>JAKSZT010000751.1:372370-509235 GCA_026826555.1 Tolypeutes matacus
CCCAAAAAAAAAAAAAAAAAAAAAAAAAAAAAGAAGAAGACAGTCACTTTAAAAATCGAATTCCTGTTCTTAATTTAGTTTAATACGGAAAATCTGCCTCAAAACCTGCAGATAGAACCCTGAAGGGAAATTGATAAACGCAAGCAGGCTGAGAGGATACACAAGGACCCTAAAAGGATCACTTCCTCCTTGGCTTTGTTTGACTGCTTGCTGGTGTGGTTGTTTGGTTTTCTCTGTTCATTTGTTATCTCTTGCTTTTCTTTCCTCTTTCCTTCCCCCTTTGTGTTTTCCTTTATTTATTTATTTTTAATTAGGTGCTGCTAGCTTACCCCTTCTTTGCTGTGCTTCTTCTTCAGTGATTTCCCATTCTCTATCTATGCTGATATTGTATTCCAAGCTATCTCTTATCCTTCCTTCATCTCTCTGCCTTCTGCTTTCTGTTGTGGTTCTTAGACACCACGCTTTTTCACTAGTCCACAACATAAGGGTGTCAATTTCTATTCTATCTATTTTGTTTTCTTCTTTTTTAAATTAATATTAGCGTTTTACTTTTAGCCCTCTCTTTACTCTTTCTCTCCCTCCTCATCATTCTAGCTTTCTAAATCATTATATATATATTCCTCTATTTGGTTTCCCAGTCCATTTTAGGTACTCCGCTTTTGTTCCTATTACTCTACACTGCCTACAGAAGTTAAATATCTATTTCACTAAGTCCTATTTGGCCCCTCTTATAACTTTTATCAATATTACTATAATCCTTCTTCCTTTCTCACATCTTTCAATTCCTCTGGCACTAATTTTTTGTCTTCAAGGTAACATAGAAAGAAGCAAGGAAACAAAATAAGAAGAAAAAGTGTCAAAGAGAAAACTTAACACACACACAGAACCACCAGCTAAGTAAAACTCTAGAGGAGAGAGAGAAGTTAATCAACTGAATAAACCCAGCAAGATAAAATGATGACTAGAGGGCAACAAAAAATTATAAACTGCACTGAGAAACAGGAAGACATAGACCACTCCAAAGAACAAACTAAAAACCAGGAATATATGCAGAACATCAAACAACTAATCAAAGATTCCCTAATAAATATCATGAACAAACTTAATGTAGTGAAGGAAGAGATTAAGGATATAAAGAAGACACTGGGAGAACATATTGAAGAAATTGTAAACATACACAAAAAGATAACTGATATGATGGTGATCAATGGCACAATCCAAGAAATTAAAAAGATGCATATATATTTATATATCATTTTGCAAATATTTGTATGTATTGTGAGAATTTTGATTTTTACCCACAATAAAAATAAATAAATAATTAAAAAAAAAAAGATGCTGGAATCACATAACAGCAGATTTGAACAGGCAGAACAAAGAATTAGTGATGTGGAAGACAATACATATGAAATCAAACAGACTGTAGAAGAGATAGACAAAAAAAAAAAAAAAAATAGAAAAAATCCAGCAAGGACTCAGGAATTTAACTGACAACACAAAACGCACAAATATACGCATTATGGACATCCCAGAAGGAGAAGAGAAGGGAAAGGGAACAGAAGGAGTGTTGAAGGAAATAATGACTTAAAACTTCCCAATCCTATTGAGAGAGATGGATGTGTAGACCCAGGAAGCAAAGCGTACCCCAAACAGTATAAATCCCAACAGGCCAACTCAAAGACCTATAACTTGTCCAATGCTCAAGACAAAGAGAAAATACTCAAGGCAGCAAGAGAAAAGAAAACCATCACATACAAGGGAAGCACAATAAGATTAAATGCTGATTTCTCATCTGAAACCATGGAGGAAAGAAGACAGTGGTATGACATAGTCAAAGTATTAAAAGAAAAATACTTCCAGCTTGAATTCTCTATCCAGCAAAACTGGCATTCAAAAATGATGAAGAGTTCAAAATATTCACATATAAACAGAAATTAAGAGAGTATATCAGTAAGAAACCGGCACTTCAAGAAATACTAAAGGAAGTTCTACAAGTTGAAAGGAAAAATCAAGGGAGAGAGAGAGTTGGACGAGAGTTTAAAAACAACTAAAAAGACTAGAACAGAAACAAAACAACATATGACATACATTAATCCAAAGAAAATATGGCTGAAGTAAGAAATTTGTTGTGAGGAATAACACTGAATGTTAATGGATTTAATTCACTACTCAAGAGACACAGATTGGCAGAATGGATAATGAAATATGATCCATCTATATGCTGTCTACAGGAAACCCACCTTCGACCCAGGGACTCAAGGAGGCTGAAAGTAAATGGCTGGAAAACAATTTTACAGGCTAACAATAGCCAAAAAAAAGGGCAGGAATAGCTATTCTAATGTTGGAGGCAGCCAGAAAGAGGTGAAGCTAAAATGGCCGACTAACAACAAAGAACAAGCCTGATCCTATATTTAGCCTTCTATGAGGAAGTAGCTCACCCTGTTACCACGCCCGCGAAACCTTCCCGCCTTCCACAAATAGCAAACCCTCCCTAGCAACCAACTGTGCCCAATCCCAGCCTGCCACATATGCCTTACACGTACTTCCCCTTTCTCATGATATATATGCCATCACCTCCCTCAAGAAAGCAGAAGCAATAAAGAAGAAGCATGTAGACAGTCTCTCCTGTGTGTGTCTATGTCTCATTCCTTCGCTGGGTAACTCAGAGTCTCAGGTGATTTGTCCTGCGGGACGGGACATTCTAATATCAGACAAAATAGACTTTAAATGCAAAACTATTGTAAGAGACAAAGTTGGACACTATATATTAGTAAAAGGGGTAATCTCTCAAAAAGAGAGAACAATCATAAACATTATGCACATAATCAGGATACCTCAAAATATGTGAGGCAAACTCTGGAAAAGCTAAGTGGAGAAATAAATGCCTCTACAATTATAGCAGGGGACTTTAATACACCATTACCATCATTAGACAGACCATCTAGACAGAGAATCAACATAGAAACAAAGACTCTCAACAATACATTAGAGGACATGAACTTAATAGACATATACAGAACATTACACCCAAATACAGCAGGATTTACATTCTTCTCGAGTGCACATGGATCATACTCCAAGATAGAACACATGTTAGGCCACAGAAAAACTCTCAGTGAATTCAGCAAGATTGAAATTATACAAAATAATTTCTCTGATGACAATGGAATGAAATTGGAAATCACTAAGGGCCAGAGAAACAGGTTAGGCACAAGGATATGGAAGTTAAACAACACACTCTTAGACAAACAGTGGGTCAAGGAGGAAATCTCAAAAGAAATCAGTAACTACCTTGAAACTAATGAAAACGAGAACACAACATATCAAAACCTATGGGATGCGGCAAAAGCAGTCCTGAGAGGGAAGTTCATAGACATAAATACAGATATTAAAAAAGAAGAAAGAGCTAAAATTGAAGACCTAATTGCACCCTTGGAGGAATTGGAAAAACAACAACAAACTAAACCTAAAGGAAGTAGAAAGAAGGAAATAACAACGATTAGAGCAGAACTAAATGAAATAGAGAATAAGAAAGCACTAGAAAAAATAAACAAAACCAAAAGCTGGTTCTTCGAGAAGATCAATAAAATTGACAAATCCCTAGCTAGACTAACAAAGAAGAAAAGAGTACAGATGCAAGTACACAATATAAGGAATGAGCAAGAGGATATCACTACTGACTCCACAGAAATAAAGAGTATCATAAGAGGATATTTTGAAAAATTATATGCCTACAAAAATGATAATTAATAGGAAATGGACAAGTTTCTAGAAACCCACAAACAGCCTACATTGATGAAAGAAGAAATAGATGAACTCAATAGTCCAATTACAAGTAAAGAGATAGACTCAGTCATCAAAAACCTCCCAACTAAGAAGAGTCCAGGACCAGTTGGCTTCACAGCTGAATTCTACCAAACATTCTGGAAAGATCTAACACCAATTCTCCTTAAGCTCTTCCAAAAAATAGAAATAGAAGGAATATTGCCTAACTCATTCTATGATGCCAACATTACCCTAATACCAAAACCAAATAAAGATACCACAAGAAAGGAAAATTACAGACCAATTTCTCTAATGAACCTAGATGCTAAAATCCTCAACAAAATACTTGCTAATCGCATTCAACAACATATCAAAAGGATTATACACCATGACCAAGTGGGTTTCATCCCGGGTATGCAAGGATGGTTCAACACAAGAAAATCAATCAATGTAAAACACCACATAAACAGATTGAAAGAAAAAAATCACATGATCATCTCTATAGATGCAGAAAAAGCATTCGACAAAACACAGCACTCTTTCCTGATAAAAATACTGCAAAAGATAGGAATAGATGGAAACTTTCTCAATATGATAGAGGGTATATATGAAAAACCCAAAGCTAACATCATCTTCAATGGTGAAATCCTAAAAGCCTTCCCTCTGAGATCGGGAACAAGACAAGGACACCCACTATCAAAACTCCTATTTAACATTGTCTTAGAAGTGCTTCTCAAGCACTGAGGCAAGAAAAGGATATAAAAGGCATCCAGATTGGAAAAGAAGTAAAACTTTCATTATTTGCAGACGACATGATCCTATACATAGAAAGCCCACAGAAATCTACAACAAAGCTCCTAGAACTTATAAAGGAGTTCAGTAATGTTGCAGGCTATAAGATCAATGCCCAAAAATCAGTAGCATTTCTGTACACCAAAAACAAGCAATCAGAGGAGGAAATCAAGAAAAAAATGCCATTTACTATAGTAACTAACAGAATCAAATACCTAGTAATATATTTAACTAAAGATGTAAAGGATTTATATACAGAAAAATACACAACAGTGTTAAAGGAAATCAAAGAAGACTTAAATAAATGGAAAAATATTCCCTGTTCATAGATAGGAAGATTAAACATCATCAGGATGTCTATCCTACCCAAACTAATATACAGATTTAATGCAATCCCAATAAAAATCAACACTATATGTTTTAAGGAACAAGAAAAACTAATCACAAAATATATTTGGAAAGATAAGAAGCCCCAAATTGCCAAAAACATACTGAAAAAGAAAAATGAAGTTGGAGGTATCATATTACTGGACTTTAAAACATATTACAAAGCAACAGTGATCAAAACTGCATGGTATTGGCACAAGGATAGACCTACTGACCAATGGAATTGAATTGAGAGTTCTTATATAGATCCTCACATATACAGTCATCTGATATGCAACTAGGCTACCAAGCCTACTCGGTTGGGAGAGAATGGCCTCTTTAACAAGTGGTGCTTGGAGAACTGGATATCCATATCCAAAAGAATGAGAGAAGAATACCATCTCACTCCTTATACAAAAATCAACTCAAGATGGATCAAAGATCTAAATATAAGAGCCAAAACCATAAAGATCATGGAAGATAATGTAGGGAAATATCTACAGGAATTTGTAATAGGAAATGGTTTCATGAACTTCACAGCCAAAGCATGAGCACCAAGAGAAAAATAGATAAATGGGATCACCTCAAAATTAAAAACTTCTGCACCTCAAAGGACGTTATTAAGAAAATAAAAAGGCAGCCTACCCAATGGGAGAAAATATTTGGCAACCATATATCAAATAAGAGCCTAATATCCTGCATATATAAAGAAATCCTACACCTTGAAAATAAAAAGACAAACAACCCATTTAAAAAATGGGCAAGTGACCTGAAAAGACACTTCTCCAAGAAGAAATACAAATGATTATAAAGCACATGAAAAAAATGCTCGACAAAGCTTGCCATCAGGGAAATGCAAATCAAAACTACAATGAGATACCATCTTACACCCATCAGAATGGCAGCTATTAAAAAAACAGCAGACTCTAAGTGTTGGTGGGGATGTGGAGGAATAGGAACCCTCATCCACTGCTGGTGGGATTGTGAAATGGTCCAGCCACTGGGGAGGACAGTTAGGCAGTTCCTCAGAAAACTAACAATAGATCTTCCGTATGATCCAGCAATTCCACTGCTGGGTATATACCCAGAAGAACTGAAAGCAAAGACACGGACAGATATATGCACACCAATGTTCATAGCAGCATTGTTCACCAATGCCAAAAGTTGGAATCAGCCCTGGTGCCCGTCAACAGATGAATGGACAAGTAAAATGTTATACATACATACAATGGAATATTACTCAGCTGTAGGAAGGAATAAAGTGTTAACACATGGGATAATGTGGACGAATCTTGAAGACCTTTTGTTGAGTGAAGCAAGCCAGTCATTGAAGGATGAACAATATATGACCTCACTGATTTGAACTGAGGAAAGTGAGCAGTCTCTGAAAACCATTGTCTGAAAGATAGGTTAACAAGGGAGAGAAAGAGAAGAGTAGGCTTTGAGCCATTACCCATATGGACATAATCTATGGTAAAGGGATAGAGAATAGTTGCATATTGAAGGATAGGACAGATGGGTAGTGATATTACTGGGTTTGGGGGTACAGGGTTGACAGGTGGGTAGATTTGGAAGGGCAGGTTGGAATACCCAGGTCATGTAACTATGAATTTTGTCATGCCATGAGTCAAGACAGGGGAGTGTCATAGGCCCCAGGGGGATGAGGAGGAAAGAACAGTTAAGATTAAAACGGGTGTTTAGTGGTCATGGGAAAGGTTTTTCATTACCTTACAGTAATGGACACAGGACATGGTAAATATCATAAAAAATTATTAAACTCTACCATCTAAATTGTAAACTATACTGTAACCCATTGACAATGTTTAGTTGCTATATTTTACTATCTGTGTAACAGTTATAACAATGCTAACATCCATTTTAAAAAAAAGCTTTTGATATGAGGTGGGGAAGGGGGAGGGAGGTTGGGTATGTGGGAGTCTCTAGTATTCCATGTGTGACTTTGCTGTGACCTAAAAGTTCTTTGAAAATTAAATGAAAATTTGGGAGACACTGGGAAATGAGAGGGGGAAGTTGTCATGGTACACAGGACATCCGATAATACAATGATAAAAGGAAAAAAGAATAATTTTTTTTAAAAAGTGTGGTAGGGACACCTAAAATGGTGCCCCCAAGCGGCTAAAATGCCTGCTAAGTGCTACGTGACTCCCGGCATGAACCTGAAAAGACTTCTTTCAGTCAATCCTCAATGTCCAATCATAACCTTTTCTAAAAATCTTCTTTTTTGCCAGTTACTATGTACGTCACCCCTTTTCCTCCAATCATGTCCTTAACTCACTTCCCTTATCAGAACCTATATAAACAACAAACCTTCCTGTAATAAATTAGACCTGCGTGCTTACCTCGTCTCCGCGGTGGTTCTTTCCGCCATGCACCCTCCACGCCTGCGAGCCCCCGTAGGAGCCTAGGCCTCTCCTACCCCGACCAGACAGGACGCTCCCGACCACAATTGGCGCCCAACGTGGGGCCCCTGCCCGCCGTGAACGGGTAAGACCCTACCCCGAAATTCGGTGCGTCCGTCTCACCGTTCTGCTCAGAACCCCCGGTAGCTGCCGCTACCCGATTGCCGCGCTCGCTAGGTAGGGCCCCAACCCCCACGGCTCCATAGGCCTAAAATGGGTGGTAGGCTATCATCTCGCCAAGCGCCCCAAGTCCGCGCCCTTGCTGGACTCCTAGACACCCACAAGTGCAGAGTTTCAATTCGCCAACTACAAGTTTATTGGGACCTTCTCCTTCCTTTTAACCCTTGGCTCACAACTTGCCACCTTTGGGACCCCGATACTTATTTACGCCTTATCGACCGTGTTACCAATGCCATGGAACACGAAGGGAAGCGTTTCCCCCCCGGCCTTGTGCCTACGCTGATTACCATCCGCTCCTGTCTCCAGGGCTCTCGCCCCCCCACGTCGCAGGTTCTGTCCTCTCAGTTACGCGATAAGGAAGAAAAGGCATCTCCCTCTTGCCCCGAGTCTGGCTCTGACTCGGACTGAGACTCCGATGCGGAGTCTCTTATCGAGCAGCTTAACAACGCGCTCGAACTAGACCCGCCCAAACAAACCAACCTTAAGCCCCGCCAACATGGCGAACTTCCTCCTAGTGAACAAAAACCAGATCAGGGGGCAGTTGGAGAAGGAGGAAGTTCTCAGTCTTTCGAAAAAACTCAGGACCGGGGGCTCCCTCCTTCTTCAACTGCGTCTCTATACCCCTCCCTTCGGGTCCAAAACCCTGAGCCGCCTTCCTCTTCTTCTTCCTTGTCTCCACTGCAGCCACAAGGTGGCGTGCAAGTCCCATCATGTCAGTCAATGTGTTGGTCCTCCCCTCTTCCCCCCACCCCTACCCTCTCCACCCTTCCCCCCTACCCTTACTCAGGACCCCTCTCTAACAACCCTTTCTCTTCTGCCTCTGCTCCCCCTCCTACCAACTCCACCGCCCCTTCCTCCTTAGCCCCTTTGCCTTGCTTCCCTGTTAATATTAATCCTTCCCCACTTCACCCACAATTCTACTACCCTCTGCAACATAATGAGGTCAAAAAACGCTTTTTGTTTCAAACTGTTACAAATGGTTTGGTTTGTTCCCTGGAAGGGGGTGGAATACTAAAAGTGGTTAAGTCCATGTGATAAAAGTTGAATGAAATATTTAAAAGTGTTGTACAATTAAAGAAGTTTTCTAATTTTATGACAATTAAAGTTGTATAAATAAAAAGTTCATATAAATGCTTTAAAGGTGTATAAAATTGCTGAAAATTTAATAATGTTTCAGTGTAATATTAAACAAAAGTATACTGTTATTAATCATAATTTTAATTATTTTAAAATATGTGTTATAAAACTACCTCTCTGCCTAAAAATCAAAAGGCAGGTGCTTTAACTTAAGTTTGTCTGATTTACTCCACCTCTGCTATATATAATAATAATAATAAATGGAAACTAAAATAGTAAGCGCATCAAGGATGTTTTGTAACAAATTAAAAATAATAAAGTATATTTCAAAAGGTGTTGTATTCCTCCCTGGAGGAGCTGGCCACTCTCCCAGGGACTGATGCATGAACCTTGAAATGTACTGCCCAGGGAGTGTTGTGTTCCTTCCTGGGGAGGCTGGCCCCTTCCTCAGGAATTAGCAAAATACTCACAAATTGGCATATTATTATTATTGACTTAAAAGATTGTTTTTTACTATTCCTCTTAATCCAAATGATAAAGAAAAATTTGCGTTTACTATTCCTTCTATTAATCATTCAGCTCCTACTGAATGATATCAGTTCAAAGTTTTACCTTAGAGAATGATAACCAGTCCTACCTACATTATGTCAATCCTTTATTCACATTCCATTACAAATTTTACAAAAACAATTTCCTAAGGCTATGATCATTCATTATATGGATGACATCCTCTTGGCGCATAGCGATGCCCAGCATTTAAACGCTGTTTTCCAACAGCTTACACAAAATCTAACAGATATAGGCCTTCACATTAAAATTGAAAAGGTCCAACACCACCCACCCTTTTCATTTCTAGGTTTTCAAATTTCTCAATATGTTAAACCTATTGCTCCTAAGATAAAGATCCCTGATCATCTCTCTTTGACAGAGCTTCAACAGCTGTGTGGAAACATTAATTGGATAAGACCAGCTCTTCCCATTTCCACTGCACAACTTACGCCTCTCTTTGACCTTCTGTGATTGCCTGCAACACCACCTCAGGCTGTTACTAAAAACATCTCACTAACTCAGCAGGCAAAAGCAGCCATACAAGTGGTTAACCACGCACTTCAACAGTGCATGCTTAAGAGGTACAACCCGAACAGTCCTATATTAGCCTTAATTCTTGCCACGTCTGGCACTCCTACTGGAGTCCTCTGGCAAGAGGGCCCACTGCTGTGGTCACACCCAGCTAAAAATAAACTTTCAAAGATCTGTCCAGCAATGCGCCTTTGGGTTGCCTTAGCCAGCGATCTGTGTACACTCTGCCCCCACACTTTTCAAGTGAAACCAAACACCATTGTCTGGCCCCTTTCGGCTGTGGCTACTACTCAACTCCTTCAAAACAATGAAAAAATGCAAATTTTAGTAGAAGGCTTTACTGGAACTTTTGACAACCATTATCCTCAACATAAACTACTTCAAGGGCTCGTTCAGTTGCCATTCTCAAACCCTTTTTACCCTTATCCTTCTTCCTCCCCCTTCCCCTCAAGTACTACTGTGTTTACAGATGCCTCCAAATCAAAATATGCTGTTGTGGTTTACCAGCCTAACATAGGCTCCCCTTCCACATATGTCAAGCCTAATCCTCACTCTGTACAAACAGGGGAACTTGAAGCTGTACATCTGGCACTTACATTGTTCCCCTCTGAGCCCCTGAATATTTTTACTGATAGCCTCTACACTCTTCAAATTTGCCAGGTGCTAGCACATGCTACATTCTTTCCTAAAGAAACACCTATTGATAAGGCATTATTACGCCTTCAAAAACTAATTGAACACCGCACTGCTCCCTGGTATATCACACATATCAGGAATCACTCCAATCTGCCTGGGCCCTTAGCTCATGGCAACCATTTAGCAGATTGTGCCGTGTCTATGACAGCAGTTGCGACACCTGGAGATCTCATCAATCAGGCCAAGCTACTACATTCCAAATTTCACTTTTCAGTGATCTCTCTGAAACATCTGCTGCCAGACCTTAACATCCAAACATGCAAACATCTGGTTAGATCTTGTAAAACCTGCGCTCCATTTCTCCCATTAGGGCCATTACAACCCCAGGGAGTTAACCCTCGCGGCCTTAAACCCAACTCTCATTGGCAGTTGGACGTTACACATGTCCCCTCGTTTGGTCGCCTAAAGTTTGTTCATGTCACCATAGATACCTTCTCTCATCTCTGCTATGTAGTTCCCTTAGCTGGGGAAACAGCAAAACACTGTATCAAAGCTTTGCAACAAGCCATTCTGTTCATGGGAGTCCCCTGGGATGTTAAGTCCGATAATGGCCCTGCCTACCGCAGTACATCCTTTGCTAACTTTCTAAAATTATACAACATCACACACCACTTTGGCATTCCTTACAATTCTCAAGGTCAGGGAATAGTAGAATGTACTCATCAACAGCTAAAGATCTTGATTCAAAAGGAAAAGGCGTTACGGCCACACAGTCCTCCTAGTGAAATTATTACCAGCTGTCTCATTCATATAAATCTCCTCACATTTGATAAAAAGAGACTGTCTCCACTCCACAAACATTGGGGACCATCATATACACCTACAGTGGCCCCTATGGTATATTGGAAAGACCCCGAAAACAATACTTGGAAAGGACCTAGCCCTCTTTTAGCCCAAGGGAGGGGCTTTGCTTGTGTCTTTCCAGAAGAAACACCGCAACCTATCTGGGTCCCAGGAAAAAACATTCGTCCTGCCACGGCCTGCCAAAAAAGGAACAACAAACCGTAATACCTTTCTCTCAACTCCTTCCTCTTCACTGTTACTCCCTTTCTATAACTACCATTCTTACTGTACTCACATTCTTTATTTTCTAATGGCACCCCCTTTTAAAATCCTCACCCTTCTCCTTCTATTTCCCTCCTTTTTGCTTGCTAATAATGATCATCAACCTTTTAACTGAACGTTACAGCTTTGGCAAGAAGAAATCACCCTCCATTATAATGTCACATCCGGCGCTCCCTCTTTCACCCTGCATGCCTGTTGCCTTACCAATATAGGTATTAACAGTCCCAAATTCCCTGTCCTCTACCCCCAAGGCTGCGGCCCGCAAGGCAATAAAATCCCTTCCCTTGACGGGTCCACATCCAAAGCTTGCTACCTACAACAAACAGCACGAACAGGAGAGCCCTCCCTTATAGCAGCCTCGGCACAGGTGTCAGGCTATTACACTTGCCCCTCTTCAACAGGTTCCTCCCACTCCTCCTGTCATGATCCCTCACATTATTACTGTCCCTCCTGGGGATGCGAGTCAATAGCACATGGATGGTCCAATCCCCCTAACAATAACAAACACATAAAAGCTACAGGCTGGCCCAATATTACCATAACAGTACAAAACCCCGCCGATGTCCAATGGCTATCTGGCCGCACGTGGGGAATTCGGCTCTACATGGGCCATTATGACTATGGCACCTTTTTCAAAATACAAAAAACACAGCCCTCTCCCCCGCCTACCACTGCAGTTGGCCCCAACCCAGTGCTCAACCCACAACCACTTCCTCCTCCTCTGCCCTCATCTTTGGCTTCAGCCAGTGTACAGTTATCCAACTCCACCAACATCCCACTCTCACTTAACATGTCTTTGCTGTCACTCTACAACCCACTTTTATCCCTCCTTAACGCTTCCTTTCTCGCATTGAACTCTTCCAGCCCTAACTCTACCCAAGCCTGCTGGTTGTGTCTCTCTTACATGTCGCCCTATTACGAAGCTATAGCCATTAATGCCTCCTACAACAGTTCTACTGACCCCAATCCCACCTCTTGTAATTGGAACCAAACAAAAATAGGACTAACCGTCCAATCAGTATCCCACAGCGGGCTCTGTATTACAAAAATTGAAGGCTCTGTTACCCCCTACATAAAAACTCTTTGCAACCTTACCAATACCCCTGAAACAGATATAAAGTTTCTGATACCCCCCAATAATACAAAGTGGCTATGTTCTTCTACCAGTCTCACCCCATGCCTCAGTGTCACAACTCAACGCCACTGGTGAAACTTGCGTGCTCGCCACTGTTTTCCCCCGCATCTACTTTCATAATAATAACCAATTCCTTGACTCCTGGCAGAGCAACCTCCTACCAACTCATGTACAAAAACGAGAAGTTATCACTGCCGTCACAATCGCTTCCCTTCTAGGTATCACAAGAGTTAGCACTGGGCTGTCGCCTTGGGTTTACAACAATCAGCTCTTACCTCTATCAGAAGGGCCATAAATAAAGATCTAGCCCGTATAAAAACCTCCATCTCTCATTTGGAAAAATCTCTAAACTCACTATCTGAAGTTGTCCTCCAAAATCGCAGGGGACTAAACCTCCTCTTCCTAAAAGAGGGAGGAATTTGCGCCGCTTTAGGAGAAGAGTAGTGTTGCTTTTACGCTAATCACGCCGGCCTTATCAAAAACAACATGGCCCAACTTAGAGAAGGACTAACAAAGCAAAAAAGAGAAAGAGAAACAGCTTTAACAAACCCCTCTTGGGAATTCAATGGAATCCTCCATTATTTCCTCCTAGTGCTAGGCCCTTTTATAACCTTTCTTCTTATTCTAGCCATTGGACCCTGGGCTGTTCGTAAAATTATCAGTTTAATTAAAGAGCAAGTTAATGCTGCTTTGAGCCCCTCTCCACAGGTTCACTATCAACGCCTGGCCACCCGAGAAACCGTCACCTATACAGCACCTGACAACAAAAGGAAGACCTATACAGTGCCCAGCAGCAAAAAGAAGCGCCCTAAGCTTAAGAAAAACACCAAGACGCATCCCATAAGAAAACCCGGATTCCCCATTATAACCCAAATCCCTAAGTGCTTTGTCCCCCTGCCTTCCTTTCCTTCCTTCTCTTCCACTCTACACCCACCGCTCTCTCTTGGGTCATGGCCAAAAATCTGATGTTCGAGCACAAAGATTACCATCTCCCCAAAGGGGAACTGGCAAACAATTCCTGGAACTTGCCATCAGTGGTACTGCTGGGTGCGAGGCAAAGCACTGCAAAGGAGGGCATAAAACTAAGCCATTTCCAGGCTCCTTGAGAAGTATGCCTCATTAGCATAGGGGTTGCTCTGCAAATATCCCCTCCTGCAAAAAACAGAGCAAAAAAGACGGCCACTACAATGGGTGTGCGCAGCCCAAACTGTAGTCACGGAGTACGGACGGCTAGAAGGGGACGCCCCTAGCCTACTGTAACCTAACAACTGGCTTGTCGATCCTGCGGGAATGAGACCTCTACTTCCCCCAGCTGGTTAATGCCAACCTCTCTTTCCTTTAATAAAAAGAAAGGAGGAATTGTGGTAGGGACACCTAAAATGGTGCCCCCAAGCGGCTAAAATGCCTGCCAAGTGCTACGTGACTCCCGGCATGAACCTGAAAAGACTTCTTTCAGTCAATCCTCAATGTCCAATCATAACCTTTTCTAAAAATCTTCTTTTTTGCCAGTTACTATGTACGTCACCCCTCTTCCTCCAATCATGTCCTTAACTCACTTCCCTTATCAGAACCTATATAAACAACAAACCTTCCTGTAATAAATTAGACCTGAGTGCTTACCTCGTCTCCGCGGTGGTTCTTTCCGCCGTGCGCCCTCCACGCCTGCGAGCCCCTGTAGGAGCCTAGGCCTCTCCTACCCTGACCAGACAGGACGCTCCCAACCACAAAAAAGGAATTTTTTTTTGTTTTTCTCCCATTTTTTTGAATGTCCCAATCCACTAATTATATTTTATTTTTAGTTTAGTTTTTTTTTCTTCTGAGTTTCCTTGTACTTACCTGTTGCATTTAAGCTTAACATTATTATTTCTTTTTCCTATTAATTTTATTTGGTTATTATATGGGCTTCATGTTCAAGGAAGGTGTAGATCACAGAAGGGTTACAATGGGAGCTGCAGAGGAGTATTGGTGGGGGGTGTCTGGGATGGGGGATTCATGGGAGTAAGTTCATCTGAATATACGTGAAAGATATATAAAATTGTTCAAATTATCAAGGGATAGGTATGGCCATAGTGGGAATAATCACTCAATAAATGAGGGAATCTTAATTTACAGCCTGGAGAGCTCTGTCACATTCTCTAAGGGAGCAGCAACAGTCCTCTGAGTGCAGGGGCAGTGTCTGATAAAAGAGGATGGCCCACTGATGGGTTCTTGTTATTGATGACTAGCCTTATGAGTCTTTGCTCTTGTAACTGAAACTTAGCTTACTGTTATGGGGTGCCTAAGGGTTGCCACCTGAGAGCTTCCTTGTTGCTCAAATGTGGCCTCTCTCTAAGCCAAACTCAGCATATGAATGCATTACCTTCTCCCCAACATGGGACATAACTCCCGGGGATTAGCCTCCCTGGCAACAAGGGATTAATACCAAGTGCCAACTGGCAACACTATTGGAAAAAGACCTTGAATAAAAGGGGGAAAAGGTAAAGAGAAACGAGTTCATGTGGCTAAGAGACTCCAAAGAGAGTTGGGAGGTCATCCCAGAGGTAAAGCTTACGCACACCTCAGTAGGGTGTCATAGAACAGCAAAATGGATATCACCCCACACAGAGGGGCTCCTGAAGGCTCTGGAGACACCCACATCCTATATAAGGGGGGATAGCCCCAGAGATTGATGCCTTATTAGTTGGCTCTACTTTGGAATCTGTGCTCCTGAGAGTGACAGAGTTGGACTCAAATAAGTCCTCCCTGTACATGGTCCAACAGTCCCTTCTATTCAAACCTATATGTGATGTTGGAGTTTTTAGGTGTACTTCCAGAGACTGGAGCCTCTGGCCTACCTATGTGCCAGGTGTGCATGGAATCTCGGTGGAGCTGCAACTCCTACCCTACAGCTCAATGGACTCATCCAAGTCACCTGGCGAGGAGACAATGGGCAGCCGCCATCCCAGGGAATGGAGAGGGCCTGCATCTGCAGGCAGGATAATCCCATCCACCATATCCATGGGATATAAGCCCTCTCTCACTTGGAGGTGGAGTGGACGTCATCATCCCAGTCCCCTCGGGATTGGGGAAAGAGCTATGGACTAGAGTGGACTTAATGGTATTCTGTTGTAGACATATTGTGATTCTAGCAATGGAAGAAATTATAACAGTGAGGTGGAGCCGGTGGCCACTGGACGCTTTCGGGGCAGGAAGAGGAAGGGCAGTTGAAAAACATGGGCTTTTTCGGGACTTGGGGTTTGTCCTGAGTGGCGTTGTGGCGACAGATGTAGACCATTTTATATCAGCATATAACGTGCAAAACTGTGTGGGAGAGAGTGTGGTCTACGATGTGAACTGTGGTCTATGCTTGGTGGCAAGTCCCCAGGATGTGTACATCCATTATGGGTGATGTGCCACATTGCTGAAGGATGTTTGTGTGGGATGCTGTGGGAGTTGTGGGAGGTGGGGAACATGGGAATCCCTGTAATTTCTGTGTAATATCTAGGTAATCTAAGCATCTTTAAAAATATATATATATTAAAAAAATAACATTTATGTAAGCAAATGCACATATATGCATATATATTTATATATCATTTTACAAGTATTGGTATGTATTGTGAAAAATTTGATTTTTACCCACAATAAAATAAAATAACACAATAAAAAAATAATTTTAAAAAAAGAAGTGGTGTTGGAAGAACTGGATATCCATAAGCAAAAGAATGAAAGTGGTCGCTATCTCACTCCCTATACAAGAACCAACTAAAATTGATCAAAGACCTAAATATAAATCCAGGGCTATTAAATTCCTAGAAGAAAATGTAGGGAAACATCTTAAATACTTTGTTGTAGGTTGTGGTTTCTTGGACCTTACATCCAAAGCATGAGCATCAAAAGAAAAAAGTAGATAAATAGAACCTCCTCGAAATTAAACAGTTTTGCACCTCAAAGGACTTTAATGTGAATATGGTCAAAATGCAGCCGACTCAATGGGAGAGAATATTTGGAAATCATATATCCCATAAGGATTTAATATCCAGGATATATAAAGAGTTGTGACAATTCAACAATAAAAAGACAATTTATCCAATTTAAAAATGGGCAAAAAATTTGAATAGACATTTGTACAAACAAGAAATACAAATGGCAAAAAAAAAAAAAAAAAGAAAAGAAAAAGAAAAAAAAATTCATCACTAGCAATTAGGGAAATGCAAATCAAAATTACAATGAGATATCATTTCATACCTATTAGAATGGTCACTATTAAAAAGACAGAGAACTACAAATGTTGGAGAGGATGTGAAGAGATAGAAACACTTGTTCACTGTTGGTGAGAATGTAGAATGTTATAGCCTCTGTAGAAGACTGCTTGGCAATTCCTAATGCCAATTCCTAATGAGGTTGAATATAGATTTGCCACATGACTCGGCAATACTACTACTGGGTATATACTCAGAAGAACTGAGAGCAGTGACATAAACAGACATTTGCACACCCATGTTCATAGAGGCCTTATACATGATTTCCAAAAGTTAGAAACAACCCAGGTGTCTATGAACTGAAGAATGGTAAACAAACTGCGTGGCATTCCCATGATGGAATATTATGCAGGTATAAGAAAAAATGAAGTTCTAAAACATATGACAACATGTATGGACCTGGAGAACATGACTGTGCTACTATGAACTAAATGTATTGTGTAAACTCATGGAGTTAATAACATGAATATGGGTAACCAGAAAATAGAATGAGGTTAGAGAATTGAAAACTGAGGGTTAACTTGTGCAGAATAGGTAAAAAGAGTTTGTGTTAGTCTTTGGAAATGAATAGAAAAGGTGAAAACCCAACATAATATCTGTAACTAGCAGTGCTATTATGTGGGTAGGAAAGTAGCTTAAAGGGAAAATCTAAGGTCATGTATATTACTAAAAGGAAAACTAAAAAATGTAACATGGAATTTACAGCATAGTAAATGTACAGCATAGTAAAATTGAATGTAAAATATGGATATGGGTAAAACTCTTATATAAGATAATTTTTCTTTGAAGCTGAACAAATGTATCTTAGTACTACAAGATGTTAATATCAGACCAATAAAACCCAAAACCATTATGTTAAGTGAAAGAAACCAGACACAAATTACTACATGAGATTCCATTTATATAAAATATAAATATAAATCAATTTATAAAGATGAAATTAGATTTGTGGTTATGTAGGGCTGAGGAAGGACTGCTAAGGGGTATGGAGTTTTCTTTTTGGAGTAATGAAATTATTCTAAAATTTATTGTGGTGGTGAATTCACAATACTATAATTATACTAAAAGTCATTAATTATACACTTTGGAGAGAGCATATGGTACATGAATGAATGAATGAATAAATAAATAAGTAATCATGGAAGAATACCCCCAAATAGCAGCTATGTACAGCAGGGGAAGTATAGAGAGATTGAGAGGTGAAGAATTTCCTATATTATTATTATTGAAATAATGAAGATGCTTTAATAATGATTGAAGTGATGAATGCACAACTATGTGATTATACCAAAAACCACTGATTGTACACTTTGGATGAATTTGTATGCTTTTTGAATATGTATGAATAAAATTAATTTGTGTTTTAAAAATCTAATTTACTCAATGCAGTGATCTTCCACATTCACCAGCATCATTAACTTATCAGTTAAATTTATTAATCATAAAGTGAATTTCAAGGCAATTAATGTATGTATGGGATGGTTTTTAACACCATTAAGGATAGCTGGAAATATTAGGCAACCAGTTTCCATTTTATTTTTTGACTGTCAGAGTGGTTTAGTGTTCTAATGAATACAATATTTATCTAGAAATATATACTTTGTCATTAGAATCCCAAATTGAATTACATATGGATTCAGGAAATGAGATGAAAATTATAAAAGGAACCCACATAGAAAATAAATCAAGCAAAGATCAGCCTGGCAGGTAAAGAAAAGTAACTTGAAAAGTACTCAGACAATAACTTGCCATAATGGAGAGAAACGACTCCCCCTTTTAGAGAAATTTTGATGAAAATATCCAGTAGTTAATAAAATAGGGAAACCCTGAGTGACCAGAAACACAGAGAGTCTCATAAGAAAAAAGCAAGACACAGCATAGGATTCTTTTTTTTTTTTAAAGATTTTATTTATTTATTCATTTATCCCCCCCTTGCTGCTTGTGCTCGCTGGGTCAGCTAACCACGCCGTGTGGGCGGGCTTGCCTTCACCAGGAGGCCCCGGGAACCGAACCCGGGGCCTCCCATATGGTAAACGGGAGCCCTACTGATTGAGCCACAGCCGCTTCCCTGCATAGGATTCTAATAAACACAGGATACCATGGTGACCAAGAATCTTTGCACTAAAGGGACGTCACAGATAAATGGTATTACTTCTAGGAACCTGTATTTCACTGAGTTCAAATATTCACTAACATATATTTTATTTTTACTAGAAATATTTAAATATTCCATTCTGTTCATTCATAACAGCCAGTGTAGGAGAAATACACCTGTTGCTTACAATATCAATCTTCCTACATTTAAGAACCCCATGGGAAGCGGCTGTGGCTCAATCATTAGGGCTCCCGTTTACCATATGGGAGGCCCCGGGTTCGGTTCCCGGGGCCTCCTGGTGAAGGCAAGCCCGCCCGCACGGCGTGGTTAGCTGACCCAGCGAGCACAAGCAGCAAGGGGGGGGATAAATGAATAAATAAATAAAATCTTTAAAAAAAAAAAAAAAAGAACCCCATGACCTGATGTTTTGTTTCCTCATTGCTGTCTTGGAGAAAAGCCCTTTCATCTTTCAAGAATCACAAAATCCATCCTTACAGTGAAGAAAACATTGTGAAGTAATGGCTATAGGAGTTTAGAAATAAATATTATACACGAATCAGTTTGTGTACAAATAACGTATAAAACATGTAAAATGCCCGTGAGTTGCTACCCAGTAACGGTGGTTCTGTCAGGCACCATAAACCAGAGAGAACTCACCAGGATTTCACCAGGATTCCACCAAGAACACATCAGCCACTGGCAGCTTGGATAGGTCATCAATGAGAGGATCTGGAGAGGGGACAGGAGGGGAGACTTGGAAAATAAAATGTCCTTTCTCCATTACATTCTAATGATCATTTTTCTCTAATTATTTTTTAAGTGATGTAAAAGTTGAAATACGGTGAAATGTGACAATCTTAACTTAATGGCTGTCAAATTTTCAAAGATTTTTCACTACCCCATACCCCACAGTATCCAACAACCCTATCAAGATAGGAATCACTCATTTCCATTAATCCAGAAAATCTCTCCTGTACCTTCGATCAATACCCATAGCCCCTCCATTCGCATGTAGCCTCTGTTCTAATTTCTATCACCACACATCATTTTTCCCACTTCTTGTAATTCTTAAATATGAAACAAATCAGAATGGAGTCTTTGGTGTCTGCATTTATATGACATAAAAGTAAATACATATATTTTGTAAATGTATCGAGTTGTGCAACCCTCCCTATATGATACAATTTTAGAATATTTCTATTACCCACAAATTTTCCTCTTATAATTTATTCCATCAGCTGCATTTGACACAGTCGTTCTCACCTCTCTGAAATGCTTTCCTCACTTAGTTCCTGGTTCACTCCACTCTCCTGTTTGTTATTTATCTGATTTTACCACACTTTCCCTTCTGCCTCTTTGCTGGGTTCTCTTTTTCTCCAGAGCCTCTCAGCATAAGTGCTTCCTCAGGGCTCAGTCCTTGGACTCCTTTCTTTCCTTAGCACCACATTCCCTTCCTGCAGCATTTTTGCTTTAAACACCATCTATACTGGAATGATGTCTACATTTATTTATCCATCCCCATCCTTTCTATGCAGTCCTGTGTATATCTAACATGACAACAGGCAACTCTCAGTTCCTCCCAGGAACCTGCTCCTCCTCTGGTTTCTGCTTTCCACATTCAAGGACTCCACCAGGGACAATGGCTCCAGTGACAGCTTTGCTGCCTTTCTTGACTTCTCACTTTCTGCCACCCCACATCCAACCTATTTCCATATCCTCTGCCTCATCATCAGAGCAAGTACACATCTGTCCCCTTCCCCCTTCTTCCTTACTGAGCACCCCCTATGAGGGATTACCATGGTCTCCTCCTTTCCTTCTCCTTTTGCCCCTTCCTCTGTTTAAGTGCATGGGGAAAGTGTATCTTGCTGTTGTTTGCATTGTTCTATATACTGTGCTTTCAGCAAAATTTATTATTCATGGTGATCATATATTCATATCATTTATATTTTCTCTGCTTATTCTAACAATTGCTGAGAGAGTTGTAAAAAAAAAAATACCCGATTCTGTGACATATTGTACTTCCATCATTTTTCAAATGCCATGCTATTAGGTGTATACACAATTTTTTTGCATGCTCTGGATCTTAATTTTTTAATAATTAATGTCAACAGGATTTCCAAATGTAAACCACCATAATGGCATTATTTCTAGGTCATGCAGGTTTTGGAATCTATTAGATATTTGATATTAACAAGATGATTATTGCAGTGCATTTTGACTGATACTCTCTACTGGGAAATTAGCAAGGGACAGTGGGAATGATCTGGACTTATGCTTAGTACAGTGTACTGGAGGGTGCATGATTCTCCCAGCGACTGATAAACATTCTAGACACCTACGTCCACAATTTTAAATGATGTATTTTTGAGGAAATTTAGCCTTTTTATCATTAGGAAAGGACACTGATTTCTAGTATTTTTCCTTAGTATTTCTTTTATTTGATATTGACAAGGTGAAATAAGATTTACTATTTTAAAAACACATGGTATATAGTTTTCTACGTCTTACCGACAATTTTGCTTTATGTCTTTCTAAACCACTTAACAATTTTGGTTGTTTAAAGAGGAACATTTATACTTAATGAAATTACTGTTAATGTAATCCACTATAGTTCATATAATTCAATATAATTACTGTATTTAAATTTCCATTCTTTTTTTTTTTTTTGAATCCCTGCTCAATTTTTTCCATTCTTTTCTCTCTCTGTTCTTTTCTCTTCAATTTCATCACTTCTGTCGTTGATATTGCTTATTCTTTCTTCATTTTGACTTTGTTGTTCTATGTCTCTAATGTGTTCTTTTTTTGTTTTTTAACTTTTTTATTGTGGGTAAAAATCAAATTTTTCACAATACATACCAATATTTGTAAAATGATATATAAATATATATGCATATATGTGTGCATTTGCTTACATAAATGTTATTTTTTATGTATGTATATATATATTTTAAAAGGTGCTTAGATTACCTAGATATTACACAGAAATTATAGGGATTCCCATGTTGTTTTTTTAAACAACGCAATTTTATTGATACATATTAATAAAGCACACAACTTATCCAAAGTGTACAATCAATGGTATTTGGTATAATAACATAGTTGTGCATTCATCACTTCAATCATTATTAAAGTGTTTTCATAATTTCAATAATAATAAACAAAAACAAACAAACAAGAAAATTCCTCACCTCTCCATCTTTTCATCTGCTATTTGCGCTCATTTTTCTTCTTCATTTTTCTCCTGAATACCTATCTTTGGACTGATTATTTTTGTTCCATTTCTTCCTCTTCTAATTTGGATAAGATAGACTATTTTAATATTTTTTTAGAGTTTATCTGAGAAATGACAACATTTCTTCTTGTCTTATCAAATATGAAGGCAACCATTCTTTATAAACTTCCTAAATACTGTAGTGTATTCTAAAACACTTTAGATCCACTTACCCATTTTATGATATATATTTTCATGGCATATTTTAATAGTTTTATGGATGTTCTAAACCACAGATATCATTATAATCACTTTATCCATTCAATATTCATTTAGATATGAGAACTTATTTAACAATTATCATTCTTCAATCCATCCTGAATCTTGAACCTACCATCTGGAAGGTTCAAAGTTTTTTTTCTGTCTGAAGAATATCCGTAGTTGAAAAAAAACTAATTTTCTTTTAAAATTAGTAGCTGCTAGCAAACTTTCTCAGTGTTTGCTTGTTTGGAACAGTATTTATTTCCTCTCATCTTGAAGGATTTCTTTCTCAGTATAGAATACTATTTTGGCAGGTACTTTATAATAGCAATGTAAAGGTCTAATGCCATTGCCTTCTGTCTTCTGTGGTTGGTGTTGGTATTCAGCTCTGCATTTATTACCTCTTTGTTATAATATCCTTATTTTCAAGCTGCTTTTAAGATTTTTTCATGTTGTGCAATTATACCTGGTTGTGCATTTTTATTTTTCCTTCTAGGTTTTGTAGGGCTACTTGAAATCAATGAGTTGATGTCTCACCAACTTTTGACAATTGTTAGAAATTATCTCTTCAAATATTGCTTCTGCCCTATTCTATCTTTAGTCTCCTACTAGCACTCCTCACTAAGTATATGTTGTAACTTCCCTTATCTTCGATCATTCTATCATTCTTATACTTTCTTCTATATTTTCCACTATTTTTCAATATTTTTTATATTTTTCAAATTCATAATTCTCTCTTCTGATATATTTATCTGTTTTCCTATTCACTGAGTTCTTTTCTCAATTGTATTTTTTAGTTTTAGCATAAATAATTGTCTGTGTCACTTTGTAAACTTCCCAGTTCACTGTCATTATTTAAAAATTTGTCTTTTATTCCTTTGAAGATAAGAAGTACAGTTTCTCCACCTAATGTTCCAGCATCTCGAGTTCCCAAGGGGTGATTTTGTTGCTTCTCACTCATATTGTCTTGTTTCCTTTTTTCTCTGGTCATTTTTTTTTATGTGTTTGACATTATATTTCAAAACTGTAGAAAAAATGTGAGGCCTACTGTGTTGCTTTTTCCTTCAGAGATGACTTGAGTTTCCTTCTTCCAAGCCCTGTGGACAGCAGAAAGCCAGGACAAAGTTCATCCAATTTGAAGACTTGAGCTTGTAAGGACTATTTCACTTTTGTTTTACGCACATACCCAGACAGCAGTCTATCAAGGCCCCAGTAAAAAGCAGTGGATGGATTACCAAATTTTTGCTCTTGTTTTAACCCTGGACTTTGGCATTTGTGTCAAGAAGGGCTTGATATGATCAAATGTAATGTTCAGCCTCTTTGTTCTCTGTCTCCCTTATTTTTATTTATTTATTTATTTTTGAGGTACCAGAGGCTAAGGATTAAACTTCAACCCAGGAGCTTGTATGTTGGAAGCTGATTCTTAACCACTGAAACCACTGAGTCACATCAGCTCCCTGAGTTTTTTCATTTGTTTCTGGGAACCAAACCCAAGACCTCCCATGTGGGAAGCAGGCACACAACCACCTGTGCTACATCTCCTTCCTTTTTAATTATACACAGGACATAAGCAACCCTGCATACTGATTCATCTTCTTTGATTTCTATTTTTTCTATATCTTGGCCCAGTAATTTCCCACTTTATTGAATAAAGACAAACAGAAATAAATGTTTGTCATGCTTATGGAAAAAATGAAGAAGAAAAAGATTTTGTTGAGGATTTTTTACTGTTACCACAGTCAGTGGACATGGGGCATGGCCTCAGAGGGGTGGATTACTGGCAGTGGAAGAAGGAGTGGCTACAATAACCTGTGCTTATGCAGCCCCCATGATGGACTTAGGAGACCACTTCTGATCCCTGTGCCCTGGGCTAGGAACTTTCATTGGAGATCTGCCCTGTTTACAAATTGCATTGTGATGGGGACACCCAATAAGCTCACCTACAAACCCTGGGTATCTACTGACCAGACAAGGATGAAAGCCAGTGAGATGGAATAGGAGTAATCTTAGTGGGCAAGGCCTTCCAGGAAGGAAGTAAGTCAGGCAGGGGAGTCACATGGTTTGGGTGCTAGCTTAAAGTTACAGAGGTCCCATTATGATGAACCCCAACCCTCAGGCAGGAGTTGGCCCAATGTATGGGAGCAGACATAAAAGCTGGGACCCAGGGTCTGATGCAGAGGATTCTGGGCACAGAAAGGAGGCTTCCTAGCTCCTACTGCTGGTTCGTCCTTCCCTTAGCCTTCAAAGGTGACTCTGTTGAGGAGGCTGCTCTTACTGTGCCTCTCCTGGGTCTCAGGCACAGACTCAGGTCTCCACTTTCTCTACTCTGGGTGCAGATAAAGAAAGAGAAATTCCAAGCTGAACACGGTTGGGGACAGGAAGGAAATGTCAAAAATCATATGCTCACAGAAGTGACAACAGAAAGAACATCATTAGAATAAGTAACATCAGGAGCTCAGTAACCCTAATAAATAGTATGGGAATCCCAGAAAGTCCTGGGTCCTCCACATGATGAGAATAGAAGTGAGCTTGTGAGAATGCACCGTGCAATGTAATCCATATGCAGAACACCAGAGCAGAAAGAGAAAAAGCTCAGAAGGTATAGATGTCAGATATTTCTCAGACTAAATTTGTAACACTGTTGAAGATCTTGCAGACTTATTCAAGAGAATGGAAGAGTCAGATGGGAATAAGCAGATGAACACCAAGAAAGCTGGAAAGTGATACATGTTCACTGCAGTTGTTACAAGCCAAAAAGGAAATGTGCTTTTTATCAGAACTCTAATAAAAACCATCATCATAGGTTCAGGATCTGCAAAAGGAGGACAGGGAGAAAGGCATGCTCAGCCTTAAGTAGTGCCTTTCTTCACCACCAAAGCAGATGAAAGAACATGTCAGTACACACTAAAGTCTTCTTCAGGAAGAAGTGACCAGCAGAAAATCTGTCTCCTCCTGTGGTGCTAACAATTACCCTAGCCAGGCACACTCAGAGAGCAGTGTGTCCTTCACATGGCCATATCCATGCTCTTCATGCTCTGTGGCTCCATTTGATCTGGTAAGGAAGGCCTCTCTCCACTGGTTCAGGCAGGCAGGGAGTGGGCAAGGGGAAGTGAACACTGAAGGAAAGGGGTTTTCTTGCAGTCCCTGAAGGAATCTGAAATCCTGGGGAATATTCCAGTATTGTGTTAGGCTTTTAACAGACTTCTTTCTCCATTTGTCTTACCATCCCAACAGATTGAATTGAACCTTCATTTCTCTTTTTGTAGGGATTTTCACCAAACCTCAATGTAGGAGGAGACTCCAAAAGGTTTGGCTTTCCAACATGTAGTCATGAAAAAATTCAAATAAAAAAGAGAAAGCTGAAAGTTTACAGTTAACTCCTAGAGCCCACAACACAGATTCAACTGTTAACATTTGAATGTACTTGCTTTATCACATACCCCATTGGTCAACTGAGCCAACTTATTTTGTATCCATTCCAAGGAAATTTGCAGACATCAGTAAAATTTTCCCTAAGTAATTTCAGAATGAACATCTTTAGAGTTCAATCTTTTAATTTGTTCATTTTTACTTAATATTTGCATATAATGAAATACACATATCTTCAGTGATGAGTTTTAACACACATATCAGGTATATATTAAGTTATAGACCACTAAACCTCATTCCATACATTTCTCCCATGTCAATCCTCTACTCAGTCTGACCTCTATTCTGTTCCTACAAAGAAAACCAGTATTTTGATTTTGTATTCCACCATGGAAAAATTTTTATCTGAGGAGTTAATATTCATCAAATAATACTTTATGAACTCTGTTGGGTAAGTCTTCTTTCATTCAGTATAAGAATGTTGTACATATCACTAGTTAATTTTTTGAATGTTTAGCAATTTTCAATTGTACGAATTACCACCAATTCTTTAAATATTCTCCTATTGAAAGAAACCTGGGCTGTTTCCAGTTTGGGGCTATTTAGAATAAATATGTTGTGAAAATATTTGTAGATATCATTTTACAGGATTCTTACATTAATTAGAGATAAGTGCCATTATTTACTGGGTATCTAATGAGCAGATGAGGAAAGCTGCCTATGGTCTCAAAATTCCCAGAAGACTCCGGAACATCATCAGTGATTTGTGCTATTCTATGGTCCTACTCCTGAGTCCAGAGCCCAGAGGGAACCAGGGTTTTTAGACTTTTTAAACCTGTCTCCACTGGTTCCCCATATACCTTTTTACAATGTGGAGATTAGAGCCCAAATTCCTGTGAGAGGCAAAAAGTGGTCTATATTTCCTATTTCACCTTTTGCCTGGGCTTAGCATGATGAGAGGGGACAGATAAAATTTCTGATTCATGTGAACACTGACACAGCCCTTCCTCTCTAAAACTGTTTCCTCATTTGTAAATAACTCCATTGTCTTGGGCTCATATGGGCCTGACAGTCTGGGGAGGAACTGCATCCAGTAAATCAAAAGCTGCGATGGTTTAACTGGTGAGGGGTTGTTCTCTCTCCCCTCTGCTCTGCCCAGTCACCAGTGCAGAGTGCTTAGGGTATGAAGGAGTGGGGCAAGTTGTGGGGAGAGCTAAGGGAACTTAGACAAAGGTTTCTCTCTCTCTCTCTTTTTTTCCTATTTCCTTTTTCTTTTTTCTCTTCATCTGGATAGTGGTGTAGATGCCAGCTCTGGTGTGGCTGAATGACAGATACAAGCAGCTGGATAGGAGTAGGCAAGTGGGTTGCTGGTGGCCTGAGAGGGAGGCTTGTTTTTTTTCTCTCTCTCTCCCCTTTTCTCTCTCTCTCTCTTCACCCAGATAACTGCATGGGGTGGGGGGCCTGTGGGGTGATAGATTGTACAAAACAGGGAACCTGAGAGGAGTAACCCAGCCAGCTCTGGTGGTCTTAGAGTAAGGCCCAGATTTTTGTTGTGTTTGATTTCCTAGTTTTTTTTCTTCTCCTCTCCCTTAATTTTTTTTCTGTTTTTCTTTCCTTATTTCTCTTCCCATTTCTCATTTTTATTTTCCCCCTTTTCTTTTTCTTATCCTCCTTTTAATCTTTATTATTTTTACCTTTTTTTCTTTTTCTCTTTCACTCCAGTTTTTATTTTCTTTCCTTCATTTTTCCCTCATCTTTGCTTCCTTACCTTCTGCCTTCCATTGTTTTATCTTTCTTTTTTTTCTTCTCATTTATCTGGTCTTTTACTTTACTTTATTCTTGTCTGTTTCTTTTACACACCTTTTAAAATTTTTATTTCTGTTTATTATTTTTCCTTCTCAATATTTTTTTCTGTCTCTGTTTTTGTTTTTTCCTTTTTTAGTTTTTAATTTTTCTTTTTTGTACTCTTTCATTTTTGTGGATCTAATATTTTTTCCATTGAAAACAGACAACTACAAAGATATAGAATAAGTGGAATCAAGTGTTAAAGAGGACTCAACACAAAACCAGACAAGAATAAAACCCTAGACTATAAAGAGAAGGTTAACACTTGGATAAGCTTAACAACATAAACAGAAGCCTATACATCAGCAAAAATCTTACACGCCATACTAAGATACAGGAAGTCATGGCCTAGTCTAATGAACACACTAAAAAGCAGGAAGAGAAGCACAACATGGAACAACTAATCAATACAGCCAAATATCCTTAATCAACTCAATTAAATGAAGAGATAAAGGATATCAAGGAGTCCCTCGGAAGGGAGCAGATGTAGCTCAAGTAGTTGAGCACCTGCTTCCCACAAGTAGGTCCTGAGTTCAGTTCCCCATGCCTCCCAAAAACAAACAACAAGCAAACAAACAAAAAACCAACGCAAGGGAGCTGATGTCGCTCAGTGGTTGAGCACCAGCTTCACACAGAAGAGGTCCTGGGTTCAATCCCCAGCCCTGGTACCTTAAAAAAAAAAAAGTACAATGGGGAAACATACAGAAGAAATTGTAAACAGACATAAAAAGATAACAGATCTTACACTGATAAAAGGCACAATGCAAAAAATTAAAAATACTCTAGAAGCATTTAACAGCAGATCTGAACAGGCAGAGGAAAGAATTACCAAAGAAGAGCAGTGGTATGACATATTTAATGTGCTGAAAGAAAAAAAAAAAACACCTTCCAAACAAGAATTCTGTGTCCAGCAAAATTTTCATTAAAAAATGAGGGAGAGTTCAAAATATTCACAGATAAACAAATTGAGAGAATTTGTCAACAAGTGTCCTGCCCTTTAAGAAATAATAAAGGGAGTTCTGCAGGCTGAAAGTAAAAAAATAGACGATAGAAGATTGGAGGAGAGTGCAGAAAGGAAGATTATTGGTAAGAGTAACTAAAAGATAAAAAGAGAGTTAAAAATAAAATATGACACACATAAGCCTAAAGAAAGTGTGGCTAAAGTAAGTACTGCCTTCACAGTAATAATATTGAATGTTAACGGATTAAATTCTCCATTCAAAAAAACACAAATTGGCAAAATGGATAAGGAAATATGAACCATCTATATGTTGTCTACAAGAAACTTACCTTAGACGCTGGGACACAAACAGGTTGCAAGTGAAAGGCTGGAAAACAATTTTTTTCATGCAAATAGTAACCAAAAAAGGGCAAAAGTAGCTATACTAATATCAGACAAAATAGACTTTTAATGCAAAACTGTTGTAAGAGACAAAGGAGGACACTATGTATTAATAAAAGGGGTAATCTATCAAAAAGAAAGAACAATCACAGATATGTATGTACTTAACCAAGGAGCTCTAAAATACACAAGGCAAATACTGACTATACTAAATGGAGACATAGAAGCCTTTATAATAATTTATTAACTCAAAATATTTGAGTTAATTTTTGTATAAGGTGTGAGATAGGAGTCCTCCTTTTTGCCATTGGAGAGCCAGTTTCCCCAGAACCATTTGTTGAAGAGCTTATACTTTCCCAATTGACTGGACTTTACCATCTTGTGAAAAATCGGTTGGCCATGAATATGAGTGTTGATTTTTAAGCTCTCAATTCAATCCCACTGGCCTATATGTGTGTCCTTGTTCCAGTACAATGCTGTTTGTCTGGTGTGGAATTTTAGCAAGCCTTAAGATCAGGAAGTGGGAGTCCTGTAATTTCATTCTCATCTTCAAGATGGCTTTAGCTACTCAGGGCCCTTTACTCTTCCATATAAACTTGATTACTAGCTTTTCCATTTCTGCAAAAAAGACTGTTGGTATTTTGATTGGAATAGTGTTAAATATCAGAATTGCTTTGGGTAATAATGACATCTTAATGATAGGTAGTCTTCCAATCCTTGAACAGAGAATGTCTTTCCATTCATTTAGGTCTTCTTTGACTTCTTTTAAAAACGTTTTGTAGTTTTTGGTGTACAAATCCTTAATATCCTTGGTTAGATTTCTTCCTATATATTTTTTCTTTTAGTTGCTATTGTAAATGTAATTTTTTTCTTGTTTTTTTTTTCTTCCAACTGTTCATTGTATATAGAAATACTGCTGATTTTGGTATGTTGATATACTCCACCACCATGCTGAATTCATTTATTAGCTCAAGTAGTTTTGTTGTGGATTTTTCAGGATTTTCTGTATGTAGGTTAATATCATCTGCAAATTGGATATGGCTTAATTTTTCTTTTCCAATGTGGATGCCTTTTAAAATTTTTGTTGGTGCCTAATTGCTCTGGCAAGAATATCCTGTACAATGTTGAATAACAGTGGTGACAGTGGTCATCCTTGTCATGTTCCTGCCCTTAGAGGCAAAGTTTACGGTATTTCACCATTAAGTAAGACGCGATCTGCGGGCTTTCCATATACACCCTTTATCATGTTGAGGAAGTTTCTTTCTATTCCTAGCACTGTGTTTTTATCAAGAAAGAGTGCTGTTGTTTGTTATAGTCCTTCATTGCATCATTGAGATGATCATATGTGCTTTTTTCTTCGTTGCATTAATGTAGCTTATTACATTAATTAATTTTCTTATGTTGAACCAACCTTGCATACCATGGAGAAATCCTACTTGACCATGGTGTATAATTCTTTTAAAATGTTGTTGAATTTGGTTTGGTAGTACTTTGTTGAAGATTTTTGTATCTATATTCATAAGAGATATTGGTCTGTAGTTTTCTTTTGGTATCTTTATCTGGTTTTGGAATGAGAGTGATGTTGGCCTCATGGAATGAGTTAGAAAGTGTTCTTCCTCTTTAATTTTTGGTAGTGTTTGAAAAGAACTGGAGTTAAGCCTTCATGGAATGTTGGTAAACTTCCCCTGTGAAGCCATCTGGACAGCATATAGTTGGATCACACTTTTTATCCTTTCTGCCAGTCTTTCCCTTTGGGCTGGAGAGTTTAACCCATTTACAATTAAAGTATGATTTTTTTTAAAGTTTATATTTTATTGTTGGGTGTTGCTGGTGTTTTCAGAGAAAACTTTCAGAGGTGAGACTAGATGTTTTCCTATTTTGATAATCCTTAGGACATGAAGGACTTTCTCCTTTATATATTCATCAGTCTGCACATAATATTTTTACAAAGGGAAGAGCAATAACTCATCTTCCACCTGAACATGGCATTCTTATTGGCTCCCCTCTTAAAGGTATCCAAGCAAGATGCACACACTTATTTCCAAATCACATGAACTTCTCAGGGCTCCCATCAAACTAAGTGCAGAGACAATGTTGGAAACGTACAGAAAAGAAGACTTCTGCAGGAGCAGCAGGGAAGGGATGATGCCTAAGTTTCTAAAACCCAACAAAAACTAGAAAATATAGTTATTTTAGTTTTCTAAGCTGCCCAAGCAAATATCATGAAATAGGCTAGGTTAATCAATGGGAATTTATTCACTCATGGTTTGAGTTAGGGGAAAAGTCCAAATTTAGGCATCATCAAGGCACTGTTTTCTCCCTGAAGGTTGTGGCATTCTGGGGCTGACTTCTGGCAATATTTGGTTCTCAGCTTCTCACATGGCAAGGCACATGGTGGTGGCATCCACTGGTCTCTCCCTTCTCTTCCAGGTCCCATTGATGTTCAGTTTCTGGCTTCTCCTTGTGGCTTTCTCTCTCCAGCTGTCTGAATTTCATTCTCTTACAAAAGATTCTTGTAATGGGATTAAGACCTATCCTGATTAAGGTGGGTCACACCTTAACTGAAGTAACCTCATCAAAAAGGTCCAAATTACAATGGCCTCACACCAACAGGAATGGATTGTGCTTAAGAAGATGTTTTTCTTTGGTGGACTGTTCCTAATCTCCACAACAGTGTTTAACAAACACTTGGATCTTTTAACAGAAAAGCAATAATAACAAAGAGTAGACACCATATTCCAAGAGCTGTTAAGAATTCAAGACCATGTGTACTTGTAGAAAAAATGAAGTACACATGAGATAAACTCTTTACTTTTGCACTGAAGCACTATATTGAACAAAAATTATACTAGCTTAAGTAAGGGTTCCTGACTTTATTTACTGTTAAATGAGTTCCTCACTTTACTACTTTTGGATTCTTTAATGTTATACGTCTCTGGTCTCCAACATTTCAACATTTTCTATGTGGAGACTGAAGGGTCAGTGGAACCCCAAACTCAATGTGGAGAGCAGTGGACTGTGTCCATTAAAGATAGTTCAGAAAACCATGCTGAGGTACTTCATCTATAGGAAAGAATGAGAGCCCTTCAAGGATCCAAAGGAAATCCTGTGCTTTAAAACCACAGGGTGAAATAACCTGATAAAGAAAAACCTCTGACATGTGCAATATTTACTCACTCTCATGTTTGTATGATCAGGCAGCTTCCAGGATGCCCAGAGAATGTGGAGCCAGGAAGGTAGACCGGAATAGCCAATGTGTTGGTCTCTAGAAATGCATTGATTACTAGAAAGGCAGGGCCAGAGATAGAGCAAACCGAGAAGAAAAGGCAGTAAAGTGTTCAGGTCCAGGCAAAGAGGTTGCTGGATATGAGGAGGTAGGGTGGTAGTTCCAGGAGCAGTAGACAGAGGAGAATGAGGGTTCCATCTACTTCCCAGACCACTCCTCTTTGGTCCCTGCCTTGACAACCTGGCATTATAGACCCTCTCCCTCACCAAGTACCCAGCCTTCATCCCTGGCTCATCACAGAGGACCACTGCATAATCCCATTCTTAGACAGGCACCTACTTCACCTGCTTCTATGCACCACGCCACCCCCAAAGCAGGTTCTCTCTGGAACATTCACAGCTGTACTGTAAATTAATTTTTTTCTTATTCTCCTTTTCAGATCGTTCATTTGTTGTGTGTGGAAATACTTCTCCTTTTGGGATTGATTTTCTACTCTACCCATTAAAAAAAAAAGAATTCTTTTAAAAAATATTTCTAGTAGCTTTGTTGTAGAATTTTGAGGGTTTTCTGTACATAGGATCATATCACCAGGAAAAGGGGAAGATTTTCTTCCTCCTTTCTAATTTGGAGGCTTTTCATTTATCTTTGTTACCTAATTGCTCTGGCTGGAATTTTCATTACAAGTCATATGACAGTGGTGACAGTAGGCACCCCTGCCTTATTTCTGATCTTCGAAGGAAAACTTTCATTTTTCACCATTAAGTATTATGCAAGCTGTGCATTTTTCATATATACCACTTATCATTTTGAAGAAATTTCTTTCTATTCCCAGTTTTTTAAGTGTTTTCTTTCAAAAAGCTGTGCTGGATTTTGTCAAGTGTCTTTTCTGCATCAATTGAGATGATGGTTATTTTATTTTTTCTGTTAAAGTTGTGTATTATATTCATTGGTTTTCCTAGGTTATACTACCCTTGAATATCTGGAATAAATGCCATTTGATCATGGTGAATAATTTCTTTAATATGTACTTGGATTGGTTTTGCTAGTTTTTGTTGAGGATTTTTGAATCTTTATTTAAAAGGTATATTCATCTGTAATTTCCTCTTCTTGTGGTATCTTTAACTGGCTTTGGTATGAGGGTAATATAGTCCTAATAGAATTACTTAGGGAGAGTTCCTTCTTCTTCACTTTTGGAAGAATTTAAGAAAGATTGTTGTTAATTCTTCTTGGAATGTTTTGTAAAATTCCTCTGTGAAGCCATCTGGTCTTGGACTATCATTTGTTGGAAGGTTACTCCTGATTCCTTATTTTCACTAGTTGTTTTGTTGAGATTTTCTATTTCTTCTTGATTCAGGAAAGGTTGTTTCTACAAATTTTGTTAGCAGAAATGGAATCCCAACAGCCTTCTCTGTAGAAATGAAAAAGCAATCATCAAATTTATGTGAAAGGGATCAGACTTCTGGGGAAAAAGATGGAGTAGAGAGCTCCAGAATTCAGTCCTTCCACCAAAACAACTATTAAACAGGTAGACAGTGTCTGAAACAACTCTATTGGAATTTCAGAGGCCAGAAAATCATGGTACAGCATCCAGGAAAGAGCAGGATAAAAAGGCTGATAAACTACAGAAAAGTACAGTAAATTACTCTCTCTGCATGGCAGCTACCAGTGCCCATTACCCATCTCATATAAGGCCTCCTTGTGGTCAAAACCCTTTCTAGCTTGCTGTTGACAGAAAGGGACATAAAAACCTTCTTCCACAAGAATAGTGGTGGGCATAGCCAATCACTGATAATGGTGTTTATACATATGTATATATATTATTTTATTAGAGCTGTTGTGAACTTACAGAACAATCATGCATAATGTGCAGAATTAACCACCCCTTCACCAGAACCTTACACTGTTGTGCAACATTTCTTACAGATTATGAAAGAACAACTTCAGACTATTATCACTAACTATAATCTAGAGTGTACATTTGATACATTTTTTTTTCAATTCCACCACCCGATTACTTAACACAGTACCTTCTTTGACATTGATACAAAAGTTTTACAATATTATTGTTAACTATATTCCATAAGTTACATTAATTGAATATTTCCCATGCATGTCCATATTCTAACCATGTTGCAATAGTGATGTAAACTTGTTTAAGTTCATAGAAGAACATTTTTGTATTTGTACTATTAACCACAATCCTCACCCACCTGTGGGTTCACTATGTTATTCAGTCTCTAGAGTATTCTCCAGCTTTCTTTCAGCTGACATTTATATACCTAGATTGCCCTTTTCACCACAATCCTATTTATAAATGAGCTGTGCTTGTCATACTCACTATAATATGTTACCATTCACTCTATCCATTTCCACATTTTTACAGTCAAGCTAATTAAAAATTCTACATCTATTAAGCATCAGGACCCCTTCTCCTAGTACCCTATTCTCTAGATATTAACTCCATATGTTTATTCTTTGTATTTAGTTCATGTTAGTAACACCATGAAATACTTGTCCTTTTGTGTTTGGCTTATTTCACTCAGCATAATGTCTTCAAGGTTCATCCATGTTATCATATGTGTCCCAATTTCACTTCTTCTTACAAAAGCAGAATATTCCAGAATACATAAATACTTCAATTTAACAAAGAAAGACAACACAATTTAAAAATGCACAAGAGATTCTAACAGACATTTCTCAAAAGATGATATAAATGACAAGAAACACAGGAAAAGGTGCTCATCATTAGTAATCAGGGAAATGCAAATGAAAACCACAATGATATACCATTTCACACCCACTGGAATGGCTGCAATTACAAAAAATGGAAAATAACAAGTGTTGGAGAGGATGCAGAGAAATAGGAACACTCATTCATTACTGGTGGCAATGTAAAATGGTGCAGCCACATGGAAGACACTTTGCTTCTTCCATAAAGCTAAGTATAGATCTACCACTATGATCCAGCAATCCCACTAATAAGTATATCCCCAAAATAATTGAAAGCAGAGATTTGAAGATATTTGCACACCGATGTTCATAGCAGCATTATTCACAATTGCCAAAAAATGGAAGCAACTCAAGTTTCCATTGACCAATGAATGGATAAATGTGGTACATACATACAATGGAATATTATTCACCCACAGAAAGGACTGAAATCCTGATACATGCAAAAATATGGATGAACCTTGAAGACATCATGTTGAGAAAAATAAGCTAGACACAAAAGGACAAATATTGTATGATATCACTTACTTGAAACCATTAGAATAAGCAAACTCAGAGTCAGAATCTAGAATATGGGTTACCAGGAGATGGGGTAGGCATAGGGAATGTATATGAGGAAGCACTGTCATCACTTTCAGTCCATTGAACACTCTGCATGGAGAGAGGATATTCATTCAATGTTTTTTAACAACAAAAATAAAAAAAAAATAGAAGCAATAATAATAATGGTGAAAACAACTAGCATGGTGGCTCAATAATAATAATATTCATAATAAACCTAAGGTGAGGAGAGATTTGAATTCAGATGCTTTCAGTGAATTATCCTGGGTGGATACCATGCCTCAGGGTACTTTGGAGGCCCTATTGTAATTATTGTAACTACAAAGAAAATATCAGAAAATATGCAACCAAACAGGGACAGAAATTAGAGTAGGGGTTACTTGGAGCAGGGGGAAAGGAGGACTGAGTAATACGCTAATACATAATGGCTGTAGGATTTCTCCTTGGGGAGATGGGAAGCTTTTAAGAACGGAAGGTGGTGAGGGTCCTGCAACATTGTGAAAATGAGTAATCTCCCTGTGGGATTCTTGGGAGTGGTTTCAATGGGAAAGATTCTGTTGTAGATATGTTTCCCCAACTGGAAGAGAAGAATGAGTAACTAAAGATACAATGATAACTAAATACAATACATGACCCAGGCAGGATCTATAAATGCCAAAAGAAAAGTCTGAAAAGGATACTATTGGGACCTATGAAAATTTGAAATACAGATGGTAAGCCTTATATCCCTGTTAATTTGCTGGAAGTTGATAGCTGAACTTAAGGTGGTTGCCTAATTGAATATTTTTGTTTTTAGGAAATGCAGGCAGAGATATTCATTCCTCAAAGACAAAGCTGTATGCAATCAACACTTACATGTTCAGGAAATAAATTGCTAAATAAATAAAGCCTGAAAGGGAAATATATTGCATTATTTTACTTACATGAGGTAGTTAGAATATGCAAATTGATGGAGAGAGGATGTAGAGTACAAGTTACCAGGGGCAGGGGGATGGGGCATGGGGCATTAGTGTGTAATGGGTATAGAGTTTCTGTTTAGGGTGATGAGAAGGTTCTATTCATAGATGGAGTTGAGGGTAGTGCAACATTGTGAATGTGATTAATCTTGAATGAAAAAAAGAGAGAAGATGTAAATAAAATCAGAAATGAAATGGGTGAAGTTATGACTGACCCCACAGAAATAAAAAGGATCATAAGAGGATATTGAGAAACTGTATGCCAACAAACTAGACAACATAGATGAAATGGACAAATTCCTAGAAATGCACAAACAACCTATACTGATGTTACAATAAATACCAGAACTCAACAAACCAATCACATTTAAAGAGATGAATCAGCAGTCAAAAATCTCCCAACAAAGACAAGTCCAGAACCAGATGGCTTCACAGGTGAATTTTACCAAGCATTTCGTGGAACATTAACACCAGACCTGTTTAAACACTTCCAAAAAATTGATGAGGAGGAAAAATTACACAACACATGTTATGAACCCAATATCACCCTAATATCAAAGCCAGATAAAGACACTATAAAAAAATTACATACCAATCTCTCAAAAGAGCATAAATGCAAAAATTCTTAACAACATACTTGCAAATAGAATCCAACAGAATATCAAAAGGCTTATAGGGAAGCGGCTGTGGCTCAATCAGTAGGGCTCCCGTTTACCATATGGGAGGCCCCGGGTTCGGTTCCCGGGGCCTCCTGGTGAAGGCAAGCCCGCCCGCACGGCGTGGTTAGCTGACCCAGCGAGCACAGGCAGCAAGGGGGGGATAAATGAATAAATAAATAAAATCTTTAAAAAAAAAAAAAAGGCTTATATACCACAACCAAGTGGGATTTATTCCTTGTAAGGAAGGGTGGTTCAATATAAGAAAATCAATTAATGTAGTACACTATACTAAAAAAATGAAGGAAAAAAGCCTACATGATCATCTCTACTTATGCAGAAAAGGCATCTGACAAAATTCAACATCCTTTCTTGATAAAAACACTTCAAAAGACAGGAACAGAAGGAAAATTCCTCAGTATGATAAAGGACATATATGAAAAACCCAGAGGCAACATTATACTTAATTGAGAAAGACAGGAACAAGACAAGGATAGCCACTGTCACCACTGTTATTCAACATTGTGTTAGATGTTCTAGCTAGAGCAATTAAATGTGCGCACACACACACACACACACACAAGGCATACAAATAGGAAAAGAGGAATTAAAACTCTCACTATTAGAGCTGATGTATCTCAAATGGTTCAGTGCCTGCTTCCTATGTATGAAATCTTGGGTTCAACCCCTGATACCTCCTAAAACAAAAACAAAAACCAAACAAACAAAAAGTGCACACAAACAAAAAACAGGCAGTCATGTCCAATGAATTATCTCCACAAATTAAACAAATAGCCCAGTGACTGGATCTCTGAAATGTCTATGACAAAGTTCCCTGAATTAAAGCTCAGCAAAGTGGCAGGACCCAAGATCAACACACAGAAATCAATAATGCTTCTGTACACTAGTATTGAACAATCTGAGGAGGATATCAAGGGGAAAATATCCATTTACAATAGCAACAAAAAGACTCAAGTACATAGGAATCAATTTAACCAAGGAACTGCAGGAACTATATTCAGAAAACTATAAAGCAATGCTAAAAGAAATCAATGAAGACTTAAAGAAATGGAAAGACATTCTGTATTCATGGATTGGAAGACTAAATATTGTGAAGTTGTCAATCCTACCCAAACTGATTTATAGATTCAATGCAATACCAATCAAAATTCCAACAGCCTACTTTACAGAAATGGAAAAGGCAATTACCACATTCATTTGGAAGGGAAGGTGCACCCAAATAGCCAAAAGCATCCTAAAAAAAAGAAGAGCAACATGAGAAGAATTTCACTGCCTGAGCTTGAAACACATTACAAAGCTACAGTAATCAAAACAGCATGGTATTGGCATAAAGATAGATATATCGATCAGTGTGAGTAGAATTGAGAGTCCAGAAATAAACCCTCACGTCTACAGCCAACTGATTTTTGACAAACCTACCAAGTCCAAGTTAACAGGACAAAACTGTCTCCTCAACAAATGGTGCTGGGAGAATCAGATATCCATAACCAAAAGCATGGAAGCAGACCCCTATCTCTCTCCCAACACAAGAATGAACTCAAAATTGTTCAAAGACATAAATATAAAAGCCAGGGCCATTAAACTACTAGAAAAAAATGTAGGGAAGCAATTTAAAGGTCTTGTGGTAGGTGGTGGTTTCTTGGACTTTACACTCAAAGTACACACAACAAAATAAAAAAAATAGATAAATGGGACCTCCTCAAAATTAAACATTTTTGCACCTCAAAGGACTTTGTGAAGTTGGTGAAAAGGCAGCCAACTCAATGGGAGAAAATATTTGGGAATCACATATCTCATAAGGGTTTAATATCCATGATATAAAAAGAGATGTTACAACTCAACAGTAAAAAGACAAATTACCTGACTTAAAAATGGGCAAAAGCCTTGAGTAGACATTTGTCCAAAGAAGAAATACAAATGGCAAAAAAAAAAAAAAAAAAAAAAAAAAGAAAAAATCTTCAATGTTACTAGCGATTAGGGAAATGCATATCAAAGCTAAAATGATAGATCATTTCACACCTATTACAATGGCCATTATTAAAAAGACAGAAAACTACAAGTGTTGTAGAGGATGTGGAGAAATAAGGACACTTATTCACTGTTGGTGGGAATGTAGAATGGTACAGCCACTGTGGAGGAATAGTTAGTGGTTCCTAGGAAAGTTAAATACAGGTCTACCATGTGACCCGGCAATACTGCCAGTAGGTGTATATCCAGAGGAATTGAGAGCAGTGACACAAACAGACCCAGGTGTCCATCAACTGATGAATGAATAAACAAACTGCAGTATAAACACATGATAGAATATTATGCAGTTGTATGAAGAAATGAAGTTGTAAAACATATGAAAAAATGGATGAACCTGGAGGACATTATGTTGAGTGAAACAAGCCACACACAAAGAACAAATACAGTATGGTTGTACTACTATAAACTAAATATATTGTATAATCTTATGGAGTTAATAACTTCAATATAGGTCATCAGAAAATAGAATGAGGTTAGAGAATGGAAAGTTGAGGGTTAACCAGTATAGAATTGGTAAAAAAAAGGAATGTGTTAATTTTTTGAAATGAATAGAAAAGATGAAAGCACATCATAGTGTGGGTAACCAGCAGCGTTATCATATGGGTATGACATTGGGTGAAAGGGAAAGTCTAAGATTATGTAAATTACTAATAGGAAAGCTAAAAATGTAACATGGGACTGTATAGCATAGTAAAACTAAATGTGAAAGATGAATGAGGGGGAAGCAGCTGTGGCTCAATCAGTAGGGCTCCCGTTTACCATATGGGAGGCCCCGGGTTCGGTTCCCGGGGCCTTCTCGTGAAGGCAAGCCCGCCCGCCCGGCGTGGTTAGCTGACCCAGCGAGCACAGGCAGCAAGGGGGGGATAAATGAATAAATAAATAAAAAATCTTTAAAAAAAAAAAAACAAAAAAAACGATGAATGAGGGTAATACTGCATATGTAAGATTGTTTTTCTTTGAAACTGAACAAATGTATGTTAATGTGACAAGACATTAATATCAGAAAAAAACATTAGTACAACATATTGTATGAGTCCATTTATTTAACGTGTAAATAGAACTCAATTTATAAAGATGAAATTCGAATAGTGGTTATGTAGGGGTGTGGCTAGATAGAGGGATTGAGATGTGCCTGCTAAGGGGTGTGGGGTTTTTCTTTTGGGGGTAATGAAATTGTTCTGAAATTTTTTTGGTAATGAATGAGCAACATTGTAATTATACTAAAAGCCACTGATTATCCACTTTGGATAGATTGTATGGTATGTGACTATATCTCAATAGAACTGCTTTAAAATAAATTAATTAATAGGCAAAAATAGCCAGAAATAGCAGCTGTGTGCAGCAGTGGAAGTGTAGAGAGATTAAGAGGTGATGAATTTTTTTGTCTGTTTTTTATTATTATTATTGAAATGATGAAAATGCTATAATAATGAAGAAAGTGATGAATGCACAACTATGTGATTATACCTAACACCATTGATTGTATACTTTGGATGGATTGTATGCTTTACTAAAATGTATCAAAAAAGTTGATTTTTATTAAAAAAAATTTACATGTCATTCCATTAAGAACAGCATATTTCACTGTATTTCAATTTTATTTCAATTTAAAAGATACAATAAAAGCAATAAAAAAAAAAAAAAGAAAAAAAGAAATCATGGTGGTTCTGTCCAAATTCCTTTAAGGGTAGTTGCAGGAGCTTCTTCTTCCACCCAGATCAGTAGAGGAAGCATCTGAGTATAATAGCCCATGAAGTGGCTATTATAGTGCAATGAACCATTCACTATAAATGAATAAAAAATAAAAATGTATATACACATATATATGTGTATACATATATAAAAGTATATATATATACTTTTATCTTTTTATGCAATTATTTTTATTTAATTATCTTTTTATGTAATATTTATCATTTTGAATATATTTAATAGATTTTGTTTGTTTTCCTATGTTCACCTGCATTTTTTTCTATTGATTCAGTTCATGTGTTTGTTCTTCATCATACATACATAATTGGCTAATTTCATTCTCTAGAAGACAAGACCAGGAAGTGCCAGCACTAATGAGAGTTGTCAACAGCTTTGTCCAAATGCACATCCAAGAGAGATAAGACACTTGAAGGGTAGGAGTGGAGATCTGTCAAAGCAGAGCCCGACTTATTTCCAGTTCCAAATATCAGAACTAAGGTCTGTAGGGCTGTGTAAAATGGGGAGAATGGCTATATTTTTATGGTTCTCCTTCCACCCTTTCAAGTTTACAGATGCAGGAAAATGTCCTTGTATAAACCACACATCCCCAGCTTCTATCTTGTGTATGAGGGTGAACACACAGCTTAATCCCACAGTTTATATCAGGGTAAGACAGACATTCTCAGAAAATTCCCAAGAACTGAACCTGATTGCAAGATCTGCATGAATCTAAGCTATAGGGAGCAGACCCAGGTACTAATAAGCCTTGCAAAGCTGTGGATTCAACCACTTGATCACATACACATCCACAAACACAGCACCCTCAGAGGGGAGACCCAGAAGGGGCAGGTCTTGTGATGATTCACTCTGTCACAACCACCTATAAGACAAAAGGATGGTATTTGGTGAACCAACTGGTAATGACAGCCTGAAAGAGAAATGAGGCAGGAAGGATAGGGGATGGTTCAGTGGAGGGGCCATCCCCATTCATACTGGGAGATCATTACAGGGACTTTATGAGGACCTCAGTGATGAGGGGACATTTGAGCAGTGACTAGAGGGAATGAGGGAGAGAATCATATGGGTATCAGGGAACAGGAATTCAAGGCAAAGGGAGTGGTGAGTGAGGCAGGAGCATACTTTGTATACTTCAGGAGTGGGAAAGGAGTGGAGTGAGGTCAGATGGTTACACAAGATCAGATCAGGTAGGACTTTGTGGATGATGTGACATTTTGGCTCTTATTCTGATGTGTGAGAAAGGTATTGGTGTGTTTGACAGGAGAAAAGACCTGACTGGTTACTCTGGTGCTCGGGGGAGAACTGCATGCAGGGATGAGGGTGGGAGCAGCATGGCTAGGAGGAAACCTCAGTAATCTTTTCAATACATTATGGTGGCTCAGGCCAGAGTAGAAAAGAGGTAGTCAGAGAAGTGCTCAAATGTGCACGTGGTCTGAAGCTATAGAAGGAGATGTGATAAAGAAAAATAGAGAAGTCAGGAATGATGGCAAAGCTCTGGTCTGAATACCTGTCAGGATGTAGTTGCTGCACATGCAAAAAGAGGGGAGATTCAAAAAAAAAGAAGGTTTGGGAGACAATTCTAAGCATCTATTATGACCCTTTACACACTCACATGGAAGTATCATAGAGGTAACTGCCTGGGCAAATGAGCTGCAGATAAAAGTTTGAATGGATACATAAAATTATAACTCATAGCAGTTGTAAACGGTGTTTAAAGCCAAGATACCAGATGAGATCAGCAAGAAGATGAGATGCTGAGGACAAAAAGTAATATAAGGACTGAGCCCTGGTACAAAACTCATATAAAACATCAAAGTACAGAGAAAAGGCAAAAACTGATTTAAAAATAAACAGGAAACTATGATGAACCAGAAGCTGTTATGGAAGCAATTCAAAGAAGAGAAACCAACTGATTACTGAACATGTTCCTCCTCAGTTTGCCCCTTTCCAGGTACAGCAAATCTAACCTCACAGATGTTCAGTCCACAGCTTTGCCATATTTCCTGACTGATCTCTGCTTTTCTCCATGACACATCCATGCCATCTGATCTCATACCTTATCTTCAGAGCACTTCCACACCAGGCCCCTTCTCCATTCCTTCTCCACTCTGTTTCAAGTGCCTTTCTGTGCATTAACTGGGGTAGGCGTCTCTGCATTAGCACATGTTCATTTCATCTTATAACTGTGAGGGCAATGTCCTACAGCTGCCAAATCTTCTCATGTTTGATTGCTTCTTGTGGAATTAACCTTGTTAATATTTGCCAAATTGATCTACAGAGCTAATGCACTCTTTATTAGAACCCTCATTGAATCCTTTGTAGACATTGTCAACCTGATTCAAAATTCATAGTGGTTCTATCCAAATTCCTTTAAGGGTGGTTGCAAATAGCCAAAACCACCCTGAAAAAGAACAAAGAAAAAGGACTCACACTTCCCCATTTCAAAGTTGTTACAAAGCAATGATAATCTAGACAGTGTGGCACTAGCACAAGAATGGACATAGGTTTTTTAAAAAATACAATTGAAAGTCAGATGTAAACTGACATGTGTATGTCGAATATGTTAGACAAGGAAGCCAAGACCATTCAATGGAGAAATAATAGTCTAGTCTACTCAACAGTTGGTGCTGGGATAACAGGATAGCCATGTGCAAAAGAATGATATTGGACCCATACATCACACTACATAGAAATATCAACTCAGAATGGATCCAAGATCTAAAGGTAAGACTAAAACAATAAAACTCTTAGAAGAAAGAATAGGGATAATTCTTTATCAGCATGGGTTTGGCAAAGGATTACTTGATATGACACCAAAACCAGGAGAAAAATAGATAAGTTAATGATCAAAATTTTAATTTTTGTGTTTCAAAGGATACCATGAATAAAGTGAAAAGACAACCCACAGAATAGGATAAAATATTTGCAAATCATATCTGATAAGGGACTCGTATTTAGAATATACAGACAACAATTGAATGGGCAAAGGATCTGAATAGACATTTCCTAAAAGAAGATTAATGAATGGACAATAAACATAAAAATACGCTCAACTTTATTAATCATTATGGAAACATAATTAAAAACATAATGCAATACAACTTCACACCTACTAGGATGGCTGAGATCAAACACAGATAATAAAGAGTTGTTTTGAATGTGGAGAAATCAGAACCCACAAACACTGCTGGTGGGAATCTAAAATGATGTGGTCACTTTGGACAACAGATGGGCAGATACTCAAATGATTAAACACAAGAGTTATCACATGATCCTGCAAATCCACTCCTAGGTATATACTCAAGAAAAATGAAAACATATGTCCACAAAAAAACTTGACTGCAAATGTTTATAGCAGTATTACTCATGATAGCCAAAAGTTGGAAATAACCCAAATATCTACCAATTGATGGATGGATAAACAAATGAGGTTTTATATCTATACAATGGAATTCAGCCTCTAAGAAGGAATGAAGTACCGATACATGCTTCAACTTGGATGAACCATAAAACTTGATACATGGTAAAAAAAAAACACATGTATTTTATAATTCAATTTATATGATAATCCAAAATTGGAAAATCTGTAAGACTAGAGGTTGCTTAGGAGTATGAAGAAATGGGAAGAGAGCATGGTGATAGATAAATGGTGTGGGGTTTCTTTCTTGAGATGATAAAAATGCTCTAAAATTGACTATAGCAAACACATATCTCTAAATATACTTAAAAACATCAATTTCTACATTTTAAATGGGTGAATAGTATTATATGTAAATTGCATCTTAATCTGTTTAAAAATCTGTGTGCACAACTCATCCCGTACTATGTCGGCAATCCATTTCTCAGATTATGTACTGTTTTCCTTTTCTTGTTTCTTAATAAACTCTTTACTTCCTTGACTACCCTAAAAAAAATCTGTGTGAGCATTGTATATCTGGTCATTATTTCTTAGATAAATATCAAAAGGCTGATCAAAAATAGGAAAAAAACTGAAAATCTGGCATGGATCAAAATTCAAAGTTTATATGCTTGGAAAGACAATGTTAAGACAATAAAAAGACAAGCCACTTATTGATACAAATATTTGGAAATCTCATATCTAATAAAATATTTGTATATAAAATAAGGTGCCCCAAATTTTCAGAAATAAGAAAATGACAGCCTCAGAGGAAAAATGGACAAGAGATTTGAATAGACACATTTTACAGGAATATAAGGCATTAGAAAATAAGCACATTAAAGGATATATAAGATCATTAGTCTTCAGTTAATGCAAATTGTACAATGGGGACAACCAGCAAGATGGCCACAGTGTGAAAATCTCTGAGAGTCAGCTCCTGCTACGGGGCAGTTGGTGATCACCCAGAACTATCTAGAGCACTTGTCTGGGGACTCCAGGAGACCAGAAGTGCATCCTGCAAGATCCTTAAAAAAATGGATGGAAGAGACTGCACATCTTCAGAGAAGATTCATAAGTAGATTCCCTCCACGCCATGTAGGCCGGTGTCCATCCTCCACTAGAGGCACAAGCCACCTCGGGAGCTGTTCTGCAGCTGGAATTGAAATTTACACTTCCCAAAATGGGGGAGGAAGAGACGATTGGGCACCAACTTCAGCCACTGATTAGTAAATTCGGCGGGCTAAAGTATAATCCTGATAAGAGCTAAAGTTTGAACCTGTCCAAGTCAGAAAAGGCAGGTGGCTGCCATCTTAAAAATGCACCTGGCATGAGAGGAAGTGGAGCTGACTGAAAATCACAGTGCTGGCTTTTTTCCAACTAGATCAGATTGCCACCCAACCACAAGACCCAGACCCACCTCGGGCAGGGAGGAAGCTGGGGGGAGCTACACCAGCATCTCTGGGAAATTATAGGCCATGCCGTGGAGGCCAGTGATTATCCTGATTTGGCAGCACAAGCCACCCCAGGAGCTATTCTGTGGCAGGAATTTGAAGCTCCATTTCCCAAAAACAGGACTGGAAGAGTTGGCTGGCCACTGGTTTCAGCTACTAATTAGTAAATTCAGCTGGCTAAAGTACAACCCTAAGAACAGCTAAAGTTTGAGCCTGTCCAAGTCAGAAGAAGGCTGGTAGCCACCATTTTAACTCCACCACCAGCATGTGGGGAAACTGGGCTGACAGAAACTCAGTGACAGTAGAGAACAGTTTCTTTCTCCCAGATTAGCCTGCAGCCATAGCCTAGGCTTCAGGTCCAACTCTAGCAGGAAGGAAGCTGATGGGCCCTGCACCAGCCTATCTAGGTAACTGCAGGTGCATTTAGCTGGCACAGACTGAATAATTGGAAGTCTACTAGGGCAACTGTGGTCATCTTGGACCTGCACTGCATAGATTGCTGCCCACACCTGCAGCTCCATCCCTGCCCCAAGCAAGGGAGAAAGTGGCGTGAAGCTTCATCATTCTCTCTGGGCAACTAAGGTCTAGGCCTGCATGATTTGGATTATTCCACACAGCTGTGGCTCTGTTGCAAAGGAGAAAGTGTGGCAAAGGAGAAAAAGTATGGAGAAGCTTCACTGGTCCTTGGGGTAATGAGGATAGCTTGAGCCTCCACGGCTATTAGCAACAACTCCATCCTTGGCCCTTACTACACAACCAGCAAAGGAGAAGGGCATGAAGCCCTAAACTAAAGAGAAAAACTGCACCCAGAATAAATACTCTAGTAAGCCAGATGCCAAGACACCAACAAAAAATTACAATCCACACCAAGAAACAGGAAGATATGGCCCAGTTAAAGAAACAAGATAAGCCTTCAAATGACATAAAGGAGTCGAGACAACTAATCATAGCTGTTCAAATAAATCTCCTTAATAAATTCAAGAGATGGCTTAAGAAATTAAGGAAATTGAGAAGACATTGAATGAGCACCAAGAAGAATTTGAAAGTATACATAGGAAAATAGCAGATCTTATGGGAATGAAAGGTGCAATAAATGAAATTAAAAATACACTGGAATCATATAATAGCAGATTTGAGGATGCAGAAGAAAGGATTGGTGAGGTTGAAGAAATAACCTCTGAAAGTGAACATACAAAAGAACAGATGAAGAAAAGATTGTAAAAACTTGAACAAGGTCACAGGGAACTAAAGAACAGCAAGAGACATGCAAACATATGTGTCATGGGTGTCCCAGAAGGAGAAGAGAAGGGAAAAAGGGCAGAAGGAATATTTGAAGAAATAATGGTAGAAAATTTCCCAATACATTTGAATGACATATATATCCATGTCCAACAATCACAACATACTCCCATCCAAAAAAATCAGAATAGACCAACTCCAGGACATCTACTAATGAGAATGTCAAATGCCAAAGTCAGAGAGAATTCTGAGACCAGCAATAGAAAAGCATTGCATAATGTATAAGAAATACCCAATAAGATAAAGTGCTGATTTCTCACCAGAAACCATGGAGGCAAGAAGACAGTGGTATGATATATTTAAGATATTGCAAGAGAAAAACTTCCTGCCAGAATCTTATAACTGGCAAGATTGTCTTTCAAAAATGAGGGTGAGTTTAGAATATTCACAGATAAACAGATGATAGAGATTGTAACCAAGAGACCTGCTTTGCAGGAAATAGTAAAGGGTGTGCTGCAGCCTGAAAAGAAAAGACAGGAGAGAGAGTCCTGGAAGAGAATCTAGAAATAAAGATTATAACAATAAAAGTAACTGAAAGTGTCCAAAGAGTGATGAAAATAAAATATGACACATGAAACCCAAATATTCAGGAATAAACTTAACCAACAATGTAAAGCACTTGTATTCAGAAAATTACAACTCATTGTTAAAAGAAATTTTTTTAAAAAAGCTAAATAATTGGAAGAACATTCCATGCTCATGGATTGAAAGACCAAATATAATTATGGTGTCAGGTCTACTCAAATTGATATACAGATTCAATGCAATCCCGATAAAAACTCCATCAGCATTTTTTAAATAAATGGAAAACATGATTATCAAATTTATTTGGAAGGGTAAGGGGTCCTGAATAGCCATAAATATCTTAAAAAGGAAAAGTGAAGTTGGAAGACTCTCATTTCCAGACTTTAAGTCATATTTCCTAGCTACAGTGATAAAAACAGCACGGTAATGGCATAAAGACAGACACAAAGACTAATGGAACCAAACTGATGGTTAAAAAACAGACCTTCACATCTATGGTCAAGTGATTTTTGACTAGCTTGTCAAACCCACCCAGCTCAGGTAGAACAGTCCATTCAACAAATGGTGCTGAGAAAAATGGATATCCATAGCAGAGGAAGGAAAGAGGACCCCTATCTCACACCCTGTACAAAAATTAACTCAAAATGAATCAAATACCTAAATATAAAAGCAAGAATCAAAAAAGCTTCTAGAAGAAAATGTAGGAAAATATCTTCAAGACCTGGTGGTAGGTGGTGGATTCTTAAAGGAGATAAGAGGAGGACTCAGATGGACTACTGATATTTAATGTATGTAGAAGTTTTAATTAGCTTTACTGTAAAAATGAGGAAATGCACAGAGTTGACGGTAACACATTATAGTAAGTAACAGCTGGTTTATAAATGGGGATGTGCCTGAAAATGGTAGTCTAGGGATGTAAATGTCAATTGACAGAAAGCTAGAGAATAATCTAGGGACTGAATAGCAAAGTAAAACCAGAGGTGGAAGAGAATAGCGGTTGATGATACAGATGCAAGAATGTCCTTTGTGAGCTAGAGGAGATGTACATCAGTACTGCAGGGTGTTGGGAATGTGGAGAAGCATGGGAAAAATACAACTGGAGTGACCTATGGAGTGTGGTTAACAGTAATAATGTAATATTCTTGCATCTATGCCAAAGATGTACTGTGTTGATAATGGGGGAGTATGGAAAATGTGTGCCAAATTTATGCTGTGGACCTGGTAATAATCGGATGATATTATCTCATAATCTGTAACAAATATCCCACCAGGGTGTGGTGTGTTGATAGAGGGGTGTTGTTTGGGAATTCTGCACATGTGCATGATTGTTTTCTAAGTTTACAACTGCTGTAAAATATATATATATATTTAAAAAATAATAATAGGGTGGGTTGGGAGGAAAATACACCAAATGTAAGGTAAGGAGTACAATTAGTAAGATTTTGACAATATTCTCTCATAATTTGTAACAAATGTCTCACAACAATGCAAGGTGTTGGTTGAGGGTTGATGTGTGGAACCCCTGTACAATGTTATGAATGTTTACTTTGTAAGTTCACAACTTTTAATATACACTTATTATTTATGTATGTATGATATAAAAAATAATAGTAGGGTGGGTTGGGGGAAAATATTTTGGTTAGTAGTAAAATTTTGAGGATGCTCTTGAATCATTAGTTAAAAATGTTTTACAACAATGCAAGTTATTGGTGGTAGGGTGAGGTATGAGAGCCCTGTATGATGCTATGTATGTTTATTTTGTAAGTTCACAATTATTACTATACAATTATTGTTTATGTATGTTCATATATGAGTGATATACTTCAATAATTTTTTTTTAAAGTACAATGAGGTACCACTAAACACCTGTTAAAGTGGTGCATTTTTTCATAAAAATCAAATGAGCAATACCAAATGGTGGAGAAAATACCAAGCAACTGGAAATCTCATACATATTGATAGTGAGATTTCAAAATAGAACAGCTACTTTTCAAAAACCTGTGGTGATTTCTTATAAAGTAAAACATACTTGCCATGTGACTCACCAATTCAACTCCTATGATTTTAACCTAGGGATTTTAAAACTTACATTCATGCAAAAATCTGTCCACAAATATTTTAGTGTCTTTAACTATAAACATCAAAAACTACAAAAAAACAAAAAACAAGTATCCTTCAACTAGTAAGCAGATAAACTGTGGTCAATCATGACAATGGAATTCTACTCAGCAGTAAAAAAGAATTGCAGATAAACTTAACCCACATGAATCTTAAATGCATTATATTAAGTAAAAAAGCCAGACTCAAAAGACAACATACTATATGAACACATTTGCTTGATATTCTGACAAAGGAAATATGAGAAGACAGAAAACACCTTAGTGCCTGCTAGTGTTTGGGAAGGGAGAAAGTATTGACTACAATGGAGTACAAGGGAAGTAAAGGGTAACCTATATCTTGAATGTGGCAGTTGTTAAGGGACTGTAAATAAAACTGTACACTAAAGGGTGAGTTTTCTGCATAAAAATCATACCTTATAAAAAAAGAACAATAGGGTAAAGTCACCAAGATGTCATAGTGTGACACTCCTCAGTTCTGTCTAGAACTGTGTAGAGATTTCGTGCCTATTGGGGCATGAGGTAATTACTTGATCATGGCAGGGATTTGCAAGGTGGAGTAATGTTGATGGTTATAAGATGCTGGAATTTACCTTTATGTGCCAAGGCTGTAGGGGAGCAAACATAATCAGGACATTTTGCACACAAATGAACATTTCTCAAATGTATATATAGTATCAGATGTACCTTATATACATATAATAGATGAAAAAATATAATATTTTGAAATCAAAAGATTCTTGAAGCAAATAGATTACAAATATTTATGCCATTTATCAGTGTAGGATTGACCTAAGAGACAGTAGTTAATAAAGCTCAACAAAAAATCTTGACAATATATAAAGGTGGATGGTTATTATCCCCTTGCTGACCACAAATGAAAGTAACTTTGAAAGTATATTTGACTAATGTAGAAATTAGCAAGACATATGAATATAGTTTCAAATTTGAAAATAGAGAAAAAAGAAAAGAATTTGATAATGATGATCTCCAGATGAAAATATTGATTGTTATGGGAAAGGGGCATCTAAAAATTGAGATTATAGATGCCCTTATTTCACTTTCAAATGGAGATATATAAAACCAAACTAAGTGCATTCAGATTTTGTATTTTTAACAGGAGGAATTTAGTTTCAATGAATATATGTGATTTACAAAAAAACAGCAGTCGTGGCTCTTAAATATACTAAAAGAACATTTTTTTTAGATACCAGGAAGCAGGGGATTGAATCTGGGGCCTCATATATGGGAAGCCGGCACTCCACCACATCCACTTCCCACTAACAATTAAAATTTTGGAAAAATTTCATCTTGATTATGCAGTATGCAGTAGTAGGTTGTCTAAAACCATCACCATGTAGCGATCTTCAAAACTTGATTTCTCTTAATGAATGAATTTTATTTTGTGCAAACTTATCCCAGTTTGGAGGTTGCACTTACATATACATATGTGTGTATGTGTGTGTGTGTGTGTGTATATATTTCTAATATTTTCTGAGGTAAAATTAACCATTTAAAGGGGTACAATTCAGTGGCATTTAGTAAATTCTCAAACTGTACAAGGATCATTTCAACAGATCTGTCAAAAGATCTATACATATTTTAAACAGTATCAGTAGGTGAAATGAAAGACATTTCAGTAAGCTAGAATTAAACTAAAAATAATTTAAAATCATCGCTGGGTCATGACAAATTACAAAGAGACAATTTCACAATTATTTTTTTTTTTTTTTTTTTTTTTAGGGCTCTGAAGTGTATTATGTTAAATCACTTTTCATTTGTCTCACTAAATCTATCTTTTATCCAATTTAGGCAAAGATTACAGCAAGATATGACATCTCTCATATGAGTAGTTCATAAAATGGGAGTGGTTATACTTCTGAATCTTGTTCACATCACCTTGTATGCATATCCTGATTTTGCTTTCTAAGAGCTTACAAACTGATGGTTCCAAGTTTACAAGAGAAACATACATGGAAACCTTGTCTGTGTAACTAGCCTTGTCATTAATAAAAACAGGAAATACTCATATGCTAAACAGGTTATAAAGAAATAGCATATTATGTGCAATTAAAATGGAGAAAAAATGCAGCCAAATTCTGTATAAGTATTTTAAAATTTCATAGTCAACAAAAATCTAAGAGAAGATTTTCCTGCATTTCCAAATAAGGTAATGTTGAACATATCTTATAATGAACTTCTACATTTGACCTCTTTTTTGTAAATATAATTGTAAAAACTGAGTTGCAGATCATATCTTTAAAAAATTCTCCCCTCTTAACACACACCTCTTTCTGGGATGGGTCAAGATTATTCGGCACAGTAAGGCAGTTTCACCCAAGAAGATACCTGAGAGGGAAGGCATGACCTCCCCACTACCTCCATATATATTTTTTTAAGCTTGAGATTTTAATGTCAAAACATAAAGTCTTAAAATAATCCTTTCACAAAATAAGGCAGCTTTAAGCCGTAAAAACATGTAGTTGTCAAAGGTTAAGTTTTTCTGTCCTCATTTGCTGTAACCAGCTGTCAGCATCTTCTTTAGAGATCAGTTTTTTCTTCATAATGACACCTGCATGCAGCTCTTTGGCTGTCCAGGTATGATTTACAGCCTAAATGTATAACACTGCCAAACAAGAGCTCCACTGTTGTTTCACATGCTTGAACATGCTGAGCTAGTCCTAGTGTTTTCTGCACATTTCGGCAGATCTTGGAGAGGCAGTACTGGAACTCCTCATCACAGTCATTCTTGCTTTTGCCACATGTCTCATAGCACCTGTCATGTTGGTTGCAGCACTTTGTTAGGGAAGGGATGCCAATGTTAAGATGAACACCAAACATCGGAGAGCCACATCCATTTGGTGGGGAGGGTTTATAACCATAACGTGGGAAAGGCTTAGATCCGTCACTGCACTTGTACTGACAGAGCCCATCCTCGCCTCCAAGGAGGTCCAAGGCGGCGTTCAGGTACGTGTCTATCTTGTGCACGCCGTTCCGGATGGTCTTGAGCGTGGCCCTCCAGTCTGTTGTCTGGGCCTCCCCCTGGCAGCTGAGGACTGCCGCCAGGAGCAGGAGGGCGAGGGCGGGCCGCGGAAGCACGGCCATCCGCTCAGCGCCGGGCCTCGCCGGGCCCCTAAGGTCCCCGGAGCCCCGGCGGCGGGCGCGCCCCCACGGAACCCCCGATGCGCCCTAGGTCACAATTTCACAATTAGAAACAAATAAAAAGTATATTCCAAAAATATTTTTGACAAGTTTTCTTCCATTAAGGCCAGGAAAAGTATAATGTATTTTGGTTTTTTAAGCTGGTAATATATTTAAATTAAAATAATGTTAGCAGTTATAACACACGTCCCTAACAAATTTTCAAACTTTTTAAACTCTGCTGGCGTCGCAAGGAAAATTAACCATTAAAACATTTAAAAAAGTGTTTGCATAGGGCCACTATTTGCCCTTTCCACTAGGCTCTAAAAAGGCTCAGCCAAGACTGGCCTGTCCCCACTTATCCGACTGAAGGGTTCCAATATTATGCACGTTCCTTTCACTGAAGCTCTATCAGTATTATCTCCAGAACAATCCTGAATCCGTTTAAAAAAACAAACAAACAAACAAAAACACAAACTATATACATAAAAACAAAACAAAACAAAAAAACAAAAAAACCATCCCGCAGTAGGCCATGGTTGAGAGCCGGCAAATCTTTAGTGAACCGATAGTTTGGTAAAAGAAGTCTTGCTGCAGTATTAAAGGAGGAAAAAGCCCACAGGGGACAGAGCAGAGAATGCAAGGTCCTGGGCTCCGTCTTTTAAGAAACCTCCTGGGGCAGCCGCGGCCACACTCGCTCCCCAGGACCAGCTGGAACAGGAAGCTCTTCACTCCCTGTGGCCGCGACGTCCCAGAGCCGCGGGCGCCTACCCTGTGGGTCGGCGGGAGGCAGCTCAGGTCCTCAGCGCGGAGGAGACGCCACGGTACGGGGCGCTGACCACAGACCTTCCAAGGAGGGCTGAGCCGGCAGAAGCGGAAAAGGTGGTGCTGGTGCAGGGGTAGGCTTCAGGGCCCTGCGCGGGAGGGGCCCGCTCTCGGTTTGGGGAGTAAACGCGCCCCACAAGCGGCCTCCGCTGCCCACCTCGGGGATGAGACCCTCGCTTCCATCCCCGCCGCCACCCATTTGGCCAGTCCCAGGGGAAAGCGCCGGGTGCAGCACAGTGGGCGCTGTGACGTCACATGTGCCTCCCTGCCTAGGCCCTGCCGGCCCAGAGTCCCCCCCTTCTCCATCCTACCGACCTTGTCCAGACCGGAGATGTCCACAGATAGTGGGTGAATTTTCTGGGAGGGTGAAGTGTCCAGGGTCACCCCGCCAGCTGGAACCTGAGCCGGCCCAAGCCAGTGATCTCATCCCTGGGAGCACAATGCTGCAGGAAACCTAGAAGCCCTGTAGGGGCGCTTAGGCCCCTCCTCCACCCCCTGCTCCTTGGAACCTGCCCTGAGATTTCCCTGCCAGCTGCTCACTGTGAGGGGTTTCTATGGTAGAGGTAAAAAAACAAAACCTGTATTGTTTTCCATTCCTGTGAAACTCTCAAGTTAGCTCCTACTATGATAATTTGAATATTGTCCCCAAGAAGTGAAAAATTAACAAAATAATTAGAATTGCAAAGTTTGTTTCCTGAAAGGCTTTCCATCAGGGGATCTGGTCCAACCCTCAGCTCCTTGGATTCCATAATGCCCACACCTTACAAGAATAATCAAGATCAGGAGCTGACCTGCCTGAGCATTGGTCTCCACCTGTCACTGTGTCTGGAGTGTCTTAAGTTCTCTGTGCCTCTCTGTCATCAACTATATAAAGAGGAAAACAGACCCTGATGCAGAGGGCTACTGTGAGGTTTGTGTGGGAACAAAATAAAGAGCTCTTTCATGGTCTGTTCTGATTTTTATTTTTTTAAACCCAATGAACAATGTTCAGAATAACAATTTGCTACACTCAATTCATTTTGCCACAATATTACTTTGCAGGTGCCCTTTGTGGGGCTCAATCATGTTTTTACATGTGGCTCTTGGTAGTGGTGACAAGACAAATGAAATCACTTGGCCACATTACTGGTATCCATGTGTGCAATCAGACTGAGGATTTCCAGTGGGAAGCAGCTGGGAGAGTGAGTATACAGTGTTTTTCCTTTATTCTAGATACAAGTCCTTTGTCAGATATGTGGTTTCCAAATATATTCTCCAGTGTGTAACTTGTTTTTATCCTTGTTTAAATTTTTTTATTAAAGAAGTTGTAGGTTTACAGAAAAGTCATGCATGAAATAAAGCCTTCCCATGTACCACCGTATCCTTAACACTGTGCATTGGTGTAGTACATACGTTAGAACTGATGAAAGAACCTTATTATAGTTGCACTGACTATAGTCCATGGTTTACATTAGGGTTCACTTTCTGTGTTGTACAGTCTTATGCATTTTTAAAAACCTAATAACATATATACAACCTAATATTCCCCCTTTTAACCACATTCACATGCTGTTAATCATATTCATTATGCTGTGATACCATCACCACCATCCATTACCAAAATGTTTCTATCATCCAAAATAGAAACTCTGTACAATTTAACATTGATTGAACATTCCTTAAACCCACCCCATCCCTGGTAACCTACATTCAAGTTTCTGATGCCATGAATTTCCTTACTCTAATTATTTCATGTGAGTGAAACAATATAATATTTGTTGTGTCATGACTGGCTTATTTCTCTCATCATGATGTTATCAAGGCTTATCCTTGTTGTCATATATACCAGAACTTCATTCCTTTTTACAGCTGAATAATATTCCATTCTGTGTCTATACCACATTTTGTTTATCCATTCATCACTTGATGAACACTGGGACGTAGGCTGCTTCCATCTTTGGGCTATTGTGAATAATGTTGCCATGAACATCAGTGTGAGAGTATCTGTTCACGTCCCTGCTTGCAATTCCTTTGGGTGTTTACATAGCAGTGAGATTGCCAGGTCATATGTTAATTCTATACTTACCTTTCAAAGAAACCACCAAACTTTCTTCTACAGGGGCTACACCATTTTACATTCCATTCAACAATGACTGTTGTAACAGAGTCTTTTGCAGAACAAATTGTATAATTCCATTGAAAACCAAATTACCAATTTTTCATTTATGAATGACACTTTGGATGTCAATTCAAAATCTCTGCCTAACACTTGATCTTGAAGATTTACTCTGGATTTTTTTTCAAAAGTTGTTTTGTGAATTTGTTTTATATTTGAGCTCATGATCCATCTGAGATAAATTTTGCATAAGATATGATGAAAAGTTTTAAGTTTAATTCTGTCCCTACTGGTCCAGCACCATTTTTTAAAAAGGGTATCATTTTATCATTGAATTAGTCCTGCTTATTGTCAAAAAACCCTTCAGTATATTTTGTGTTGATGTATTTCTGTATTCTCCATTCTATTCCACTGATTAATATGTATATCCCTGCACCAACACCAAAGAGTATTCACAAACTATGAAATAATTATTGAAATCAAGTAGTGTCTCTCACTTTATTCATTTTTTTTTTCAAAAAGATTTGCTAGTCTCCTTGATTTTCATTTCATAGAAATTTTACATTCTGCTTATCAAAATCTTCAAAAATATCTTGTCTGGCTTAGGTTAGGAATTGTCTAAAAGTGGTGTATCAAACTGAAGAGCATTCATATCTTTCCTAAGATGAGTCTTCCATTTTGTGGTAGTTTAAATCTTTTGCAGAACCTGGAAAATTATGTTCTTAAGTCAATCCATTCCTGTGTGTCTGAACCTATTTTAGGTGTAGCCCTTTGACTTGATTACTTCAGTAAGGCATAGCTCAGCGTGTGTCTAAATCCTCTTACTGTATCCTTTATAAATGGGATGAATACACAGAGACAAAAGTCCACAGAGACAGAGAGTGACCTCCAAAAGCTGAAATCATGAGAACCCAGGAGAGAGAAAGCCACAGTACCTCAGAAAGGAAATCCACAGATGCTGAAAGAGAAAGCCACAGAGGGAGAAACCAGAAACTGAAAGCAACAGAGCCCAGAGGACAGCCTGGAGGAGAAGGCAGAGACTGGCAGACACAGCCACTGTGCCCTGCCATCTGACAGGAATCCAGGATCACCACAAGCCAGTCTTCAGGGAATACACTTCACAATGATGGCTTCATTTGGACATTTTTTTAAAGCCTTGGAGCTGTAAGATTCTAAGTTAATAAATCCCCATTGTAAAAGCCAACCCATTGTCTTCATAGTCTTTAAAACATATTCCATGATCAGTTAATATTAAATGAATTTGGACCCTCTACAAAATGAATATTTAAAAAATATCAACTAGATCTCATGACTTTCTTGCCTAAAACCAAACAGTATGGGAGTGGATGTGGCTCAAGTGATTGGGCACTCACCTCCCACATGGCAGGCCCTGGGTTCAGTTTCCACTGTCTCCTAAAGAAGATGAGTAGACAGGGAGCTGAGACAGTGAGCTGACACACCAAGCTGATGCAATGAGGAAACACAATGAGGAGACACAATGATCAGGCAATGGATGTGGCTCAATTGGTTGGGCATCTGCCTCCAACTGGGAGGTCCTGGGTTTCATTCCCAGTACCTTCTAAAGAAGATGAGTAGACACAGTGAGCACAGAACAGGCAGACACAGAAAGCCAATAGCAAGAACACACAATTAGCAGACAGATGAGGGAGTCATGGGGAAGGGAATAAATAAATCTTTAAAAAAATAATCAGTGACTTCATTTTATAATTAGAATGAAAATCATTTTTACCAGTTTGATATATTTATGAATTCCAAAAATAAATACTGGATTATGTTTATAATCTCGTCTGTTCCTCTGGGTGTATTAGATTGCATTAAATTCAGAGGTTTCACTTTTACTTGATTAAATAATGATTAAGGCTTTGATTGGGCCACATCAGTAGAACAAAACACACAGTATATGAGACAGTTGGAGGTTTTGATGCTGGGAAGTAAACACACAGTACTAGAACACAGAGGAATAGAGATGACTCCACAGACATGGCAGAGGCCCCGAGCAGAGAAAGAAAGACTGATATTCTACAGCTGACCTTTTGTGCAGAACAGAGCAGCTGAAGTTGGACAGAAATGAGCCCTGGGAGAGAGACAATACTTATCCCAGCCTACATGGACCCTGAAGAGGAAGAGGAAGCCTGAACTCTTGCAGACGTCAGCAACCATCTTGCTCCAACATGTGGCAACAGACTTTCAGGAAAGTAATTTATGCTTCATGGCCTGTTACCCCAAAAAATACCCTTTATAAAAGCCAACAGATTTCTGGTACATTGCATCAGCACCTCTTTGGCTGACTAATACACCATTTAACTTGGCAAAAGGAATATGTCCTGTCCTGGACAAAGCATACAACCTCAGCATATAACCTTCTTGCCGTCGATCACAGGTTATCAGGCATATTTATCCTCTTCTCAATAACTGAAGTTCTCTCTACCTCAGAGCGATCCATGCTTATTCAATGTGATGAGAAAAGTTTTCATCTCCCGTCTTCTGGCTGCTGTTTCTCATTCTTTAAGGTTAATTGTAAATATTTCACTCTGAGAGATATTTTCCTGCAATATTTTCTTTAATACCACAAAACTCAATTTTTCAGTGTAGATACATGTTTGTGTTTAGCTGTTTGATATAATTTTCTTACACTAAACTTTAAGATCTATTATGGCAGTAATAAAGTGTGTTTTGCCCACATCTCTATTAATAAAGAATACAGAATCTAAGTATAAGAATTAAGAATTATGTCTATAATACCTCATCTCTCTAATTGTTGAAAGTGAGAAATTGTTTAAACAGTGCAAGGCCCCAAGAAACATATAAAAATTGAGATTTCCAACATTTATTTCTACTTGAGCACTTTTTACCATTGTTCCATGTATCCCAGAAAGCAAATAAAAATGCTGGTCTCCCACTGTTTTTACCTCCTCTTTATTGTCTTGTATTCACTATGCCTTATTATGAAGCTGAAAGAAAATTGTAGTGGGAACAAAACACTATAATTTTGAGAAAAACTGCTCAATAGTATGGGAGAGTCCAACTCCAAGATTCTAATTTAGGGGATAAATGGAAGCCATAAATTGTGTTGTTCTGGGCATTTCTCAGTGCTCATTTCCCATAAATATAATGTAGGTGTCAATGAGATGAACCCTGGTGAGGTGCTCTGTTGTTTTTGAAAATGCTTTCAATCAAGATTATACTACTTAACTATTCATGTCATATTATAGCATTTTTGCCTTTAATCTTTTCAAAGAATGTGGATTCTATCACAAAATATGAAATGTTTTATTAGCTGATGTGCCACTCTAGTCCTCAGAGCAAAGTGACCATTTAGATCAGAAAGAGACATTGTCTTTTATTTACTTTGTAGAGAAAATGATCCCACTGTAACCAAGCAGGTGGGGCCCATTCTCTCTAGATGTGATATCAGCACAACAGTGATGGATGTAGTTCCAAAATTATCTTACTTACACTCTTGACATCCTTTGTGTCTGTTGTATCAAGAATCCCCAACCCTGTATGAAAACAGACAAACTACTATCTGTGAGTTTGCTTCACTTTTGAACACATCTAGAATGCAATTCTTATCTGATTTTTAAAATCATTATATTAAAGAAAATGTTAAGAGTGCATTGTATCCTGAAATCGTAACTTTTTCTTTCTGTCCATATTCTTGTCAAGGTTACACTTGCCCTACAAGGCCCTCAATTTAACAATTGTCTATTGTTGAGTTTAGCTAAATTGAAATCAAGAAAATATCCAATCTTAGAAATCAGAGAAAAGCATGACTTCCACTGCACAGGATTTGAACACACAACTGTTTTCTCTGGAGGTCGTGGGAGCCAGGGCTTCTTTGTGCTTTAGGAATGTCAGGTTCAGCATTTCTCAGGCACAGTGCCCATTATTTGTTTCTTCCCTGTCCACAGGATTGGGATTGCCTGTGAGCTCTTTGTCCTATTGTTGTTGCCAAAATGTGCTCACTGCCCCATGTGAACCCAAAATATCTTGTGACACCAGGTTTCAAAGAAAAAAGTTTTATTACAGAGCAGCTGTGCCATGAGGCAGGAGGCACAGCCTCTCCCTGAACTGGAGAGATTCTGATGGTCTTCTAATGTTCTGGTAAAGGCATGATTATGATGAGTACAGTGGTCTGAGGTGAACAGGACCTGGAGTGGAATTTTGGTTGAGCAGGTACAGACAGGTTACATGCTTAGTCATAGGACATGTATGAAAATGTCATGCATGATGATGGGCATAAATTTTAAGATTATAATGAGTTATACTCAGGTTCTGTGTTACAGTGTGTATCTAGAGGGCCAATTTTGGCAGAAACTGGCTTCATCTAGGAGAAGAAAAGCAAGAACTGGAGTGAAACAATTCAGGTTTCTTCATTAATAAACATGAAGGGTTGTTAGCAGGGTGGTAAATACAGAAAAATATAAGGAGATTTTATACCACCCATAATCAAACCTTTTACAAGAGAAAATGGTTGGCAGAGTGAGGTATAAATCTTTTCCCCTGACATTCTTTCATATGTTCATCACTTGATTCATTAGCTCTGTTAAGTTACTTTCTTAAGTCTTTCACCAATAAAATGATATTGGCATCTCATACCATTTAAAGGCAAAGCAGAAAGTAATAATTATATCATATTTTATCACACTAATGTACAGTGATTAGGTTACCTGATCCAATTAGTATTTAATTATTTACATGTTTAAGGTATAAACACACAAAAAGCTTATCTTTCACTTGTTAATTTAACAGTGGTGAACATCACTCTTCATTTAATAAACATAATCCTTCAAAAATACTTCACTTTTAATTTTATTCTTTATTTCCAGTTTTCTTTTACTAGACTCTTTTTTTTTAGTTATTTCTCTTTGTTTTTTATATTTTTAATTTTTCTTCTTTTCTAGCATTTTGGGAAATGGTTTAGTTCATTCGTTTTACTTATATATTAAAATTTTGAATTTTGTTTTTTCATTTTCATTTCAGGGTTCCTATTCTAAACTACTTCTTTCATAGCCTTATGCTTTGGCACCAGCCCTTTCTCTGGTGTTCATTATATGTTAAGCTTGTTCTCTCATCAGTCAGGCTACATCTTTAACTGGATGAAAATTAGCATCTATTTAGCATCAATTTTGTTTAAGTCCCTCATATTTTTGTTTCTTTGTTTTGGTTTATTTTTTGTTCCTTTTGTTTTTGTTGAGGTACCAGAGCCAGGGATGGAACCTGGGACTTTGTATACAGGGAGCCAGCACTCAACCACTGAGCCACATCAGCTCCCCTGAGTTGGTTTTTTCATTTGTTTGTTTGTTGTTTGGTTTTTCCTTTTTTAAAAGGAGACACTGGGAATCCATCCCCGGGACCTCCCATGTGGGAAGCAGGTGGTGAACTGCTTGAGCCAAATCTGCTCCCCAAGGCTCTCATGTTTTAATACCCACTATTAATCAGAGTAAATCTCATTAACCAAATTCTGTCTAATAACTCTAGGAAGAAAGAGTAATAAGGGAAAGTCTATTGTCAAATAATGAATTCCAGACAAGCTGCCAGATACTAAGTATAGAAAGTTCCAGATACAAAGGGCCAATTGAACATTTAACAAATTGAATGAGAGAAGTCCCACCTCAACACACATAATAGAGGTATTTCACAACACTAGAAATTTTTTTAAAAGGTAAAACTAGGGGAGGATCATATACAAAGATCATGATCAGAATGGTGGCAGACCTCTCACAAAGAATACTAAGACCAAAGGGTGGTGGAGCAATACCTTTAAAATTCTCTGGTAAATGAACTTCCAAGAAACAAGGACCTGCACCAAAGCAGACAGAAGGGAGAGTCCCAGGATTACAGCTGAGCAGCAGGACTGGAGAGAATGTAGACTGCAGCAGGAGGCCAGAAGCTTCAAGGTAAGAAAGGAGGTAAGTCTCCTCCAAATGAAAGCTTCCTCCTCCTTCAGTTTGGATACAGCTCTCTGAAACACATGAGACACTTCCCATTCATGTGTCAATTAAACATAGCAACAGCTTTTTACAACTAAATTAAAATTTTTTAAAAGAAGCTTTAGATTGCATAACTGTTACATGGAAAATATAGGATTTCCCATATACCTTAGCACTCCTGCTCCTACAATTTTCCCCATTAACATCATCTTTCATTAATGTGGCACATTTGGTACAATTGATGAACACATATTGTAGCATTGCTACTAACCATGGTCAGTAATTTACATTATGATTTATACTTTGTACCACACAATTTTGTAGGTTTTGACAAAATGTATAATGGCCTGTATCTGTCATTGTAATGTCAATCAGGATGATTCCAATTTCCCCAAATGCCCCATGTTACACCCGTTCTTTCCTTTCCCTCCCCTCAGAACCTCTGGTGGCCTCTGCCTTATAGCAATGTTACAAGTTCTTCCATTGCTAGCATAATAATCGGTCTACTTTAGTCCATAGTTACATTCCCCCTTATGTTTGTTCATTTCTGAATCTTGAGGAGTTTAAGATGATGATGCCCACTCTGCATTATCTTGCTATTATATGGGAAGAAATGGTGCCTTAAAAGATTTAGTAATTTGACAATTATCAAACAATTGAAAAGGTTTGATGCCAGAACCTAAATTCATTTCTCTATCATTCAAAATGCAATGCCGTTTTTCAAACATATACCTAGCTTCAGGGAATTTTTTTTCAGGGAGGTACAAGGGATTGAACCAAGGACCTTGTACAAAGGAAGCAGGTCCCCAACCACTGAGCTATATCTCCCCATTAAGAGTTGTTTTTTTCATTTGTTTTTTGTGTATTGAAGAGGTATCAGGGATTGAACCTGGGACTTGGTACATGGGAATAAGGTTCTCAACCACTTGAGCTACATCTGCTTGCACTTGAGTTAGATTGTCTTCCTGGGGAAAACTCTGAAAATGGTTGGGAAAGGCTGGGGAGGGTAAGGACCAGGGGGGCAGAAGAAATATCAAGTGTTTGTACCAGATCCCGTGGCACTGGAGGATCTTTAGAAGGAAATAGACTTGAGGAAAGCAGGGTTTCCTTGAGATGCTTCTGGAGTCTACTTGGAAGGTAATTAGATAAGAGAGAGGAAGACACATATGAAAAGACAAGACTTAGTTTGAAGTGATCAGAATTCCTTTACCCAGGATGGATGAGAGAAATAATATTAGAAAAAGAGTTGCCTGTACCTTCCATCTAGAATGAGATGGTGTTTTCTTCTCTGTTCCATTTCTTCTATTCTTATCTCATCTCCCATCACTCCCCAAGAAAAGGGTTATTTGGTTAGGTTGAAAGAAGAGTAATATATCAGGCAAGAGAATGCTTATGCCCAAGGTCAAAGTCTTAGTGTCAGAGAAAAAATCAAAGGCCAGAAAACCTTCAATGAGGAGATGCATCTAAATTCCCTCTGAGAGCCAGCACCTCCATCCTCAATCTCTCTGAGGCTCCTGGTTGGGCGCTCAGTTCTAGAGGCCTTGACAAGGGACCAGGGTCCCAAGCTCTCCCAGGTGTGTTAGTTGGAGAGCAAATTTGTAAACACATTTTTTTTTTCAGAGAGATCTGACAGCATCTTAAATCCACAACTGATGGTTATATACATAGAATGAAAAAACTGCTTTGTCATTAGAACCAACTATTTTATTACGGATTAATGTACCCCTCCTGAAGAAAAGTTAGGGCATATCTATAAAGACGTATGTAATGTTATTCACTGCTAAACGCAAAAAGTAGAAGTAGCAAAAGGAGAAGAAATATTCTGCGTGCCCATCAGCTGGGAATAGGGAAGAAATGAAAGCCATTCATTTCAGTCTAGGGAGTGCACCAAGCTGGAGGTGCCTGGGAGGCTCCGAGCTCCCCTATGCTGTGGCCCTACCTGGGTCGTGCTCCCGCCCAGCCTGTGCTCACTACCTTCCCCGCCGCTGCAGCTGCGGTTCTGGAGGCTGAGACGCTGCCTCCTAGTCGCCGGCACCTTCTACCAGGTCAGCTGCTTGAGGGACCCGCCGCGGCGCGTTATCGGAGCCGCGGACCGGTTGTGCGCCAGACTGGCCGAGCTCCCGCCCGTGTCTCCCAGGGAGTCGGGGAGTGTCCGGGAACCGTCTAGAAGGCGACCCCGCCAGACGCGGGGACTGGGCGGTTCCGAGCCACAAGGGTGGTGGCCTGAGGTCCCCGCCATTCTCCTGCCCCGGCCAGTGGTGCGGGGCTTTGCTCGCGGCTCTAAGCAGCTGGACATCCCCACCGCTAACTTTCCTGAACAAGTACTAGATAAATGTCTCCATTGGCATTTATTATGGTTGGGCCAGTGTTGGAAGTGGAGATGTCCCTAAGATGATGGTCAGCATAGGCTGGAACCCACACTACAAGAGTACGAAAAAGCCCGTGGAAACGCACATTATAGGTCCCTTCAGAAAGGACTTTTAAAGGGACATCCTCAATGCGGCCATCTTGTCTACCTCAGACCAGAAAAGAACTTTGATTCTTTAGAGTCACTTATTTCAGCAATTCAAGGTGATATTGAGGAAGCTAAGAAACGACTGGAATTACCAAAACTTTTGAAGCTCAAAGAAGATGATTTCTTCCAGATGTCTGAAAGCAAAATAATGAATGCTGCTGAAAAATCATCTTATTTATTCATTCATTATTTTATAGTTTTTCACTGCTCATACAGGCTCATGTTAACTATATATATATATTTAAGTATATGAACAATCTCATCAGTAGTAGTAACTTCTTTCATGTTGAGTTTCTGTAAATAGAAAGTCCCACATTTCTGGGGTGAACCTCAAGTCCAAACTCTTCGTGATTGAAGGTGGAATGGACCATGGAGGAAATCACTTGTGTGCTCAGTAGATGAAGGTAGAGGAACTCCAGCTCATGTAGGGTTTTCCCTTGATCCACTGGTCTCAAAGACTCTCAGATGGAACTGGAGGGGGCATTGCAGGCTGTTGGCTCAGGAAGACTGAGTGGGGCAGTAGTTTAGTGCTGTTCAAGACACAAGCCCACTTCTGGAGGAGGGACTATCAGGGAGTGGAAGGGTTTCCAAACACATTGAATTTGGAAAACTGTCTGGTACTGTGCTGGTTCACATGACCTCTTCTGGGGATTCCAGTTCTTTTAGCATCTTCTTCATCTCACCTCCTTGTTTCGAACATCCAGACCTCTCTTCTTTTAGTTCTAGGACCACGAAAGTTCATTCTTCTATCAGCATTGCTGTCATTCCCTTAGCCTTTTTGTAGGTGTCAATAAGGGTGGGCATTTCTAAAGACAGTTTCTCTAGCCTAGCATCCTCTAAAGATGACTTAGCCCCTACATACCTCTTGTGAGTAGCACTTATCTTATCAAGAAGTTGACATTTCTTGTCAATCAAGGTAGCTAGTGTGTCTGCAAGCTCATTTCACGTTTTCTATAAAGTTGGCTTCTAACAGCCTGCTTAAGTCTGAACAGTAGGAGACCTGCCAAAATGCTGAAGAAAGATTGAAATGCTCCTGAGTCCCACTGGAGGCTGTGGAATCGGAGGTATGGACTAGTGTCATTGTGCTCCATCACCACGTCTCAAAGAGAGGTATCATCCAAAAGGCAAGCTTCACAGAGTGCTACAGGCTCTTCATGGCACTGATGCCACTCCAGGACTCTGCCCAGTAACCCTGTATCTACAACAAACCCCAGAGAACTCCCCAACATTCTAACTGGAATCCATAAGCAACTGACAGCCTGGCTGCTTATCAGTGAGGTGGTCAGTGGGGGAAAGACACTGAAAATAAAATGTGCTTATCTCCATGATATTCTTATAAATATTGCTATCTCTTTCTCTCTTATTTTTCTTTTAAAATTGATGTAAAAATTAAATACAGTTAAATGTATTGATCTTAACTGAATTATGTCAAAATTTTTAAAACATTCTTCACTAGTCCCCTACAGTATCAAATTAACCTATCATGATATGAATCATTTCCATTAACCAGGAAAATAATACATTTATGCTTCAATCAATACCCTCCTCCCAACATATTCAAACTCGTTTTGATTTTCTATCCTCATATATCAGTTTTACCACATCCTGAATTTTATGAAAATGAAATACATTGGACTTTATATTTTGGTGCATGGATCCTGTGCTCAAAATATTGTATTGGATTTCCTTAATGTTGTTTATTGGATCAGCAGTTCTCTTGTTTCTTATCATTGAGTCCTTTGACATTGAATGATTATATTACAAAATGTTTATTCATGTTCCTCTTGGTGGATATTTTTGTCTTTCAAGTGTGGGGATTTATGGTCTAAGGATATTGTAAGTATCCATGTACATATCCTTTATATGAGGATATGCTTTCCCTTCTCCTGGGTGACAGAGAAGGAAGCTTAATCCCTAAAGATGCTTCATATCCCACTAATTGTGTCATCAGCTGTATTTGGAACATTTGGTTGCTTTGTACTTCCTGAAGTGCTCCCATCACTTACTTCTGGTTCACCACATTCTCCTTTTTCTTTTTATCATCTGGGCTCTCTAGCCTTTCCATGTCTCCTCTGCTGGTTCTTGTTTTGTCCAAAAATCTCTCAGCATTAGTTTTCCCTAATTAGTTGGACCTCGTTTCTTCTACAGAAATTTTTTCACTTACTGATCATGAGATCACTCTCGGTTTTAAGCACCATCTAGACTGGCAGGAGTACTAACTATATTTATGTAACCCAAATTTTTCCACACAGTCCAGATTTACACAGAGCTATGTCCAAGACATCCCTCTTTTGTGTCAACTGTGCCAACACCAAACTCTAGACTCCTTCCCAAACCTCCTCCTCCTTTGTCTCTCCCTTTTCCATATATAATGGTTCCATCCTGGTAGATGTTCAGGCTAAAGCTTTGTGGCCCTTCTTGACTTCTTTCTTTTCATGTCGTATTCATCCTTCACACCCTGTGCTCATCTGACCCCTTCCTCTTTGCCTCCTCCTTCCTTCCCTGGTTAGAGCCAATTTTATCTCTGAGAGGATGACCGTGGTTGCCTCCTAACATCTTCCTTCTCTTACCTCAGCCCTACAATTTCTTAATTCATGAAAAATAAGTGTATTTTTCTGTTTGTCTTAAACATTATATATGCATTAAGTAAAATTTATTATTTTTTTTAAAGGTTTATTTTATTTAATTATTTCTCTCTCTGCCTCGTTTACACTCACTGTCTGCTTGGTGTGTTCTCATATACTTTTTTTAGGAGGCACTGTTAATCAAACCCAGGACCTCCAATATGGGAGGGAGGCACCCAATGGCTTGAGCTACTTCTGTTCCCTGCTTGTTGTGTCTCTCATTGTTTTCCTAGTTGTGTCTCTTCATTGCATCATCTCATTGCATCACTTCATTTTGTCAGTTCACTGTGCCAGCCCATCATGTCAGTCTTTTGCATCTACTTGCTGTCTGGCTCATCTTCCCTAGGAGGCACCAGGAACTGAACCTGGGACCTCTCATGTGGCAGGTGGGCGTCCAACTGCTTGAAACACATCTGCTTCCCAAAATTTATTATTTTTGATAATGAAGTAGTCTATATCCTTGTTGATAATTTTTCTTCCTATTCTATCACTTGCTTAGAGAGTAGTACCATAACCTCTTATAGGATTTGGGTTAGGCTCTTACATATTGTAATTTTTCAATTTGTGAAAGGTACAAGTAGGTGCATATCAATTTTAATTTTCTATGTTTTTCTTGGATTTTAAACATTTCAGTAGTATGAAGGTACTTTTTCCTTAATGTTTATTGTATTTGCTGTTGACATACTGACACAAGATTTACTGATATTTGTGTTTTTGGGATTAAATAAAATCCATGTTTTAGTGCCAAACTTAGTTTGTCTTAGATTTTTTTTTTTTTTTTGGAGGTACCCAGAATTGGTGTCAAAACCTTGTACATTGGAAGGAGGCACTCAACCACTTGAGCTACATCAGCTCCCCCTTAGATTGGTTTTAAAATAAAACCCAAAAAGCTTTTTAAAATTTCTTTTGAAAATTTTGTTTAAGTGGAACATTTATATGAATATAATTGCTGCCCAAGTTTAAATTTAATCTTCCTTCTTTCTCTGCAGTTTCTATTTGTTCTCACAGTTCAACAGTTATTTTTCTCCTGAATGTCTTCATTAGGAGTCGTAGTTTTTATTTAATCTTGTCTCTTTAATTTATTCAGAAGATATGCACTATTTTTTATACTCTTTTAGTAGTTACATATTTAAAAAACATTGTTTCTTTGCTTTATCAAATCTAAAGTCAACACAAATTGTTATCCATTTCCAGGATGACACATCATTTTAATTAATGACATTGTAAAATTTACTGAAAAATCATGCAGGAAATAGAGAGTTCCAATATAACCAACCACCTACACACTGCTTCCCTCTTATCAACACTGTACATGTGTGAGGGAACTTTGATCATTTGTTAGATTAAGTCTTTAGCTCATTTTTTAATTGGGTCATTTGTTGTTTTAGTGTTGAGTTTTAAAATCTCTTTATATATCATGGATATTAAACCCTTATTCAATCTGTGACTTCAAATATTTTCTCCCATTTAGCCAGCTGCCTTTTCACCCTTTCAGATCTTACCCTTACCTCATAACTTAAACAAAAATTAACTAAAAATGATCAAAGACCTAAAGAGCCAGAACCATAAAACTCATAGAAGAAAATGTGGGGAAGAATCTTCAGACATTGTGCAGGGCAATAGTCTCTTAGATTTTACTCTGAAAACAAGTGCAATGAAAGAAAAAATAGATCAATGGAAACTCCTCACAATTAAATCATTTGTACTTGAAAGGACCTGGCCAAGAAAGCAGTCTATGCAAAGGAAGTAATTACTTGGAAACCACATACCTAATAAGGGTTTACTATCCAAAATATATAAAGAAATTCTACAACTGAAGAATAGGAAGACAAACTAATTGGCAAAATTGGCAAAAGACTTGAAAAGACATTTTTTCAAAGAGGAAATGAAAATGGCTAAAAAGCACATGAAAAGATGTTTCCCACAACTAGCTATTCAGGAAATGCAAATCAAAACCACAAAGAGATATCATATCACACCTACTAGAATGGCTAGTATTAAAAAAAAAAAACCATATTGCAATTGTTGAAAAGATGTGGAGAAAGAAAAATAGTCATTCACTGCTGGTGGCAAGGTAACATGGGGTAGCCACTATGCAAGACAGGTTAGCAGTTCCTTAGGAAGCTAAGTGTAGAATTGCTATATGATCTGTCAATCACACTAGTAAGTATATACTCAAAGGAACTGAAAGATGAGACATAAACACAACTTTCAGCTCACAAATGTTCTTACCGGTTTCCTTCACAATTACCAAAAGATGGAGACAAGTGTCCTTCAACCAATGAATGGATAAACAAAATGTGATATATACACACAAAGGAATGTAATTTGGTTTTGAGAAAGAAAGAAGACCTTATTCATGTCACATTACAGAGTTTTGTAAATGAGGTAGAAAAAAACAAATATTTTGTGATTTCAGTAATATCAATTAATTACATAAAGCTAACTCATTGAGTTATAATCTTCAATATCAGTTACCTGGAGATGGAAGGAGTGTAAAAGTGGGGAACTGATGCTTAATTTGTGCATAATTTTTCATTAGGTTGTCAGCAAATGTTTAGAAATGGATAGAGGAGGTGATAGTAGCACATTATTGTGAGTGTAATTGACAGCAGTGAATTATGTGTGTAAATGTGTTTAAAGGGGAAGTTTGGTTCATATATGTTACTAGATTGAAAGCTAGAGATTAAAACATGTGTATAATACAGTGAACCATGTAGTGAATGATGACTGTGGTTAATAGCAGAAACATAATGTTCTATCAGGAGATATAACAAATGCACATCACTATTACAAGGTGTTAACAATAGGATGGAATACAGGAGAAATATAACTAATGGAAACTATAGACTTTCATAGCAGGAATAATTTAATATTGTTCCTCCCTTATACCAAGCATAGAACAGCATTGCAGAGTGTCAACAATATGGAGTAATATGGGAATGTTGTATTTTTCATGATTTTATATAAACCTACAACTTCTCTAAAAAATCACCACAATAAAAAACATTTTGCTATATGGAAGAAACCAGATGCAAAGTGTTACAAATGATACAAGGCTATTTGTTTAAAATGTCAATATAAATAATTCTATAGACACAGAATCATATTAGAGGTTCTGTAGGGCTGGGGAAAGACAGAGGGATTGAGAGGTAAATGGTGTGGGTTATGGGTTTTTTTTTTTTTTTTTTTTTTTTTTTTAAGTAATGAAAATGTCCTAAAATTGGTTGGGTGATGAATGCACAATTCTGATTATATTGAAAGCCATTGATTGTACACTTTGGATGGAATATGGTGTGTGACAACATCTCAATAAAACTGCTCTAAAAATCTGCTGCAACAACCCACAGAAATACTCTAAAAGATACAAGCTTTTAATCTAATAACTTTCCATAATGAATGCCAACCAATTTCTGGTATATTGCTCCCAGCAGCTTTCAGCAAACTAAAAAACACACTTCCATTACAAATGACATCTCTAAGGCCAACAATGCCCCACCAGAACAAGTGGATTCAGGAAAACATATGCACTCTGTGCAACTGTCAGTGCTGATTCTCCTGGTACACTGGCTCCCTTGGTGAACTCAGGATTCATATTCCCAGTGAGCTATTACTTCTGAGGACAGACTGAGGATTCACCATTCCATTCAAAAGTGATGAACCTGGAATAACATGTACAACCTTGAACTATCATCATGAGGGATGAATGAATTAATACAAATAATATGTCCAGCTTTAAATTTCTTCTCAGGATTACCTTAAGCACTCTCATGCTAAATTCCAGGCAGACCCCAGTAATACCTTCAGATTGGATGGGCTGAAGAATTCTAGCTTGAGTATTTTGAAACCCAGGCTTGGAGGGTCCAGTTAAGGAAGAAGGTATTCAATGCAAAATGGGGTAAAAATGCTGGGAATGAATTTCAGTAACATGAGGGCTTAGCAGGTTACGTCATTAGTGAGGAGCACATGGTTCCTGGTATCTGATCTCCTGAGATAAAACATGAAAAAAGATGTAAATACAATCAGATATGAGAGACGGGCAATTACCACTGACCCTGCAGAAATAAGAGAGCTTGAAAGAGGATCCTATGAACAACTGTATGTCAAAAAATTAGACAATATAGATGAGATGGACAAATTCCTAGAAACACATGAACTGCACTGATGTCATGATCAGGTGGGTTTAGTCCCAGTTATGCAAGCATGGTTTAACAGAAGAAAATCAACTAGTACAATAAACCACATTGATAAATTGAAGAAGAAAAATCACATAATCCTCTCAATTGATGCAGAAAATGCATTTGAGAAAATGCAGCACATTTTGTTGATAAAAACACTCCAAATGATAAGAACAGAAGGAAGTTTTCTCAATATGGTAAAGTGATATATGAAAAACCTACAGCTAGCATTGTGCTAAATGGTGAAAGACTGAAAGGTGTGGTGCAGAGATCAGGAATAAGACAAGGATGCCCACTGTCATCATTGTCATTCAGTATTGTGCTAGAAGTTCTAAATAGAGCAATTAAGCTAGATAAAGTAGTAAAAGGCACCAAAATAGTAAAGGAAGTAAAACTTTCACTCTTCACTGAGGATATGATCTTACATCTAGAATCTTCTGAAAAATCCACAAAAAAAGCTACTAGAACTAATAAAACTTGAAAAGACAATTGCCCAAAGCAGAAATACAAATGCCAAGTAAACACATGAAAAAATTTTCAACATCACTAGTGATTAGCGAAATGCAAATCAAAACTACAATGAGATGTCATTTTACACCTATTGGACTGGCAGCTATTAAAAATTTGGAAAAGTGTAAATGTCAGAGAGGATGTGGAGAGACAGGAACACTTATTCACTGTTGGTAGGAATGTAGAATGGTACAGCCACTGTGGAGGACTGTTTGGCAGCTCCTAAGGAAGTTGAATATAGACTTGCCATGTGACCCTGCAATACAATTATTGCAGTGACATGAACAGACATCTTCTCACTGAAGTTCATATCAGCATTATTCATGATAGCCAAAAGTTGGAAACAACCCAGGTGTCCATCAACTGATGAATAAATGAATAAATTCTGCTATATACACATGATGGAATATTATGCAGCATTAAGAAGAAATGAAGTCATGAAGCATAGGACAACTTGGGTGAATCTGGAGGACAATATGTTGAGTGAAGCAAGCCAGACACAAAACGACAAATACTGTATGATTGCACTATTGTGAACTAAATATAAAATGTAATCTCATAGAGTTAATAATTAGAATATAGATCACCAGAAAATAGAATGAGGGTAGAGAATGGAAAGCTGAGGGTTAATCTGTGCAGAATTGGTAAAAAGTTTGTTGGTAACTCTTTGGAAATAAGTAGTATAGGTGAAAGCACATGATGATGTTGTAACTAACAGAGCTATTCTATAGGTATGATAGTGGTTGAAAGGGAAAGTCTATGGTCATGCATAATACTACAAGGAAAACAAAAAACTGTAACACGGGACTGTATACGATAGTGAAACCTCATGGAAAACATGAGTATGGATGATATTGCATATATGACTGTTTTTACAAAATATTTTTAAAAAATATATGCTAGAGAGAAGTAAAAAAGAATAGCAGCTATGTACAGCCAGAGAAGCATAGGGAGATTGATAGGTGATGAGTTTTGTTTATTATTGTTATTATTATGGGAATAGTGAAAGTGCTCTAAGAATGATTGAAGTGATGAATGCAGAAATATGTGATTGTACAGATTGTACAGTTTGGATGGATTTATGCTTTATTAATATGTATCACTAAAACTGCTTTGTTTGAAATACTGCTAAATATAAAAGAAAAATTAAGAAATTTTAGTCTTCAAAAGACATCATGGAGAAAGTGCAAGTCAAGTCAACTAGTGGGAAAATCCTCTTGCCATCCTCATATACAAGAAAATACTCATATTCTTTATATAGAAATAACCTTTATAAATTAATAAGGAAGGCAAAGAGCCAAGTAGAAAAACAGACAAAACACTTAAGACACTGCATAAAAGAGGATAAACAAGTGGTTAATGTATGAAATGAAGAATCTTCTTCAGTTACAATGTTATATCATTACCCAGTCAATAATATAACCAAAAGATATATACAAGAATGTTCACAGCAACACTTTTTTTTATTAATAATTTTTTAAAAACATACTTAGATTACATAAATGTTACACAAAAATTATAGGGATTCCCATATGCCCCACCTCCCATACCTCCCACAACCTCCAACATAAACATCTTTCATTAGTGTGTCACATCACCTGCAATGGATATACACATCCTGGAACTTTGCCACTAAGCATGGACCATAGTTCACATTGTAGACCACACTCTCTCCCACACAGTTCTGCATGTTATATGCTGATGTAAAATGGCCTATATCTGTCATTGCAATGTTACTCAGGATAATGCCCAAGTCCCAAAAAAGCCCCTGTATTACAATTGCTTTTCCCTCTCCCTGCCCCCAAAGCATCCAGTGGCCACTGGCTCCACGTTAATGTTGTAATTTCTTCCATTACTTGAATCACAATGTGTCTATAACAGAATATCAATAAGTCCACTCTAGTCCATAGCTCTCCCCCTAATCCTGAGGTGTCTGGGATGGTGATGTCCACTCCACCTCCAAGTGAGAGACGGCTTATATCCCATGGATAAGATGGATGGGATTATCCTGCCTGCAGCTGAGACTCTCTCCATTCCCTGGGATGGCCCTTGTCCATCATCATCTCCCTGCCAGGTGTCCTGGGTAAGTCCATTGAGCTACAGAGTAGGAGTTGCAGCTGCACTGAGATTCTGGGCCCAGCTGGCACATGGGCAAGCCAAAGACTCCAGTCTCTGGAAGTACACCTACAAACTCCAGCACCACATATAGCTTTGAATAAAAGGGACTGATGGACCTTGTTCAGGGAGGACATATTTGAGTCCAACTCTGTCATTCTCAGGAGCACAGATTCCAAAGTAGGGCCCACTGATAAGCTACCAAACTCTAGAGCTATCCACTCTGATATAGGACCTGGGTGTCTCCAGAGCCCTCAGGAGCTCCTCTATTTGGGGTGATATCCACATTGGAAGCCTATGAGGTCCAACTGAGAATTGCATAAGCGTTACCGCTGGGATGACCTCCTGACTCACTTTGAAGTCTCTTAGTCATATGAACTCATTTGTCTTTACCTTTTCCTCCTTTTATTCAAGGTCTTTTTCCTGTCATATTGCCAGTTGGCACTAGGTAGTAATCCCTCATTGCCAGGGATGCTCATCCCCGGGAGTCATGTCCCACGCTGTGAGGAAGGTAATGCATTCGTATGCTGAATTTGGCTTAGAGAGAGGCCACATTTGAGCAAGAAGGAGGCTCTCAGGAGGCAACCCTTAGGCACCACATAACAATAGGCTAAGTTTCAGTTTCAAGAGCAAAGACTCGTACACAGCAACACTTTTCAACCTAGCTCAAAACTGCAAATTTTCAAATGTTCAAAAGAGTAGAAATGGGAAATAAATTGTGGACTATTTGTCAATGAAACATTACACAGAAATAAATATATATGGACCACTTATACTGACATGGATGGATTGGATAAATATAATGTGGAGTGAAAGAAGTCCCAGATAAAGTACATAATGTATTGTTTCATTTCCATAAAATTCAAAAGTGTGCAAAATACATACATGGTATTACAAGTCATTATAGTTACTGGGGTGGAGGTATAATGCTGAAAGAGGAGATTAAAAGGGCTTCTGGCATGTTGTTAATATTCTTTTAATCAATTTGTTTTCCAGTTATATGAATGTGTTCACTTCAAAAATTTATCAATATATACACTTATGAAATGGGCAATTTTTCTGTGTGTATCTGATCCTTCAATGAAAATTAAGTCACAGATGACTAAGGAGAGGAAAAACCTCACTTTTTGGCTATACCCATATAATCAATATTTACAATTTTGAAGAGAGTCAATATTTAAAAACATCCAGAATCCGACCACCTTTCACCACCTTTCCTAATAATTCCCTCTTGCCAGCATCATCACTCTTTTGGATCATTTCCAATGCTCTCCTTCTACTTTGTCCACTTCTCATCTATTCTGTTAAATGTAACTCAGATGACCATGTCATCCCTCTTCTCATATTCCTTAAGGTAAAAGCTACAAGTCATTAAAACAGCTTACAACACCCTAGGTGTTATGATCCCTTTATATTTTGTATCTCATTTTAGGCTACTCTTCTTCCATTCTTGTCATACTGGCCATGTTGCTACTCACACACTTAGGTGTAATTATGTTTCAGGGACAATGTATTCACTGCCTCCTTACCTGGAATGCACTTTGGTCAGATTCCCACATGGCTCATTCCTTTACTCCCTTCAGATCTTTGTAGACTTCTCAATGAGGTCTTTCCTGACTACCTTATTTACAGTTGAATAAATTCCCTTATCTCTCAACACTCTCTACTCCCTTTCTCTTACTTTCCTCTGTAGCACTTATCACCATCTAATACAGTGTTTTTGTCTATTATATGTCCCCTTGAACTAAAATGTATGCTTCACAAGAGCACAGATTTATGGGAATATTTTTGTTGTTGCTCTTCACCACTGCATATGTACTTAGCATTTATAAGTACAAATAAACGTTTTTCAATGAATCAATTAATGTGTAAGGATGTTTACATGAATGCTTGATAGTTTTCAGTGCTTTTCCATATGTTTTGCCTTATTCTATTTTCCCATTAACCCTGTCACAGATGTAGAGTGCATACTACTATGCCATTTTGTTAATGAAAAATCAAAGTTCACAACTTTTACTATATACTTATTATTTATGTATGTTCATGTATAAATGATATAAAAATGAATAATAATAGGGTGGGTTGGGGGAAAACACTTTGGTTATTAGTAATATTTTGAGGATGCTGTCTAATCATTAGTTTAAAAATGTTTAACAACAATGCAGGGTATTGGTGGTAGGGTGAGTTATGAGAGCCCCGTATGATGTTATGGATGTGTGTTGTGAGTTCACAACTATTGCTATACACTTATTGTTTTTGTATGTTCATATATGAGTGATGTAAAGAAATGAAGCCAATAAAATAGCCAAATACAATAGGAAAATGAAATAATAATGACAGGTTTAAATATAAGAATTAAAATACCTAAAAATTTAAAAAACCTAAAAATTAAATTAAAAGTTTGGGACAGTAAAAAATAATAAAAAATATTTTTAAAAGTTAACAACAACAACAAAAAAATCAGATCCAGAACCCTTAAATAACATGTCCAAGATTACACTGATAGTGTACAAACAGACCAGAGGCAAGAATTTGGTTCTTTTGACTTGAAGTCCTGTGCTCTTCTCACTGCATTAATGCAAATGTATGTCAAGAATTTAAAGTAAAAGATCCTAAAGCTTTTCAGGTATCTGTTAAAGAAGAGATATTAGTCTTGCAAAATTAGAAACATACTTTATTTTCTCAGTTCCTTTGTCAAATGTCCTAGAAGGTCACCCGGTTTTCATCATTCAGATGAAAAATTGGTAGGACATATTATATCCTGATATAAATCAGTTAGATTTGTGTCCTTTATTTTTTAAAAATCAATGTTATTGATACATATTCATAAGTTATATATTCCATTCAAAGTGTACCATCAATGGTATTTGGTATTATCACATAGTTGTGCATTTATCACTTCATTCATTATTAGAGTATCATCATTATTCCAATAATAATAATAATAATAAACAAAAAACAGACAAATAAAAAACTCTACCCCTTAATAATCACTTATCAGACTCTCTATCCATCCTCTGCCGTACAAAGTTGTTATTCTATTTCTGTCTGTCTAATTTATTTTTATATATATTTTGTGTGGATAGAGTCAAACAATATGTAGTACCTTATGCCTAGTTTCTTTCACTTAGTATGTATCTTGTTTTACCCTTGCTGGAAGATTATTAATATATTGCTATACACTACAGCCCATAGTTTGCTTTGGTTGTATTTTTGTCTGATATTTACATCTTATAATGCTAACACACCTTTGATCATTAAAAAAATAGTCATATTACCCAAACTCATATTTAACATAGGATTCACTATGATATCCAGCCCCATGTAACATTTATTATTAATATAATAGCTTTACTTCTAGTAATATACATGACCTTGGATTCCACTTTCACCCACTGTCATACTTATATATTAGCACTACTAGTTACCAACATGAGGAATAATTTTACCATTTCTATTCATTTCCAAAGACATACAAATAATGATTTTATGAATTCTGCACAGATTAAACCTCAGCTTTCCATTCTCTAACCTCATTCTATTTTCTGCTGACTTATATTCCAGTTATTAACTGTAACGTTTATGCAACATATTAAGTTCATATAACACAATCATGTGATATTTGTCTTATTGTGCCTGGTTCACTTCACTCAGCTTAATGTTCTCCAGGTTTATCCTGTTGTCATATGCTTCTTGTCTTCATTTATTCTTACAGCTGTATAATATTCCATCATATATATGTACCACGGTTTGTTTATTCATTCATCAATTGATGGACACCTGGGTTGTTTCCATCTTTTGGCAATTATGTATAGTGCTACTATGAATATTGGTGTGCAGAAGTCTGTTCGTGTCACTGCTTTCATCTTCTGGGTATATAGCTAGTAGTGGTATTGCTGGGTCACATGGTAAATGTATATTCAACTTCCTTGGAAACTATCAAACAGCCCTCCACAGTGGATGTACCATTCTACATTCCCACTAACAGTGAATAAGCATTCAAATTGTACTGCTTAATCTTGCAATAATGGATACTGGCCATTTTAAATTTCATCAAAACCTATAAAAGTATAAGGTCCAAACTGTAGACTTTTTGTTTTTAATTATACATTTCCTCCAGAGAATTCTAGCTTTTTGTCCATAGAGATCCAGTGTGTCTGGGTCCCTCCTTTATGTCCAGGATCCAGACATTTCCTGGTATAAAGAATTTGGTCAAAAAGTATGTATGGAATGAATAAAGGATACAGAGTATTTTCAAAATTCTATGAGATTTTAAAAGTTTAATTGTATGATAGATTCAAAGTGAACAGGGAGTGTCCCACAGAATGAAGCCCTGCCTAATTTTAGCAGCTGAGTAATCAGGGTGTGTCCCTTGGAATGTAGCTCTGTTTTTCCATATATAAATGGAAGACAAAATAGAGGTGCCTGTTAGCCGGGAAAGAAGATGCTGAAAAGTACAGGACTTTAGTAGAAATGCAAAGTGTTCTTTACCTGTGGAACCTGCCCTCAAATTTAGTTGGCTTCAATGTCTCCTATGGATTTGGTTCTTGTTACTTCTCCATCTAATTAGATATGAGCCAGTTTGACTTCATTCCTATTTTATAAGCCCTGACAATTTTCAGGTTTTTTAAAAAAAAATCAAAGCAACATTTCAAAATCTTTATATTTATTTATTTATTTTATTTATTTATTATTATTTTTTTTTAATTTATTTTTATTGTGGGTAAAAATAAAAATTCTCACAATACATACAAACATTTGCAAAATGATATATAAATATATATGCATATATGTGTATTTGCTTACAAAAATGTTATATATATATATATATATATACATATATTTTAAGAGGTGCTTAGATTACCCAAAAAATTACATGGAACCCACTGGGATTCCCATGTTGCCCACCTCCCACACCTCCCACCACATAATGTCTACTTTTATTATCCATTACTTTACTTCTCTTATGCATGTCTGCCAACCTTCTGCATAAAGCAGCATTTAAGGTAAGGTCTCTATCTGCTGCCACTCAAAAGTGAGTCCTTGCTTGATGTGAACCATAATCAGTTGAGTGACACCAAGATTTTTGAGAAGAGAAAAAGTTTATTTAACACAGACTAGCTTCACAAACAAAAGAGAGAAGTCCTCAAATCTGTTCCCCAAACTGGAGAAACCTTCCTTCTTTAATAGCATTAAAACAAAGACAGAGAGATTTAGATGATGAAGTATAAAATAGATGATGAGATAGTATAATCTCTCAGGATGTGCAGATTAATTACATGCTTAGCTCATTTGAAGTTTAAGGTTTAGGCTGGTGTACACATTAGGCACAGGCTAACTCTGATTAGAACTCACTTGGTCAGTTCTGTGCTGAATCATGTTTCTTCATATATAGACATTGAAGTATGAGTGAGAAGTATAAGACTACAGGGTGGCAAAAAAAAGATAAGGGGGTACATGCTGTATCTTGTTACTTTCTAGCTACAAGGTAAATATTATGCAGTTATAAAACATAGAATGATCATAAAAGACACAAGTCATCTGAGGTAAATTTCAGGGAGTTATAACATTTACAGATAATTGCTTCTGGCTAATTACAGTATATCAGAAAGCTGGAAAATATTTAGGTAATGATTCAGCAAATATAATTATATTTGTTAGCTCTTGGTTTCAATTCCTCCCTCTTGTATGTGCATTCCTCAATCTTGAGGAATATCTGGGTGAAGACTTCTCCAACTTCTTCATGCTGAAATGAAGCATCAACATTATGGGGTAGAGGAATGAAACTGCTTGCTTATAGATGGATGTATTCTTGAGTTCCAGGTTGTTATTCTTGGAGGGACTGGCACCCCCAGGTTTCAGGACTCAGCTGGAACAAGAACAGTCCAGAGGCTTTAAGTCTCTAAGAAATAAACTTAATATGTAATTTGAAATATATAGGTTTAAATAAAAGAAGTAGGAGGATTATGATAAGGGGATTTATAAGTGAATAAAATCATGTCATATTCCCAGATAGAGCCCTTTGAGAGGGTGTTGATTTCAAATGACTTTGTAGCTTGGTTATGGTGTTTGGATGTCCCTAGGGCCCTTAGGAGCACTTTTGCTTGAGGCTTTGCATACTGTGGCAGTTTATGATATTTATATCTGGCAGAGAGCTCCAGAATGACCTCCTAGCTCTATTTGAAATCTCTTAGCAATAGAAACATTATTTTCTTTTATTTCTTTTCTCCATTTTGATTAAGATCATTCTCTGAAAGCATTGCAGATCCCAAAGCGTCAGGAAGGCTTATTCCTAGGAGTTATGTTCTATGTAGGTGGGAAGGTAGTGAGTTTATCTGCAGAGTTTGGTTTAGATATAGGCCACACTGAGTATCAAGGAGGTTTCCTGAGGCGACTGTTAGGCATTAATTAAAATTAGGCTTAGTTTTTTTTTTTTAAGGAGTACTGCGGAAGCAAGCACTCAACCACTGAACTACACCTGCTCCCTAATATTAGTTTTGTCATTACACAAATAAGGTTTATAAATGCCTTAACATCTTAGATTTATAACAATGTCTTTAGATTTGATACATATTGTATTAGTCAGTTAAAGGGGTGCTGATACAAAATACCACAGACTGGTTGATTTTTATATAAGGTTTTTATTTTGGGTTGAAGCTTACAGTTACCAGGCCATAAAGCATAATTTACTTCCCTCACCAGTCTATTGCCACGTGTTGGAGCAAGATGGCTGCCAATGTTCAGCCTTCCACTTCTTCTTAAGCCTACATGGTCAGGCTCTCTTGGCTTTGTCTCTCTCTCCAGGGTTGATTCTCTCCCGGCTCAGCTGCTTGTTCTCTTCACAAGGAGCTGTAGACTCTCAGGCATATGGCTCATCTCTTTTCTTGGGGCCTTCTCTCCTTTCTCATGACCAAGCTCCTCTGTCTGATTACTTCCTGGGGCTCCAGCTCAAAACCTCAACATGTCCCAACCAAAGCCCAAATCATTGTCCAATCAAGTAAACCTCTTATTCCAATATAATCTAATATGCCCAGAGGAAAAGACCAGTTCACAAACATAATCCAATATCTATTTTTGGAATTCATAAATAATGCCAAACTGCTACACCTACCTAACTTGAATATCATCACAAACTATGCTCAGGTATTCCTCCATCCTTCCTCTTTATGATATTCTTGTCACAGATTGCATTTTCATTTCTTCTGAGTTCCAAACCATACTTTTATCATTACTTTAAGGCATTTGCATGGTATATTCTGTATGTGGAAATACAAACCAAAAAATGTTAAAAATGTGTTTGAAAGAGAACTTCTCTGGGGATAAAATTCTTGGTTCAATTGATTTTCTTTCAGCACTTTATAAATATTTCTTCCCACTGCCTTCTTACTTCTATCCTTTCTGATCAGAAATTGGTACTTCATGTTTTTGAGGCTCCCTTGTACATGACACACTGCTTCTCTCTTGAAAATGTTAGTATTCTTTTGTTTTCTATGGCATTTGACTCATTCTTTATCAGTTCATTCAGTCCTGGGTAAAAATAAGACCTTGGTCCTCTCCATTTCTTGAAACCATTGGCTTCTTCACTAGTATTCTGGAATCTTGACTCAGCCCGGTGGTATGGTTTCCAAAGTTATTTAGCAATGTCATTAAATACTTGTGCCCCAGAGTACCTAGTGTATTGCTTTACATGGTCTGACACTGTCCCTTTGTTTAATATGATGCACTCTGGCCTGTAGCTGGTTACAAGTATTTTCTGTGAAGCTTCATAATTAAAATGGTCCATTGATGACCAAACACTTAAAATAGCCTGGTTAACTTATTACTGTTTTATAAAAGTGAAAGTTTTGCTGAAAGTTCACTACAACAGTAATTCAATTAAGAAGGAAATTTTGTTGCTTCTGTGAAAGTATGACCAATAACACTATTCTGTTGTCTGAATTAGGCAGATCAGTACTATAATACCTCATTGGCAGTGAAGACATTGGCAAATCTCTAGGAAGTTTATATAAATTCTCAAATGTTTACTTTGATAACATTTTACCTATACAAATTTAATCAAAAGAAGATTAGAATATGCTTTTTAATTTGGCAACACTTCCTATGCAAATCATAACATATCAAATAAACCTATTTCTAGAAACTCTCTGTTTTAAAGTGAAAAAACAGTTCATTTGAGATCAGTAAGATATAATTCAGGGTTTGATTTTGGAAAGGTGAAATGTCAAAAAGTTGTCAGGTTTGAACATTTTCAAAGTAGGACCATGAGTCACTGTGAAACTGTATTTGTTTCCCTGTTTAACAAAGTGGCATTAAAAGATTTTGGAAGTAAATATAGAAGTAAACATGATTGTAAAAAGACTTAACTCTTTAAAAAGTGAGAACCAATCAAGAATCTTATATTCTCTTAATCACAGGGAAGGGATGAAAATATGACAAAAAGATAATGAATCCTTTAAGGTCACAAAAAAATTGAGAATGGCAGACAACATGCCATAGCAAGCTACCATAGTCTTTCAGTATAACAGTCTGAAGAGTCTCTGGCTTGTCCTTCAGAACTTTCTCTTTTATACCATAAATGAACATCTCAGATATGTAGAGATGAGAGAAGCAACACCTGTTTACCTCAAGTGTGGTGTTTGGAAACTGTAGGTATCCCAGAAAAAAAAAATGTTCTTAAATTTCATCCATTCCTGTGGTTGTGGACCCATTGTAAAGAGGATCTTTTAATGAGGCTACTACAGTGAAAGTGTGACCCACCACGATCGGAATGGGTCTTACTCCTCTTACTGGGGTCCTTTAGAGGAGAATGAAATTCGGACACAGAGGGAAATACAGGGAAACAAGGAGCTGAATTCAACAAAACCCACAAGGGAAAGGAGATACCAAGGATTGCTGGTAGCTGGTCTTTGGGAAGAAAACATTGCATCACCTTGATGATACCTTGATTTGGTTCATTAAGACATTTTCATGGCTCCAAAACTGTAAGCTAATAAATTCTCATGATTTAAGCCAACTCAGTTTCATGGTATTGGCTGGAGCACCTTAGGAAATAAAACACCAAGTCTCTTTGAAATCTTTTCATTTCTGTGAATGCTGGATATTACTTCAATATTTTTGACACTTTATATAATAAGAGGCCCATCACTTCTATTTAATAAATGTTTAATAGATGGGAATCATTTTATACATTAGTTCACTGGATCTCTCAGCACTATTAACTAATTGGTGAACCATTTCACATTTGAAGATCCTGACGATCATATAGGAAAATAAACTACCTATAGATATTGTTAAAAAGTTGTAGGGACAGAAGTTGCTTGTCTTGCAATAAACTTGTGTATTTACTTGAAATTGGTGAAGAGGAGTATTTTAGTTATGGATTTTCAAATACAAATTTTATCAACAACAATTTGGAAGTCACCAGTGTCTTGGAAGTTTATAGGGGACTATCTAGACCATTTCACCGAATATGTCATGTATTAATCCTTTTAACACAGTTAAAATCTGTTCAGAATGTGAATATTCCAAATCAGTCCGTAGAAACATTTGATTGGAACCTCAAATACATTCTGAGCTTTCTATAAATATGATGTGCATTTCCTGGTACTGTCAGTCTTTGGACATTGGTAAGGATGGCCTTGTATTAAGTATACTGTCCCCTATTGTTTAGGAATCAGTGACTTTTGATGCTGTAGCTATAAAGTTCACCCAGGAAGAGTGGGCCATGCATGGCAGATTGAAGAGAAAGTTTTTCAAAGATGTGATGCTGGAAAACAGTCATCTGGTCTCAGTGCGTTATTCTGACAACACTGATTATAGATATCAAAATGTATCCAGAACAACTTACCCATATTCCATTCCACTTCACTCCTTGCCATGATTATTTCATAGAACTTATAGCTATATGAAAAAATGTCTTTATTTACTTGTATATGGTTGGTCACCTCAGTAGAATATAGTATTCCCGATCAAAATGTCAAATCTTTCTTGTTACTCAATCTTCAGTACCCAGGACTGTGCTGGGAAGACAAATATTTTTTGAATGAACAAATAAATTCATTAAAGATTAAGTTAATCTTCTCCTGTAGGAACAAAGCTGGGGTTTGAGTCTATATATGTAGCCTTTATAGTATTCTGTTGGATCTTATTTATGTTTAGTGGATTCTTTAAAATAAGTGATATAATTCCTGCAGAGTTTTAATCACTGAGGATTCTATATGATGTCTTGGAAATTGGACTTGGCTATCATAAAGAGGATTTTATTTTCTTCAGTAAAATGCCTGGTGTGTCTCCTTCATAAGTGAAGAGCTATCAGTGTGCTTCTTCCTAGACCAACCTGCAGTGTTCACCTTTTTTCCCTTGGTAGCCAACCTTGGACTTGAAAACTCAGCACTGAATGCACAATCTTTATACAGGATCTCTGTTTGCAAATCAGATGTGATTTCACCATTGGAGCAAGGAGATGATCTGTGTAGGGAAGGAAGAGGATTTTTCCAAAACAAGAGTCTAGGTGAGCTTAAAGGACCTGTGCTTCAATATGAGGGGGAGCCTGGTAAGTGGGAGTACAAGAAGTTGGTAGTGTCAGCTTCAGATTTGCTGAGTGAAAGATATTTTCTGAAATGGCACCAAGGACACTGGGAGAAAGTTGTAAAAATGATGTCATTATATTTTGTATTTACCAATCTTTATTCTTAGGTCCTTCTCTAAATAGCTTGGCCTCAGGAAAGGAATATCCATGTACATATTGGAATTAATGGTTCCATAATAGTATTTATCCTGGTCCTCCACTTCCATGAATTCCCTGTCTTCACCTCCACAACATTCCATCTTCATTATATTTTTCTCTCATTTTAATCCAGAAAATCTTTCCTAATTTTCCAATACCTGCCTTAATCCTTCATTTCTTGTTCTTTTTCCATTTAAGGGTTTTATTAATCATGATTATCTGTAGAAACAATATCAACAGAATATACATAAAAATTAGAGAGTTATTATAAGAATAGGCTCATGCAAAGTGGGAACTGGCATATCTGAATTCTTCAGGGCAGGCTACAAGCTGTAAGTTGATAGCTGTGAGGTTGAACTCCTCAGAGCAAACTGGCTAGCTGAAGTAGAGGGAGAAATTCCTCTTTATGACCCATGATATCCTCAGTATTTCTTTTTTAATTCCTCCAACTGATTGTATGAGGAGGCTGTGCATATTGATGATGGCAATCTCCTTGGTTAATTCATCATACAATCAGCTAGATACTATTGATTCTGAATTTTCCCTTTTTTTTTTTTTTTTTTTAAACTCTGGCTATTCACATTTTATCTATTTGTCTGTCTGTCTGTCAGTCTCTCTACTTTTAGAGGTACTGGGGATTGATCCTCAGACCTCGTACATGCAAGACAGGTACTCAACCACTGAGCTACACTGATTCTGCAACTGATTATTATTTTGATGAAATTTCATCTGTGAAATGCCTTCACAGTAACAATCAGGCCAGCAGTTGTTTAACTAAAGAAAGAAAGCCATAACCTAGCGGAGTTGATACATGAAATTAACCATGACAAGGGTCTATATTTGAAATAGACTTACATGAGCTTTCATTCCTTTTCAACATTTTCATTCCTCTATGTAGAGCAATTAATGAGCGAAGGTATGTGAACCAACCTTTTGCAGCCTCTCATCTCCTCATATTTGGCAGAGATTTACACTGGAGTGGAATACTTTGAATGTAATGATTTTGCAGAAGGTTTCCTCAGAGTTGCCCATTGATCCAATGTATATTAATCCGTAAATTTAGGAACTCCTCTATCACCAATCAATGTGAAAAATCCTTCAGTGACTAGTCATCATTTAATCAACTTAAGCATATTCACATTGGAGGTAAATCATATGAATATCATATATGTGGGAAAGCTTTTAATTGTTTCTCTGTTCTTAGACAACTTGAGAAAATTCACACTGAAGAGAAACCCTATGAATATAATGAATAAGGAAAAGAATACTATGTGAGCATTGATTTTTAAAGATGCCAATATTAAAATTGGAGGTAGATGATATAAATCTTGTGAAAATGGGATGCACTTAGCCAGATTGCTAATTTGTATTCCTTTAAAAGAACTCACATGGGAGAGAAACCCTATGTTTGTAATCAGTGTGGAAGTACTTTCATTTATTCTTCATCCTTCAGTTGACCTATGCAAATTTATATAGAAGAGAGTGCATATGAATGATCAATGGGAAAGCCATGAGTCAAAAAATCTGTCCTAATGGGACATTTTAGAGATTTCACAGGAAAAATGTATCAAATGTAGAAGAGTTTAATTGCCACAGCACTAACTTTTAAGTAATCCAGAGAACAAATAAAGGGGAGAAATTCTTAATCAATGTAAACCATATAGAGATTATTTTCTTTATAAAATATTCTTTTTTAAAGATTTATTTTATTTATTTATTTCTCCCTCCCCCCATTGTTTGCATTTTCTACCTCTGTTTGTTGTGTGCTGGTCTGGTCTTTTCTTTTTATTAGGAAGCACAGTGTACTAAACCAGGGACATCCCATGTGGAGGCTGGCGCCTAATCAATTGAGTCACCTCTTCCACCTGCTATATTTTGTCTCTCTTTATGTTTTTACTTCATGTGTCTTTTTTTTCTTTTTTTTCTTTTTTAAAGATTTCTTCATTATTTATTCCCCACCCTCCACCCCCTTTGTTTTGTGCTCTCTGTCTGATCTCTGTGTGTTCTTCTGTGTCTACATTTCTTCTCTGTAGAGGACACCAGGAACCGATCCTGGGACATTCTGGAGAGGTAGAGAGGTGCTCTTGCACCACCTCAGTTCCCTGGTTTTCTGTGTCTCCCATAGTCCTTCTTCTTTGTCTCTTTCTGAAGTGTCATCTTACTAAGCCAGCTCTCTGTACAGACCAGCACTCCATGAAGGCCAGGACTCCTGCACAGGCCAGCCTTCCTGAGCAGAACATTTTGTCCATTTTGACATTTTGTTCATCTTTTTATTCTTGAGTTGTAGGATTGCTTTACATATTTTGGAGAGTAAGCCCTTATTATCTATGTCATTTCCAAGTATTTTCTTCCATTGTGTAGGTTAGTTTCTTGACCAGTTTATTTAAGCACAAATGATTTGATTGTGAGGAGTTTCCATTTATCTCTTTTTTCTTTAATTGCACATGCTTTGAGTATAAATAAGGAACGTTTGCTTGAACTAGGTCTGAAGATGTTTCCCCACATATTTTTCTTTAAGTTTTATGATCCTAGCATCTTTAAGTCTATGATCATTTTCAGTTAATTTTTGTTTATGGTATGAGGTAGGGGTCAGGTCTCAAAGGGTGAAAAGGCATCTGGCTTAAAGCAAGAAAGTATTGGATGTCATAGATCTGACAGGGTTTCATATCGATGATTTATAAGGGGATTCTACAACTCAACACTAAAGCAACAAATGACGCAAATGAAAATGGTCAAAAAACTTTTTTTTAATCATTATTGAACAAATGTTTAAAGTCTCTGCACTGATGCACAGTGTTGATAATAGTGTTGTTAGGAGGCAACCATGGTCATCCCCTCAGAGATGAAGTCGGCTCTAACCATGGAAGAAAGGAGGAGGCAAAGGAGAAGAGGTGAGATGAGCACAGGATGTGAAGGATGGATGTGACATGGAAAAAGAGGTTTCAAGAAGGGCCACAAAACTTTAGACTGAACACCTACAATGATGGAAATGCTGTACATGGAAAGGGGAGAGATCAAGAAGGAGGAGGTTTGGGAAGGGGTCTCAAGATTGGCGTTGGCACAGTAGACACAAGTAAACACAGAAGTTGGATGGCGTGGACACAGCTCTGTGTAAATCTGTAGTGTGTGAAAAATTTTGGGTTAAATAAACATAGTTAGTATTCTTTCCAGGATGGATGGTACTTAAAGCCAAGAGTGATCACATGATCATTAAATGAATCAATTTCTGAGGAAGGAATGAGGTCCAAGTTTGAAGCCCTGGAGAAAACTAATGTTGAGAGATTTGGGGAAAAAACCAGGAAGCAGAAAAGGAGACTGAGTTGGAAAGGGTAGAGTGTCCAGATGATAAAAAGAAAAAGGAGAACATAGTGAACCAGAAGTCAGTGATGGGAGCACTCCAAGAAGTACAGAGGAACCAAATGACCGAAATGCAGCTGTTGTGATGCAGCAATTAGTGGGATATGAAGGATCTTTTGGGATTAAACTTTCCTTTTCTATCCCCCAGGAGAATGGAAAGCATGTCCTTATATGAAGAACATGTCCTTGGATACTCATAATATCTTTGGGTCATAATACTGCAAACTGGAACATCAATCAGGAGGAACATAAATATTTTGTAATAAAGCAATTCAATGTAAGAAGTCTCAATGATAAAAAATGAGGGAACTGTTGATCCACAAAACAACCAAAATGAATCTCAAAACAATATTTTGAAAAAAACAATGCAGGCACCAAAATGAAAATTCCAATTTATTTCACTTTTATGAATTTCAACATGTGGCAAAAGGAATATATGAGGATAGAAAATCAGAACAAGGGTGAATACATTGGGAGGTTGTTATTAATTGAAGTTCATAGGGACAATTTTCCAGATTATTGGAAATGATTTGTATCTTGATAGATGATTGGATACTGTAGGGGAAGGGGATGAAAAGTTTGAAAAATTTGACGTCATTCAGTTAAGATGAATATATTTAATTGTATTTAATTTTTACATCAATTTTAGACAAACAATAAGAGACAAAGAGAGAAGACTTCTCATGAGAGTGAAATAGAGATAAGCACATTTTATTTTCAGTATATTTCCACAACTGATCACCTCACGGATGACATTTGCTTGTGGATTCCAGGCAGAATGTTGGAGAGTTCTCTGGGGTTTGTTGTGGATATAGGGTTACTGGGCAGTGTCCTGTGGTGGCATCAATGTCACAGAGGGCCTGTAGTGCTCTGTGGAGCTTGTCTTTGGATGATCCTGGTGAATCTTTGAGATGTGGTGATGGAGCACAATGACACTAGTCCATACCTCCCATTCCACAGCCTCCAGTGGGACTCAGGGACGTTTCAATCTTTCTTCATCATTTTGGTGGGTCTTCAATTGTTCAGACTTGAGCAGTCTGTTAGAAGCTGACTTTATAGAAAATGTGAAAAGCAGCTTGCAGACACACTAGCTACCCAGATTGACAAAAAATGTCAACTTCTTAATAAGATGAGTGCTGCTCACAAGAGGTATGTAGAGACTAAATCATCTTTAGAGGATGCTAAGCTAGAGAAAGTGTCTTTAGAAATGGCCATCCATATTGACACCTACAGAAAGGCTAGGGGAATAAAAGCAATATTGATGGAGGAATTAACTTTGGTGATCCTAGTACTAAAGGAAGAGAGATCTAGATATTTCAAACAGGAAGATGAGATAAGGAAGATGCTAAAAGAACTAGGAAAAAAAAAAAAAAAAAACAGAAAAGAACTGGAGTCCCAGCACAGCACCAGGCACTTTTCCAAATTCAGTGTGTTTGGAAACCCTTCCACTCCTTGTAAGTTCCTCCTCCAGGAGTGGGCCTCAGTCGATCTTCAAGCAACACTGAACTTCTGCTTCACTCATGCCTGCACAGCCAACAGGCTGGAATAACACTGTCCAATTCCATCTGAGTGATTTTGAGGCCAGTGGATCAAGGGAACCCCCTCCATGGCCTGGAGATCCACTGCCTTCACCTCCTGTATGTGCAAGTGATTTCCTCCATGGTCAGTTCAACCTTCAATCACACAGTGTTTGGACTTGAGGAACACATCAGAAATATGGGACTTTCTCTTTACAGAAACTCAACTGAAAGAAACTACTACTACTGATGAGATTGTTCATGTACTTAAGAGCCTACTTAAGATACTTATGTACATGTTTATACCAGTTCATTTATTTCTTTATCAATCTATATTTTTATTATAATTTTATGATGGTCTTATAAACATCAGCTTTCTTTTCTTGTTCTCATCTACATAATATCTATTACATATATAATTATAAGTTAAACATATATGCTGTTCAGTCATGAGTCTTTTAATACATAAGCAATATAAACTTGCAAGAGTATATTCCTAAGAAACTTAAATTATAAGTAAATTTAAATTTTACATCAATTTTTAATAGTTGTAAAATAAAAATCAAAGGAGAATTCTCATCTTTCTTAGGAAGGAGGTAAACAATATACTTAAAGAGAATTTTAAAGAGTTCAATGGTATATTTGAAAATAATAAAGAATAAAAATTGAAAAGTTATATATTCACATGGAGATGTTTATATTCCCATGCAAGAGTGCTGCAGTATGAGTTCTTTAAGCAGGAAGAAATCCCTCTTGAACAATATCAGAAAATCTACACTCCCAATCCTTCACCCATCTCCCCCTTCTACTTTCCATTTAAATGACACAAAATTTCAAAGGAAAGCCGAGGGAGCAGTAAGGAGCTCCTTTCCCAGGAAAACAGCTGGCATACCTCAGGTAATAACTCCTGTCATGTATGATGATGCTGTGGGAGACAGTGAGCAAAATCTGGAGATCTTTAATGACTACAGTGGAAAGCAGAAAGTGACACTCAGAAATTGAGGCATCCACATGACACAAATGAACCAATAAAGCACCATGACTTCTCCCCAAAATAGAGAAAGAAAACTGGGTTTGGTTGTGGGGGTGGATCCGTGATAATAAGAAAGAAAGTCCTTGTCACTGTGGAGCAGATAATCTAGGAGAGAAAGGAAGATTTGAAACAAAATGAAAGAGAATACATGGCATGAAAGGAGATGTAAAGAGTGATGGAGAAGAAAAATCAGGGATGGAAAGGAGTGCAGATTTTGGGGGACAAAACAGGGGGAACTTGTGCAAGTAGACATTAGGCAAGCTCTACCTGAGGAGAGGGTATCTGAGCATTGAGGGTACCTGGGTCAAGCATTAAAGGATGAGGGGCTAGAGCAGGTGATATCACTCAGTAGGGGTGATGCCCATGAGGGCTGTGAGGACAAGCCAGGGTCCAGAGTGGCTGGAACACAGTGAGTCACATGCAGGGTGAGGATGCAAAAAGCTGACATGGGCCAGATGACTGAGGACACTGTAACTATGGTAGAGAGAAGAACTTTAATTTAATATGACAGTGACTGTAATGTAGAAGAAAATGTAAAACAGGGAGTCCAGTTTGGGACTCTGACCATGACTTTATGCTGAACATGGTGAGGGGGAGATCCAGGAAAGCACTGTGTAGATGGAAACACAGTGACAAGATCAGATCCAGAACATGTGTCTTGTTGACGACTGTGGGTGCAAGAGGTTAACACAGAGTTTGACATGAGCATCTGCATGAATGGTGACATCCTCCACAAAACAGTGGTGGCTGGCAGAGGATTGTATTTTGTGGGATATTGGACTGAGGTTATTTGTGAAGAGGGAGATTTCTTAGTCCCCTTAGCCATCACATTGCAAATAACAAGTGCTCAGTTTGATAGAAGGATATTGGACACCGAGAGGTGATCATATGTGCAGTTATAAATTTAGTGGATCATCATTGAGAGTTGCATTTAACAGAAAAGTTCCAAGAAATAGGAAAATCCAAATGGTAAAATAGTGGGTCTGCTGATGTCCAGATCCCTGCTTAGCATTCCCCATCATCAACATGACAAGCTGCCTCATGAGTGGCCTGCCCAAGCCTGTTATCCCATGTAATGACTTGTGTTTCACAGAATCACTCCCCAGTCACTTTCCTTACTATGGGCCATAACAGCTCAGGTAGTCATGAAGCCCTGAAGAGAGCTAAGGAATTGGCCTGAACCATCCCACATTTTCATGGTATAGGAAGGAAGGGCTGTTCTTGCCCTTTGGCTAATGAAAGGTCATTCCAACCAAGATATTACCTGGGATACTATCTCTGCCTGGGATTGGGCTTTTGTCTCTGGAGATCTGACTCAAGAACCCCTTTGCGCCTCACTATTGAAGTAACTTGCCAAGTCCTCTTGCTTCTGAAAGTCATTCCCGGAATTTTTACCCTATTTTGCATTGAATACCTTCTTCCACTCCAGGCTCTGAGCCTGGGGTTCAAAAGATTTAAGCTAGAATTTCTCAGCACATCCAACCTGAATGTATTCTTAGGACCTGTCTGGGACTGAGCCTTCGAGTGCTTAAGCAAATCCTAAGAAGAAATTCAAACCTAGACATATTACTTGTAGTAAGTCATTCATCCCTCAAGAAGAGAGTTCAAGGTTGGAAACTTATTCCAGGTTCACCAGTTTTGAATGGAAGATTCAATCCTCAGTTGCCTCCTCAGAAGTAATAGCTCAGTGGGAATATGAATCCTGTATTCACTGTGGGAGCCAGAGGACCAGGAGAGGTGGTGCTGATAGTGGCTCTGAGTTCATAATTTTTTTCTGAATCCCTTTGTTCTGTTGGGTCCTTGTTGGCCTTAGAGATGTCATTTGTAACGTATGTATGTTTTCAGTTTTTTGAATGCTGCTGGGAGCAATATACCAGCGGAAATGGTTTTGCTTTTATTATAGGAAGTTGTTACATTAAAAGCTTACATCTGAGGCTGTGAAAATGTCCAAATCAAGGCATCATCTGACATGATGTCTTCCCAAAGGTTGGCTGCTGGTGATTGTGGACTCCTGCGATGTGGTAAGATACAGTGGCATCTCTGTCAACTCGAGTCTTTGCCTTCTCTCCCAGACTTCCTTCCTTCCTGAGCTCAAATGTGGGCAATGAGGTATGTGACTCATTTCTCTCCTCTCCTCCAGATCTCTCAGGGTTCTCTTTTGGTCATTGTGTTTGCTCTCCTGATTCCAGCCTCCAGCCACTCTCTTTCAGCCTCTTGGGACTTATCTGTCTTTGAAGGTTCTGTGTTTCTGCTGCTTTCATTCCTCCATTTAAAAGGACTCCAAAAGGAGGATTAAGTCCAACCCTGGGTCTCACACCTAATTAAAGACCAGGACAAAAGTAATTGAATCAAGTGTTGCAACCTACAATGCACAGGAATAGACATGAACTATTCTGAGATCCACAGATAGCTTCAAACTGTCATAGTTGGATTCATGGTGCCTTTGTAAGGATCAGAAAATATGTTGTTTGTCTTGAAAATCCTTCCAAGTTTGGTGTAGGGCCTCCCCATTTTGCTAGTTTTCAGTAGAGGCCTGTCTTGAATGCTAAAGTTCTGTTGGTGTGTTTGTCTATGTAGTGGTGCATGGAGTGTCCACTACATACATATGGACATGTACATATATAAATATGCAAATACATACACACACATGAACTTACATATACATGCCCTTTTATTCATATACCTAATTCCCTTTTCACAATTAAGGCAATAAAATATCTTCCCAGTGTCCTCTATAATTTTTCTATTTCATCATGCCCTTTTTCAGTATGCATGTTTGGTTCTCCACATTACATAATACAAATTTCCTCAAATATCCAGTTTTCCTGATACTTATTCACACTTAGCTACTAGGGGTATATGCCTATCTAGAATATCTGTGTGTTTAGGTGAGGCCTGTGTCTTTTACTGTATTTCTGTGAGTTGATGTGGCTATTTTTTTAAAGCACTTTTATTGAGATATAGTCACACACCACAGTCCATCCAAAGTGTGCAATCAATGGATCTCGATACAATTAGAGTTGTGGATCCATCACCACAATCAATTTTAGGACTTTTCATTACTCTACAAAGGAAAACCCCATAACCCACAACAGTTACTTCTCAATTGTTCTGTCATTTGCAAGCCCTTTATGACCACTAATATAATTCTGTGTCTATAGATTTATTTATGCTGACATTTTAAACAAATAGACATGTTCCATTTGTAGTACATTGGGCCTGGTTTCTTTTCTATAGCAAAATGTCTTTTATTGTGGTTATTTTTTAATTAGAGAACTTGTACATTTATATAAATTCATGAAAAATATAACATTCCCATATCACCTCCTATTGTTGACACTGTGCATTGCTTGTGCTACCTTTGGTGCCATGGAGGAACAATATTAAAATATTACTGTTAATGAAAGGCCATAATTTGCATTAGTTATATTTTCCCCATATTCCACCCTATTGTTAGTACCTGTAATAGTGATGTGAATTTCTTGTATTTGTGTTCTGAACAGTAGTCAACATCCACTAGGTGGTTCACTGTGCTATAAACCTTTTATTCTCTAGCTATCTTCTGGAAACATATGTGACCCAAAACTTCCCCTTCAAACACAATTACACACATAATTCACTGCTGTCAGTTACACTCACAAGAATATGCTACCATCACCTCTCTCCATTTCCAAATATCTGTAATCAGTGTAATGAAAAATTCTGCACAAATTAAGCATCAGCTCCCCATTTTTATAATCCTTCCATCTCTGGGTAACTGTTATTGTAGATTATAACCTTATGAGTTAGGTTTTTATAATTCATTGATATTAGTGAAATCATAATATACTTGTATTTTTGTGTCTGATGTATTTCACAAAACTCCATAATGTAATATGAATAAGGTCTACATCCTTTCTTACAACCAAATTGTGTTCCTTTTTATGTATATAACACATTTGCTTATCTATTCATTGGTTGATGGACACTTTTCTCCATCTTTTGGTAATTGTGAATATAGCCAGAATAAATATCATTGCACAAATGTCTGTTCACGTCCCATCTTTCAGTTCATCCGAGTATGTCCCTAGTAGTGTGTTTGCTGGATAATATAACAATTCTGTGCTTAGCTTCCTAGGAAATGCTAAATTCTCTTCCATAGTGGCTACCCCACTTTACATTGCCACCAGCAGTAAATGACTTTCCTCTTTCTCCACATCCTTTCCAACAATTGCCATTTTCTGGGAGTTTTTGTTGTTGTTGCTTGTTTTTATAGTGACCATTTTGGTAGATGTGTTATGATATATCATTGTGGTTTTGATTTACATCTCCCTAATAGCTAGTTGTGGAGAGCATCTTTTCATGTGCTTTTAAGCCATTTGGGTTTGCTCTTTGGAAAAATGTCTTCTCAAGTCTTTTGCTCATTTTTTTCCATTCTGTATGTCCTTTTATTTTTCAGTTGCAGGATAGTGTTATATATTTTGGAGAGTAAACCCTTAATAAGTTTGTGGTTTCCAAGTATTTTCTTCCATTGTGTAGGCTGCTTTCCTGAACAGTCTTTTCAAGCACAAATGATTTGATTGTGAGGAGGTTCCATTTACCTCTTTGTTTCTTTCGTTGCATATACTTTGAGTGTAAATGAGGAACCTTTGCCCAGCCCAAGGTCTGAAGATGCTTCTCCACATATTCTTCTATAAGTTTTATGGTCCTGGCACTTATCTTTAGGTCTTTGGTAATTTTCAGTTAATTTTTGTTTAAGATATGAGGTAGGGGTAAGGTCTGAAAGGGTGAAAAGGCAGGAGGCTTAAAGCAAGAAAGTATTTGGATGTCACAGATCTGATAGTGTTTAATATCCATGATTTATAATTGGATTCTAAAACTCAAGACTAAAACAACAAATAGCCCAGTTAAAAATGGGCAAAAGACTTTATTAAACAAATAAAGTTTCTACAAGCATGCACAGTGTTGATAATAGGGAAGCAGTGTGTATATGGGTGGTTATATGGGAAATCTCCATTTCTTGTATGATTTTTCAGTAAGCCTTACAATTTCTCTAATTAAAATGATATATCATCCTGGAAATAGATAACAGATTATGTTAAATTTAGATATGATAAGGCGATGAAAATTGCTGTCTTTTCATAGGTAACTATTAACAGAATAGGAACAAAAGGCTTATCTTCTAAATAAACAGAAGAGACAAGATTGCATAAAAATGATAAGTGCTAAAAAAGGCATTCAGGACAAAACTAAGAGTCTTGAAAAGTGAGGACAAATAGAAACTGAACGGAAATAAAGAAGATTAAATTTAAAAGTGAACAGTAATTATATTCATATAAATGATCCACCTAATCAAAATTTTCAAAGGCATTTTTTAAAAAAACCCTTCTAAGTGGTAGCAGATATAGATCAAATGATTGAGTACCTGCTTCCCATGTACAAGGTCTTGGGTTCAATCCTGGATACCTCCTAATAAAAATCGGCCAAGAAAACAACAAGTTTGGCAGTAAAATATGGGTTTTATATAATCACACAAAAACACAAATATCAGCAAATTTTATGTCAGTATTACAACAGCAAATACAACAATCTTTAAGGAAAAAGTACCAGAAATGTGGTATCCTTTCATAATGTTAAAATGTCTAAATTACCAGAAAAACATAGCAAATTAAAACTGATGTGCACAAACTTGCTGGCTTTCATGAATTGACAGCATTACAACATGCAAGAGTGAAACCTAAATGCTAATAAGCAATTTCGGAACTACTCTCTCAGCAAGTGATGGCATAGGAAGAAAAATTATCAACAATGATACTTACTACCTCATTTTCATGAATCATAAATTTTTCTTAATGCACATATAATGCATACTTTTAATAAAGGCATATATATATAAAATACCGCAAACAGAAAAATACACTCCTTTTTCATGAATTAAGAAATTGTGTGGCTGAGGCAGGAGAAGGAGAATTTTAGGAGGCAACCATGGTCATCCTCTCAGAGATGAAGTTGGCTCCAACCAGGGAAGAAAGGAGGAGGCAAAGGAGAAAGGGTAAGATGAGCACAGGATATGAATGGTGGATGTGATGTGGAAAGAGAGAAGTCAAGAAGGGCCACAAAGCTTTAGCCTGAACACCTACCAAGATGGAACTGCTGTACAAGGAAAAGGGAGAGAGCAAGGAGTAGGAGGTTGGGGAAGGAGTCTAGGGTTGGCCTTGGCACAGTAAACATAGAAGTGGGACATCCTGGACACAGCTCTGTGTAAATCTGGACTATAAGGAAAAATCTGAGTTAAAAAAATATAGTTAGTACTCATACCACTATAGATAGTATTGAAAACCAAGAGTGATCACATGCTCAGTAAGTGAATCAATTTCTGAGGAAAGAAGGAGGTCCAAATTGAAGCCCTGGGGAAAACTAATGCTGAGAGATTTTTGGAAAAAAACAGGAATCAGCAGAGGAGACTGAGATGAAAGGTCCAGATGAGAAAAAGAAAAAGGAGAATGTGGTGAACCAGAAGTAAGTGATGGGAGCACTTCAAGAAGCACAGAGGAACCAAATGTCCCAAATGCAGCTATGCCATGCAGCAATTAGTGGGATGTGAAGGGTCTTTTCGGACTAAGCTTTCCTTTTCTATCACCCAGGAGAAAGGAAAGCAGGTCCTTACATTAAGGACATGTACTTGGATACTCATAATATCTTTGGCTCTTAATACTCCAAACTTGAAGGACCCAAATATCCACCAGGAAGTATGTGAATAAGTATTTTGTAATACAATGTCAGAGGACTCAATGATAAAAATCGAGTGAATTGCTGATCCACCAAACAACAAAAATGAATCTCAAAATGATATTTAGTGCCAAACAATGCAGGCACTAAAATGTAAAGTCCAATTTATTTCATTTTTATGAATTTCAAGATGTGGCAGAAGAAATATATGAGGATAAAAATTCAGTACGAGAATGAATATGTTGGAATATGCATATACGGATGAATTTCCAGATTATATGAAATGATTCGTATCTTGATAGGGTGATTGGATACTGTAGGAAAATGGGATGAAAGGTTTGAAAAATGTGATGCCATTCATTTAAGATAAATACATTTAAGTATATTTAAATCTTACATCAATTTTAAACAAACAAGAGACAAAGAGCGACCGCTTATAGAATGTAATGAAGAGAACATTTTATTTTCAGTATCTTTCCTCCACTGGCCATTTCACTGATGAGCAGCTGGGCTGTCAGTTGCTTGTGTATTCTAGGCAGAATGTTGGGGAGTTCTCTGGGGTTTGTTGTGGATACAGGGTTACTGGGCAGAGTCCTGTGGTGACATCAGTGCTATGGAGGGCCTATAGCTCTCTGTAGAAATTGTCTTTTGGATGATCCTGGAGAATCTCTGAGAGGTGTTGATGGAGTCCAATGACACTAGTCCATACCTCCCATTCCACTGTCTCCAGTGGGACTCAGGGGCATTTCAATCTTTCTTCAGCATTTTGGTGGGTCTCCTAGTGTTCAGACTTGAGCAGTGTGTTAGAAGCCAACTTTATAGAAAATGTGAAAAGCAGCTTGCAGACACACTAGCTATCCTGATTGACAAGAAATGTCAAGTTCTTAATAAGATGAATGCTGCTCACAAGAGATATATAGAAACTAAGTCATCTTTAGGGGATGTTAGGCTAGAGAATGTGTCTTTAGAAGTGTCCAGCCTTATTGACACCTACAGAAAGAATTAAGGGAACACAGCAGTATTGATGGAGGAATTAACTTCAGTGGTCCTAGAACTAAAGGAAGAGAGACCCAGATGTTTCAAACAAGATGAGATAAAGAAGATGTTGAGAGAACTGGAGTCCCAAGAATAGGTCATTTGAACCAGCACAGCACCAGGCACTTTTCTAAAATCAGTATGTTTGGAAACCCTTCCACTCCCTGATAGTCCCTCCTCCAGGAGTGGGCCTGGGTTGATCTTCAAGCAACACTGAACTTCTGCTCCACTCAGGCCTGCAGAGCCAATAGGCTGGAATGACACTGTCCAATTCCACCTGAGTGTTTTTGAGGCAAGTGGATCAAGGTAACCCTCTCCATGGCCTGGATTTCCTCTGCCTTCACCTCCTGCATGTACAAGTGATTTCCTCAATGATCAGTGCCTCCTTCAATCACACAGAGTTTGGACTTGAGGAACACACCAGAAATATGGGACTTTCTCTTTACAGAAGCTCAACATGAAAGAAACTACTACTAGTGATGAGATTGTTCATATATTTAAGAGCCTATTTAAGAAACTTATGTACATATTTAGATCTGTTCATTTATTTATTTATTTATTATTCTGTTCATATATTTATATTATAATATTCTCTTGCTCTTATAAGCATAAGCTTTCTTTTCTTGTTCTCATCTACATAATACTTATTACATAGATAATTATAAGTTGAACACATATGCAGTTCAGTCATGAGCCTTTTAAGACAAAAGCAATATAAACTTGCAAGTGTATATTTACAGGAAATCTAAGTTATTGTTAAATGTAAATTTTACCTCAATATGTAATAGGTGAAAAATAAAAATAAAAGGGGGAATTAGCACTCTTGGTAGGAAGGTAAACAGTATACTTACAAAGATCTTTATGCAATTAAATGGTTTACTCAAAAAATAATAAAGAATAAAAATTTAAAATTTATATATTCACATGACAATGTTTTTATTCCCATGCAAGTGTGCTGCAATGTGAGTTTCTAAGCAGGAAAAATCCCTCTTGGACAATATCAGTAAATCTCCACTGCCCATCCCTCACCCCTCTCTCATTCCTCCTTTCCATTTAAATGACACACCTCAAAGGAAACCTGAGGGAGCAGCAAGGAGCTCCTCTCCCAGAGAAACAGGTGACATCCCTAAGATAATTTTCAGCATATATAATGATCCTGTGTTAGAAAGTAAACAAAAACTGGAGCTTTCCAATGACTACTGAGGAAAGCAGTGATATGCAGCATTTGTGGCATCCACATGATATAAATGAACCAAAAAGCACCATGACTTTTCCCCAAAATCAAGAAAACTGGGTTTGGTTGTGGGGACAGATCAGTGATGGTAAAAATATCCTTGTCACTGTGGAGCTCATAATTTAGGAAAGAAAGATTCTACAGGAAATTAAAGAGAATGCATGGTATGTCAGGAAATGTTTAGGGTGATGGAGAAGCATAAGTTGGGAAGCTTTGGGATTGGTTTGTTGTTCTTATTCTAGTTCCTCCATTTTAGTTATATTTTTGAGTTTTGCTCTTTCTTCTTTTTTAATACAGGTATTTAGGGCTATACATTTTCCTCTCCAAACTGCTTTCACTGTGTCCCATAATTTGAATAAGTTGTGTTCTTATTTTCATTTCTCTCAATATATTTACTGCTTTCACTTGCAAATTTTTCTTTGACCCACTGATTATTAAGGAGCATGTTATTTAGCTTCCAAGCATTTGTGACTTTATCTCCTTCCTGTCTATTATTGATTTCCAGTTTCATTCCATTATGATCTGAAAAAGTGTTTTGTATAAGTTAAAATATTCACAAACAAAGAGAAACTAAGAGAGTTCATAAAAAAGATTTCACCATTGCAGGAAATATTAAAGGAAACTTTAGAGCCTGGAAGAAAAAGACAGGAGAGAGAGGCTTGGACGGGAGTATAGATGAAAGAATAGCAGAAAGAATAACCAAAAGATTAAAAAGACCGATGAAAATATGATATGAATTAGTTGTGTTCTTGTTTTCATTTGTCTCAATATATTTACTGCTTTCACTCACAATTTTTTCTCTGACCCACTGATTATTTAGGAGCATGTTGTTTAGCTTCCATGCATTTGTGAATTTACCTCTTCCTGTCTATTATTGATTTCCAGTCTCATTCCATTATGATCTGAAAAACTGCTTTGTATAATTTCAATCTTTTTATATTTATTGAGACCTGCATTGTGCCCTAACATGTCTCCTATCCTGGAGAAAGGGTCATGGGCACTTTAGAGGAATGTATAACCCGCTGACATTATATGCAATGTTCTGTATGTCTGTTAGGTCTAACTCATTTATCATATTGTTCAGGTTCTCTGTTTCCTTATTGGTCTTGTATCTAGTTGTACTATACAATGATGTGAGTGGTGTGTCGAAGTCTCCAATGATTATTGTACAGATGCCTATTTCTCCCTTCAGTTTTGCCAGAATTTGCCTTATGTATTTTAGGGCACCTTGGTTAGGTGCATAGGCATTTATGACTGGTATATCTTCCTGGTGGATTGTCCCTTTTATTAATATACAATGGCCTTCTGTACCTCTTACAACATTTTTGCATTTAAAGTCTGTTTTGTCTGATATTAGTATAGCTACACCTGCTCTTTTTTGGTTACTATTTGGATGGAGTATCATTTTCCAACCTTTCACTTTCATCTGGTTTGTATCCCTGGGTCTAAGTTGAGACTCTTAGAAGAAGCCTATGGAAGCCTCATTTTTTTAGTCCCTTATGTCTGCCTATATCTTTTGATAGGGGAGTTTAATCCATTCATATTCAGCCACATTATTGTAAATGCATTATTTATTTCCACCATTTTAATCTTTCATTTCATATGTCATATATTTTCATTTGTCTTTTTTGCTCTTCTGATTATTCATTCTGCTATTCTTTCATCTATACTCTCCTCCAAGCCTCTCTGTCCTGTGTTTTTCTTCCAGGCTCTAAAGCTTCCTTTAATATTTCCTGCAAAAGCGGATTCTTTTTTATGAACTCTCTTAGTTTCTGTATGTTTGTGAATATTTTAAATTGAAGAAAAATTTGCTGGATAAAGAATTCTCAGCTGGCAGTTTTTCTCTTTTGGTATCCTAATTGTGTCATACCACTGTCTTCTTGCCTCCATTGTTTCTGATGAGAAATCCACATTGTCTTACTGGGCATCCCTTCTATGTGATGATTTGTTTCCCCATTGCTGCTTTCAGAATTTTCTCTTTATCTTTGACATTTGACATTTTCAGTAGTATGTGTCTTGGAGTAGCTCTATTTGGATTTATTCTGATTGGGATATGGTGTGCTTAGTGGACATGTAAATTCATTTCTTTCATGCGAGTTGGTAATTTTTCAGATGTTATTTCCTCAAATACATTTTCTGCCACTTTTCCCTTCTGTTTCTGGAACTACCATGACATGTATGTTGTTGCATTTCATGTTCTCATTCAACTCCTTGAGCCCCTGCTCAATTTTTTCCATTTGTTTCTCTCTCTTTTCTTTTCTCTCTTCAATTTCAGCTTTCCTGTTTTTGGTATCACTTATTCTTTCTTCTATCATTTTGAGTCTGCTGCTGTGTGCCTCTAATGTGTTTTTGATACCTCCTATTGTCTCTTTTATTCCCATGGGCTCTGTTACTTTTCCAGTCAGGTTTACAAATTCTTCTGTGTTCTCATTCAGTGGCTCCTTTATGTTGTTTATTTGTTCAGCCATATTATTTTTCAATTCTTTCATTTGATATTGGAAATTTGTATGCAACTGATAAGGATGCCAGGTTATTCAGATCCTCAATTTTCCTCTCTTTTGCAGGGATTTAGTGGTGGGAAGCTGTGTTTTACTGCTGTTCTTTGATTCTTAGTTCTACTGGATCATTAGGATTGTCTCTATTAGTTACTCAAAACTGCTCTCTCGACCCAGTAATGAGTGGCAGACCTGCTTCCTAGGGCCTTAGTAAGGGAGGCTGTAAAGGCCATGAAAAAGCTTCTCTTATTTACTTTTAATTTTCTCATGTGACTTCCTTGATCTGCCAGCAGTTGGCACACTTCGGCAGCATCATAAAGGGCAGCCCAGAACTTTCCAGGACACCCTGCCAGTTGCAGGCAGAGAAACTCAGACCATGTCCATCTCTACTAGCACTGTGCAGTACACCCTTGCCACCCTGAGATCCAGATCCTTCATGGTAATATGCTCCTTGATTTTCTGATGCCACCTGGTGGACACTTTTATATCATCTTCTAGGATCTCCAGCCACAGTGTCCTGGGATGGGATCCTGCTCCTGGACCTGGGTGCTTTCCAGGATGCCAGCAGTGAGCGCACAGTCATTTGGGCATCCCCCAGGCATCAGTGCCAAAGCCATTCCTTGAGGAGCAGGACAGCAGGTACATGAGAGGGTGGCCATGACTCTCCAGGGCATTCGCTGTATCCCCAGGGGGGATTGCACATGCTGGTGTCCCTTGACCCATCAGCACCAACTTGAGTCATCAAGGGTGGGTGGGGAAGGTCATCCCATGACCAGCCACATTCCCACCTGGGCTCCAGTTGTGGAACCTTCAGACCCCAAATCTTTCCTCATCCCACTCGAAGGTTGGAGACCAGTCAGGCTGTGGAGGATTTGGAGAGGGCACCCTCGGACATGGTACAATTTTTATGGGGCTGGGTCTTCATGAGGTGCCTCAGGGAAATTTCAAAATCCCTCTGTGTGGCAGGTGACCAGGCCGGATTGCCGCGGAGCCCCAAAGAGGGCATCTATGAGTCACCCAGGGGTCGCTCCAACCACCCTCATGTGAGTGGCCTGAGGGGAGCAGGGATGAGGTTGGGTCAGAGTGGGGTGGGAGGGGCACCCTTGCTGCAGTGTGATCCACATCCATCCCGCTGCCCTTGTCGATGGTGGGCGGGAACCACCTGATGGCACATCTCTATCCTTTCGTTTTTCTGAGCTCTGGGTGACACCAATATGTGAGGCAGACGTTTGCTGGCCACAAACACAGGATCCTCCTCATCGCAGACCCCTTGGGGTAGTCTTGTGAGAAAGATTGCTCTAGTGATTGAAAAGTGGCTTAGGGTACCAGTTCCCCAGGTGCTGTCCCACCTCAGCCTGTAGCCACAGATCTGAGCCTTGTGGCACTTAGATGGATCTCCACTCCTTCCCAGCTGAGTGCCTGAGACCCTGCTTAGACTGAGCACACCCCTTTGCACACTGCACCTCCTGCATGCAGTCCAGGAGTGCATCCTGGAGGTTCATGAAGGGCTGCGGCCTTACAAATCTCACCCCCTCTCTGGGAGTGGCAACTGCCAATCAATGCCAAGACCTTGATTGGATGAAGGGGTGGAGGCCCGAGTGCACTGCCATGCAGAGCTGAAATGGACATCTTTGAATCATCGTGCCGAATGTTTGAGTGAGTCTGTGTGTGGTTGCCTGACTGTGTCTGAGTGTGTATTTGCATATACACATGTGGCAATATTTTTACTGAGACCACTGCCACCCATTGAGTGCCATCTTGCCTTTCTTCTTTCTCTTCTTGCAACCTCTGACACCCCTCCCTGAGCAAGGGATTTTGCCATACTCTGTCACCACCAATGTGCAATGCCCCTGCCTCGGTTGCTGCCATTCATGGTGATTGTTTTCTGTCTCTCCTCTGTGTTTTGGCTTTGGATCACCACAACATTGGTAGGCAAGGTGGATTTGAGCTCCTAAGATTGAATTCAGGCTTTGGTCACTTTTGTTCTTGGATGAATTTCCTCTGCTCCTCATATTCTTAGATGAAGATGTTGCCTGCAGGCACTGCTTGCATCACTTTGTCACCTGCATCCTGTGCCCTAATGGCCATGGGTTCCATGTCTAATGGCCCACTCTCACTGTCTCTTTGAAATTCCCTCTTTGGGTGTAAAAGAGGACATAGGCTTCCTGGCTCAGGACAGAAGATATGTCACAGGCCTAAACCTTAGTATCATCCTTCTGATGCCACTGGCTACTCCCAGCTTTGATGTGACAGAGGTAATGTCCAGTGTGACAAGTTGACGCAGCCTGGACCAGCAGGGCATTGAGACCATACAGCAACATTATGCCATTCAGCTGAGATGTATATGCTCTCATGTTGAGACACTCCGGATATTCCATATCCTAGGCAATTTTGTGGCCTTTGCAATCTGAGAAGTGTTTCAGGACATGGATCAGGGCCTGTGGTGAGGTGTGCAAAGTCAACACCCTGGACACCCACCCCTTCCTTTCACATGTGCTGTAGAAATAGGAATCTTCACTATCCAGCTCTTCAGACTTTACCAAATGTTCCAGAGCTTGGTTTACAGTCTGATCCACCTGGATGTCCAAGAGAATATCCATATAGGGGTTAAAGGTGTCAAAACTCCATAGTGGTGGAGACACTTTATCTGACATCTCCAATATCCTCCAAAGATTAGTATACAGCTCTTCTTTCATCATTCAGGGATCTATGACTCCCTCTTTCTAACATTGATCAGTGAAAGGAGATCAAGCCAGGTACTTTTTCATTATTTCCTTTTTGTTAAAATTCCTGCATTTCCATGTCATCCAGAAAGATGACATTTTCCTCTCTCTAAATACAGATGTAGCCACATGCATGTAGAGATAAATAGGTGTTTCCTTGAGACCTTTTTTTTCATTGTTTAAAGGGAAATTTGACTCTATTATGACTCTTAAAATTTGTTTTTACAAACATTCAACACTGTAGAAAATCCATGTGCTATGTCTGCTTTGGATTCTGTTTTCTTTAGTTTGTTTTGCTATTTGTTTTAGGAAATGACTTTTCATGTGCTTTTTTAAACTAAAATATTTAAATCATTGGACCCTTTAAGATGCAGAAGCCACTGAGTTATCATGATTGATTTTTCCCCAGCGATCACTGGATACAGCTGCATCATCTCATAAATAAACAATCCTCTTCTCTATGAAGTTAAACACTGACTTTCTTTATAAAAGCTAGTCTCACATACACTTGGATACAGCTCCTGGCTGGTGTTGCAGTGTCCAGAATTGTCAATGGTTAACAAGTTTTCATCGGATGATAAGTTAAGCTCCATGCTCTGTGTGGTCCACTTGGATTTCCTGCTTTCCATTCTGGGATTTGATCATCCCCAGCATTTCATGTTTTCTGTGATATTGAAGCAGGTTAGCACAAGGAAAAGAGAGAAGACAAGTCACAGCTGAGACCAGAGTCACAGCTGGGACTCAGCAGAGAACATAACTGTCAGAACACATGTCCACAAGACCCCACCTAGAAACCTACTGAGGTAAAGGCTGCTACTAAAGAACAAAGCCATAAAGACCCCATGATACCCTGGCCATGAGGTACCATTTGGAACTTTTTTCAGGGTCAAGGGGAAGCCCCAGATAACTCAAAACAGGCCTCCCATTGGTCCCACAAGAGCTAACATGTGGGGATTGTAAGGCAACCAATCAGAACAACAAACAGCTGGGGGCCCTCCCCAACAATAGGAAAGGGGAGGAGGAAAGGTTATAATGCCTAACCTGGGACCCCACACGTGCGACTCACCCTGTGCCATGCCCACAATCCATGTCTTGGACTGTGTACTTTTCTACTTTTCTTGTTTCTTAATAAACCCTTTACTCCCTTGACTACCCTATGGCATGTACTTAAATTCTCCTATGCAACATAGCTAAGACCTAGAGGCCTAGAACCCAGAGTTCTCTGTTAACAATATGTTTCAAATGTGAATATCTCTCTCCAATGCTTTGAATTAACTCATTCCCCTGCATCTCTGAAGCCTTAGGTGTTGCACTCTGTAGCACATTCCCTTCCCCTGGCATCCCTTCCCAGTTCCCCCCTGATGAAAGCTGACACTTGTACTGCTACCTCACAAGGGATTGTCAGTGCTGCATATTCAACAGGGAGTCCATACTCTGAACAGCTGAGAAAATGAGTGTGTTCATCTTGAGTGGGGATCTGTGCAGTGTACAACGACATTCCCTACAGTTAAGTGACCAAGAAAAACTGGGACAGAAGAATAGCCCAGGAGGTGTGAATTTCAGTACTAAGAAAGCAAACTAAGACAGTTGGTCGTATTTGTTAACATATTTAGTAACATACTAAAAGGAGAAACAAATTTGCCAACTATAATTTTCTCAATAATGCTGATTATAAATTAGTAGAATATGCACAAATAGTGAAGATGCTGGGCCACTGGAAGAACATTCAAACAGCAGTTTAACTATCAAAGGCTGCTAGACTATTTGTGACAGTATTTGATTTTTACTTTTTAGTGAGAGAGTCATTTAAGGGGAATAATCACATCTCTTAAGTCACATCTCTGACATAAAAACTGCAAAGAAGTTGTTCAAATAAATGCCATACAAATAGTGGAAATGATCCAGTTAGAAAAACTAAGAAATATCATGGACACCAGATGAACTAGCAACACTACCAGAATTATCTGGGGATGTTATTGAAAATGCAGAGTCCCCCAGAAGAAACACTGATTTGGGTAGCGGCCCACTGGGAGCTGCCTTTTTAATAGGCCCCACAGGGGATTCTGATGCATGATACACAAGACCACTAAGAAACACTGCAATGTTTCTATCATCCACTTTCTTTTAACCCATCTATCAATCACCAGTTATATATTTAACCTGATAATCCTGGTTGCCCAATAAAGTACAGGGCACCCAATTAAAGTTAAATTTCAGATAAACAACTAATAACATTTTTGTATAACTATGTGTCATGAGAACATAAATATATGCAAACAATAAACAAAAAATGGTGGGAGTAGGTATACTAATATCAGACAAAATAGACTTTAAATGAAAAACTATTGTAGGAGACAAGGAAGGGCACTATATATTAATAAAAGGGATAATCTACCAAGAAGAAAGAGCAATCATAAACATTTATGCACCTAACCAGGGTGCCCGAAAATACGTGAGGCAAACATGGGAAAAATTAAGTGGAGAAATAGTTGCCTCTACAATTATAGTGGGGGACTTTAGTACACCATTATAGCCCTTAAACAGAACTTCTCAACAGAGATCAATAAAGAAACAGACATTGAATAATATGTTGGAGGGTCTAGACCTAATAGACTTATACAGAACATTATACCCAAATACAGTGGCATACACATTCTTCTCGAGCACACATGGATCATTATCCAGGATAGACCACATGCTAGGCTACAGAACAACTCTCAATAAAATCACAAGATTGAAATTATACAAGGTAATTTCTTTGACCACAATGGAATGAAGTTGAAAATCAGTTAGGGGCAGAGAACCAGATTAGGCACAAAGATACGGAAGTTAAACAACACACTCTTAGACAATCAGTGGGTCGAGGAAATTGCGAAAGAAATCAGTAACTACCTTGAAACAAATGAAAATAACAACACAACATATCAAAACTTATGGGATACAGCAAAAACAGTGCTGAGAGGGAAATTCATAGCCATAAATGCCTATTTTAAAATTGAAAAGCTAAAACCAAACAACTAACTGTGCAATTGGAGGAATTAGAAAAGGAGCAACAAACTAACCCCAAAGCAAGCAGAAAGAAGGAAATAACAAAGATTAGAGCAGAGCTGAATGAAATTGAAAATAAGAAAATACTAGAAAAATTTAACAAAACCAAAAGCTAGTTCTTTGAGAAGATTAATAATGTCGACAAACCCTTAGGTAGACTAACAAAGAAAAAAAAGAGAGAAAAGAAGCAAAGACATAAAAAAAGAAATGAGGCAGGGGATATCATCACTTACGCCACAGAAATAAAGACTATCATAAGAGGATACTTTGAAAAATTGTATGCCAACAAGATGGATAATTTAAAAGAACTGGACAAATTCCTAGAAACACACAAGCAGCCTACATTGATAAAAGAATAAATTGAACTTGACAGACCAGTCACAAGTAACAAGATTGAATCTGTCAGCAAAAACCTCCCAACTAAGAAGGTCCATGGACCAGATGGATTCACAGGAGAATTCTATCAATCACTCCAGAAAGAACTAACACCTATCCTGCTTAAATTCATCCAAAAAATAGAAGTGGAGGGAACACTGCCTTATTCATTCTATGATGCTAACATTACCCTAATACCAAAGCCAGATAATGAGTTCAAGTGGCTAAGAGACTTCAAAGAGAGTCAGGAGGTCATTCCAGAGGTAACTCTTATGCACACCTCAGTAGGAGCTCATAGAACATCTAAGTGCCTATCACCCCACTCATTGGGGTTCCTGAGAGCTCCGGTGACACCCTGGTCGTATATAAGGGGGGATAGCCCCAGAGACTGATGCCTTATCAGTGGGTTCTATTTTGGAATCTGTGCTCCTGAGAGTGACAGAATTAGACTCAAATAAGTCCTCCCTGCACATGGTTCACCAGTCCCTTCTATTCAAACCTATATGTGATGCTGGAGTTTTTAGGTATACTTCCAGAGACTGGAGCCTCCTGCCTACCTATGTGCCAGGTGTGCATGAAATCTAAGTGGTGCTGCAACTCCTACCCTACAGCTCAATGGACTCATCCAAGTCACCTGGTGAGGAGACAACGATGGGAAATGGCCATCCCAGGGAATGGAGAGGGCCTGCATCTGCAAGCAGGATCATCACCCACCATATCCATGGGATATAAGCCCTCTCTCACTTGGAGTTGGAGTGGACATCACCATCCCAGTCCCCTCAGGATTGGGGGAAGAACTGTGGACTAGAGTGGACTTGATGGTATTCTCTTGTTCACATATGGTGATTCTAGCAATGCAAGAAATTATAACAATGAGGTGGAGCCAGTGGCCACTTGACACTTTTGGGGTAGGGAGGGGATGAGCAGTTGAAATACAGGGGCTTCTTTGGGAGTTGGAGGTTATCCTGAGTACTGTTGTGGCAACGGATGTAGGCCATTTTAAATCAGCACACACCACTCAGAACTGAGTGGGAGAGAGTGTGGTCTACAGTGTGAACTGTGGTCTATGGTTGGTGGCAAGGCTCCAGGATATGTAAGTTCATTGAGGGTGGTGGGCCACACTGTGGGAGATGTTTGTGTGGGATGTGGTGGGAGGTGTGGGAGGTGGGCAACATGGGAATCCCAGTGGGTTCCGTGTGATATTTTGGGTAATCTAAGCACCTCTTAAAATATATGTATATATATATATATAAATAACATTTTTGTAAGCAAATACACATATATTCATATATATTTATATATCATTTTGCAAATGTTTGTATGTATTGTGAGAATTTTGATTTTTACCCATAATAAAAAAAAAAAAGCAATTCATGACCCTAGATGGGCCCTAACATGGAGGAGAAAAGTCTCAAAAATATGTTAGTGGATAATAGGAAAAAAATTGTAATATAGACTGTGTTGTATCAATTTTAAATTTTTTGAACTTTGTAACTGTATTTAAAGTAGTTATATAAGCAAATATCCTTGTTTTTAAAATATACATGGAAATATATTTGAGGAACATGGTATGTACAATTTACACTAAAATGTTTTAGTAAATGATAGATTAATAGGGATATGAACTGATAGAATAATATGACAAAATGTGGGAAAATATTAAAATTTGTTTTTATGGATATCAGAGGAGGGATTACCAGTTAGGAGTTCGCTATAGGAATTTGGCATTTTTTTTTTTTTTTTGCAATTTCCTGTCAGTTTGCAATTATGTCAACTAAAAAGCTGAATGAAAAAAATACATATTAAAGGATATGTGAAGGGAATTAAAATGGTACATTACAAAAATCAATTAAACACAAAAAAAGGTGGTAATGGAGGAATTAAGTAACTAAATTACATATAGAAAACAACTAGCAAAACAGAAGGTGTAATCACTTTGTAATAATTACTTTAAATGGAAATGGATTAAACTCAAATTAATTAGAACATAGATTGACATAATGAGTAAAATATGATATAACCATATATTATCTTTAGATGCAAATGTACAAGTAGGTAGAAAGTGAAAGATCAGGAAATGATAGTACAATACTGCATGCAAATAGTAACTAAAAGAGAACTGGGCTGGCTATAGTAAAAGCAGATAAAATTAAATCAAATCTTATTATAAAAGACAAAGAAATATATATCTATAAAAGGGCCACTCTATCAAGAAGATATAATAATTATAAAGGTATAAGCATAGAGCAGAAAACCAAGATATATGGAGGGAAAAAAAAAACAGACAGACTTGAAAGGAGAAATAGATCCACAATAATAGCTGGAGATTTCAATTATCCACTTTCATATATGGTTAGAAAAACTAGACAGAAGATAAATATGGAAATAGAAGACTTGAACATAAATAGGAACCAACTAGACCTGGCAGAATATATATTCTTCAAGTACACATGGACCACGCTCCAGGTTAGAATATGTCTAAACTCATAATATTTATAAAACATTGAAATTATAAATATCTTCTTTTACCAAAATGGATCAAAACTAGAAATCATTAACAGAAGGAGCTGGAAAATTCACAGATATGTGGAAATTAAACAACATACTCATGAACAATCAATGGGTCACATAAAATCATGAGGGATATTAGAAAACACTTTGAAATAAACAAATGAATACACAACATAGCAAAACTTATAGTATGAGATGAAAACAATGCTTACAGAGAAACATAGCTCCACATATCTACATTAAAAAAGAACCCTCTCTAAACCATAATATATAACTTAATTTTATATTGTAAGGAACTAAAAAATAAAATATAAAGCAAACTAATCCAAAAGTCAGCAGATGAAAGCATAAGAATAGAATAGAGAACAATGGGATAGAGAATATAAAGATAATAGACTCAGCAAAACAATGTATTTGTTCTTTGAAAAGAGCAACAAAATTGAAAAATCTATAGCTAAACATGTTGACGTTCAGGAAATTTGTCCATGAAAATGGTGCCATGGATGAGAAAGAAAGAAACAAAGAGAAGAAATAACTGGGATCAGGGGAGTCTCCTTCTGTAATGGGGAGAAGAGCCCAGCCACATCATAAAGTGTGGCTTTTATTTTGGCTTTAGAATGAAGAAAATATATATGTGCATATGCAAAGGCAATAGATACTTGACAGTTTACATTTTACTAAAATCAGCAAGTCTTAAAAGTTAATGGCTCAGTTCCTCTTTACATTTCTGCAAGTTGCAGACATTGTAAATCTTATAAGCTCAGGACGTTTCCCCACCTAGCTCCTATCAGCATGAGACTGGAAGGCTTGTCTCCTACATTCCAAAGTGACCTGCTTTCTGTCAGTAGTCATGGCCTTTAATTGAAACTCCATCATTTCCCCCTTTTTTATTAGTTAATTTTTTTCAGTGAAGATGATAGGAACCATTATATAAGCTGATACAAGGTGATCTCCTGTCACACTTGTCTTCTTCCATAGGCTCTTGTGACTGTGCCTGTCTTAGGTTGTCCTCCTCTGAGAATCTTACCCATCATTGACTACCAGTTAAGCTTTTGAGCTCTTACATGGAAGGCAATTTCATTAATATTTATACTTCTTCAGGTTCCTTATGTAAATATTTTTGTGCAGATAATTAGTATTAAGATCAAGAGGTTATTAGTAGAATCTTTCTATTAAATAATGCAAAATTAGTTTTTCATGGCCAAGTTTCTTAACATAAATGCATTTATCTGATCTAATTCTTCATTTTTTCTATGAATATGTCATTACTCTACCCTTGGCAATACAAACAATTAAAATGCATATAACAATAATTCCTAATCCAATCCAAAATGATATTTAAACTGTTTTTTTTGTTTCCACCAGTGAAACGGATTGATAGTATTTAAATTTTCAGACAAATCATTCCAAAATTCTGCACCAGCAGTTTCTTTCAATTCATTTTGAGACATGCTCAATGCCTTCTTTTGCAATTCTAAAATATCTAAAGAAATATAATGCTTATATCCAATCAAATGATTTTTCACTTCCTTCCAATCATGTTCACTATTATTATAAGCCAAAGGAGTAATACAAAAAGAACTTTCATTCCAATCACATTTAAGAGCTCTTAACAAGTTTAAATTATAATTTTGATTACCCAAATGTATAATAGTTGTTTCAAGATCATTCATATGATTATTCAGTTCCATGTCAATGTGAGACTGGCTATGCCACATCTCACTTGCATTTTTATGCCAGTCCTTAACATATTGTTGAGTCTGGACCCCTTGATGCAGGGCTGTGCCAGTGATGGCTGTGGCAGTTATGATGCCCATCATTCCCAAAATCCCTGCTATTAAAAGTCCAATCAGTCTTGTAGTTCTTTTTAAATAACGGCCGAGGAAATGCCACGGCAACTGTGATTCTGGAGACTACTGTCAATGTCTGATCATCCGAACCGGTAACCATAGTCCTCTTCTTCTTGCTATAAAAAGAGTTTGATTTTCCTGCAAATATGAATTCTTAAGACATGTAAATAAAGAGCAATTGTAGCATCTAATGTTCCTTTCGCCATAAGTTACTTTTCCAATGATAAAAACTATAGGATCTTGTATACATACTGTAAGAAATTGAGTTGATTTTCTGTTTAAAATAGTAATATTAGTTTTACTGCCTTGCCATTCAAAAATTGGACCAGTTCCCAAAAATAATTTCCACAAATAACTTTGAGTTTTGTTAAGTGTAGTGTCCCATGGTTGTGGGATATATCTTCCTTGATTTTTCCAATTTATTGAGCTGTTAGTAAATGCTGTATTACCAAAATTCCAGAAATAAGGATTACTGTCATTAGTAATTATGGTTGAATTATTAATGAACCAAGATATGGTTGTGTTTTTAATAGGCTTCAGTATTCCTATAAGGGCCCGATCCTTTACAATTCCATAGGAATCATTAAACAACACAATCTCTGTAAGCCCATGACATATATGCCATTTGTCATTAAGTAATCTGTTGTGAGAGGGACATGTAAGATTTACCATATTTTCTGGTTTATATGGTAAAGAAGGGAAAATGAGAACATAAATTCGAGTTTGATTTTTCCTTGTTAAAACTACACTACGATTTTTAGATTGCACGCATACAGAACCATATCCGATACAAAGAGGGTGGTCTATAAAAGGTAAAATTAAATTTTCTATAAATTTCCCTTCTTCTTCTGGCTTTAAGGGTAGTCGAATATCTATAGGTCCTGGAAAATGGTGAGATTGATTAAGATAAATTGAGTAAGACTCATCATTCCAAGTTAACAGCTCTAGAAAGGTGAGTTGGTTATGTATGCCCAATAAGTGTAATTATGATGTGGTATCTTACCTTGACCTAATACTTTACCTATAATTAATCCAATGTGAAACCACCATGTCCATAGTTTAAGTCTTGGCAGCATCTTCAACTCTAGGCTTGTTTCTTCTGGAGGGGATCCACTGTTCTTCTCCTGTTTCTGTAATGATAAGAGCAAAACCTCAGCCCCAAATCTTTACCTTTCCTTTTTCCCATTTATTGGTTGTTTCATTTTTCCAATATATTGGAATATATTTTCATTCTTTTTATTAACCTTCCAATGTCTTTCTGCTGCTGTGGTATTAGAAATTTGTTGTCTATTAAGAAAATTTAAGGTAAGCAATGCTTTAGATAGTTTGTCTTTTGCAGATTCTCCTCCATCTCCCCCCTTTTGTTTTTGCAACATTAATTTTAATAAATGATTGCTTTTTTCTACTATCACTTGTCTTTGGGGGTTATATGGAATTCCTGTAACATGTTTAATATTCCACTCCCTGCAAATTTTTTTGAAAGATTGACTAAGATAGACAGGACCATTATCAGTTTTTAAAGCTGTGCTGGCAGGCCCATTACTGCAAAACAATGTAATAAATGAGAACGTACATGTGAGGCCTTTTCACCAGCTTGAGCAGTTGCCCAAATAAAATTAGAAAATGTGTCCACTGTCACATGCACATACTGAAGGTGGCCAAAAGAGGGCACATGTGTAACATCCATTTGCCAAATTTCATTAGGATGTTCTCCATGGGGATTAGTTCCTGGAGAGAAAGTGGGGGCATTTATGGGCCCACAAGTAGGACATTGTCTAACAATCCTCTTAACTTTCTTTTACTGTTAAGTGGGGATATCTATGACATAAGCCAGAAGCATTAGTATGTGTAAGTTTATGATACTCAGCAGCAGCTTCTGTATGAGCAATAAGTTTATCTACCAAATCATTTTGTGAAGCCATAGGGCCAGGAAGTTGAGAATGGTAATGAATATGAGTAATGTAGATTGGATTAGATCTTTCACGAACAGTTTTTTGTAATTGTAGGAAAATAAGTTCTAATTCAGAAGCTGGAGTTATTTGAGCTGTTTCTAGATGACAAACAACGTGACAAACATAAGCAGAATCAGACACAATATTTAAAGGCTCAGAAACATCAGTTAGCAATTGAATAACAGCTATTAGTTCTACCTTTTGGGCAGATGAATAAGGTATTTTCCAAGATTTTGTAGTTGGGCCTAAATAGCCTGCATTCCCATTACTGCTGCCATTAGTGTAGTAAGTTAGCGCAGTAGAGAGTGGCTGTTGTTTGACAACCTTAGGAAGAATCCATGAAGTACATTTTAAAAACTGCAAAAATTTTGAATTTGGGAAGTGATTGCCAATTGTTCCAATAAAATCTGCTAAGGCCACTTGCCAAGAGTTACTGAACTGCCAGAGCCGAGAAAGCTCCTGCTTTGTGAGGTCTAGTATGATTTTTTCAGGATCTCTAGCCATAAGCTGTCTCAGGTGAATGCGGTCTTTTGATATTATTGCTGAGATTTTTTCAGGATAAGTATGAAGTATTTTTGTATCTTTGTTGGGTAGGAATATCCATTCTATTATGCCCTCCTCTGGCCAAAGTATCCCAGTAGGGGAATGGCAAGATGGAAATATTAAAAGAGAAATGGGAAGATTTACATTTATCCTTGTTAGTTGGCTATTTTGTACTCTTTTTTCCAGCCATTTTAACTCCTCTTTTGCTTCTGGGCTTAAAATGAGAGGACTATTTAAGTCAGGGTCTCCTGTTAGAGTATTGAAAAGATTAGGTAAAGCATAAGTTGTAATTCCTAAAGTAGGCCGTACCCAATTAATATCACCCGGTAATTTCTGAAAATCATTTAAAGTATGTAAATTATCAGTTCAAAACTGGACCTTTTGTGGAGTTATAATATTTTTATTAATAATATGACCTAAATATTGAAAAGGAGACTTTTCGAATTTTTTCTTCTGCTATTTGCAACCCATGTTGAGGAAGAACTTCTTTAGCCAGCTGACATAGTTGTTTCAGCTCAGAAGATTGCTTGGTGGCAAAAAGAATATCATCCATATAATGAATAATTATAGCCTTAGAAAATTGATTTCATAAAATTTGTAATGGAATGTGAACAAAGGATTGACATAATGTAGGACTGTTCATCATTCCCTGAGTTAAAACTTTCCACTGATATCGTTCAGTAGGAGCTTAATGATTAATAGAAGGAATAGTAAATGCAAAATTTTCTCTATCATTTTGATTAAGAGGAATAGTAAAGAAACAATCTTTTAAGTCAATAATAATAATATGCCAATTTTGTGGGATCATAGTTGGGGATGGCAAACCAGGCTGTAAAGACCCCATAGGTTGAATAACTTTGTTAATTTCATGCAAATAAGTTAACATGCGCCATTTGCCAGATTTCTTTTTGATTACAAAAACTGGAGAATTCCACGGACTAGTAGAGAGCTCAATATGCCCTGCTATTACCTGCTCCTTCACTAATTTTTTCAGGGCTTCCAATTTCTCTTTCAGAAGGGGCCACTGTTCTACCCAGATAGGTTTGTTTGTTAGCCTTTTTAAAGGTAATGCGAAGCCCTTTGTAACAGTAGCCCCTAATCTAAATTTGAATATCATAGGCCAGGGTAGTCTCCAGTAAGTTGCATTTCAGGTCAGGAACGGGGAGCATATTGCATATGAGTAATAAGATGTTTAGCTGTATCAGATACATGAGGAATATTCAAATAAGCTCCCCATTGGTATAATAAATCTCTTCCCCATAAATTAAGTCCTACATCCACAACATAAAGTTGCAGAGCAGCCTCTTGTCCTTCCAGACCTTCTACCTTAAATATCTACCTTAATTCTAAATTAAATATCTTAAATACTCTGGTAAACATCTGTCATTGTGCCAATGCCAGTGAAAACTGTAGGCACCTTTTGTAAAGTCCAAGCTTGTGGCCAATCTCGTTTAGCAAAGATAGAGACATCAGCCCCGGTATCCACTAATCCTAAAAATATCTTTCCATTTATTTTTATGGTAATTTCAGGCATTTCATCCCCAATTGCTGTTTGCCAATAAACTTTACGCCCAATGGAACCAAATTCCTCTGCACGTTTTATAGGAGGTTTACGATATGGTAACAAAAGAAATTGAGCCATGCAATCTCCTGATTCAATTTGATAGGGAGTTAAAGTTTGTACTAATAAACAAATTTCTCCATCAAAATCAGTCAATGATCCCGGTTTGCACTAAAACACCTTGGGACATAAGACTGCTACGGCCAATAATGAAACCTACATTGTTTTGGGGGATAGGCCCTTTAATTTCTGTCCTTATTTTTTATATACCCAGTGAAGGCATAATAAACTTAGTTTCAGCTGAGGGAAGATCAACGACTGCACTGCCTTTGGTAACTGCCTTAAGTTCTGTTATAGGCCCGAGTGAGCTGCTCCGTTGCCGACTGGGTAGATTTGAGCTAGGTCTGGAAATATGCTCATATTGTTTGTCTGAGGGCCTTGAGCGAGGCCCACTTGGAAGTTTCCCGACTTATTAATGAGACTGCCATTTTCATGATATCTAGAATGGCATTCCTTGGCCCAGTGCAACCCCTTCTGACATATAGGACATACACGAGTCGGTATTGATCTATTATTGTCGCTAGATGGAGCTTTCACACCACTTTTGGCTCGGCAATCCTTTTTTATATGACCTGGTTTCCCACATTTAAAGCAATTTAAGTTATTAATCATAGGACTATGTACCTTTATAGTGGCTGCAAGAAGGGTCATGTTATATGTATTAGACCCAATGCCTTGGCATGCCCTTCTATAATCCTGTAAAGTACCTCCATTTGCCTTTATCGGACATAAAGCCTTTTTACACTCACTGTTAGCATTATCAAAAGCCAACATCAAAATAAGCATTTCTTTAAGGTCAGGCTGAGTTACTGTCTTGTTGACTACATCTGCCAGCCTCACTACAAATTCAACATAGGGTTCAGTATTTCCTTGAACAATTTTTGAAAATGATTGTACAGCCTGTCCAGGGGTAGAGATTCATCACCAGGCAGCTAGGCAGCACAATAGAACTTGTACAAGGGCAATATCATCATATTGAGCTTGGCAAGGAACCCCAGCCCATTGACCTATTCCTAATATTTGCTCAACAGTAATAGGCACTGGTGGTTTTTGCTGTTGATTTTGTCGTGCTACAATATTAGCTTCATCAGCACACCAAGTTTTAAATTGTGAAAATTCTGCTGAATTAAGAATAGCTTGAGCTAACAAATCCCAGTCCCAGGGTATTATTCTGTCTGCTTGTGCCATTCCTTGCACCAATCCTTGAGTATAAGGTGAATTTACACCATATTGAGTGCATGCTTGTTTTAATTCTTTGATAGTTTTAAAAGGAATAGGAGCATGCTCATACTGTACACCCCCTTGGGGATTGTCAGCATCTACTGGAACTTGAGTTACTGTTACCGGAAAAGTAGAAAAGAGTTGCATAGCCTCTGAATCTCCCTCTCTACTTCCCTGTGCTATACTTTTCATAATTGAAGAGCATGGTGCTGGCACAAAAACAGAAACTTTTGGAGGGTCATCAAATGTTGTAAAAAATGGATCAGTAGATACCTTAGGAGGCGCAGACGCTGGTTCAAAAGACAATAAATCATAATTTGGAGCAGATGACATAGCGACCACTGGAAAAGTTCCATAAACTTCCTTTTTCTTTTCCTCCTTTTTATTAGACATAAGTTTATCTGTTTTTGCCTGTTCAATAACTTTTTCATATATATATTTTCATTAAAATCACCATTAGCTTGTTCTGCTATCGGTCCAGCAATAGCAGTATCCTGTTTAATATCTTCATCTTCATCTGACTGTAAAGGTTCAAGAGCAACAGAAATAAGACTACACAAAAACCATACATGAAGGGGAATTATTTCTCCCTTTTGATAAGCCCTTTTTAAAGTTTTCATCACTAACTTCCATTGTTTCAGGTTTAAAATTTCCTGCCCTTGTGGCTGAAACCAATAACAATGTTTCTGTACATGAGAAAAAAGTTCCTCAAAAGCCAAGGATTTAATAGTTACACCAGTGCATTTTAATAAAGTTTTTAACACTCTAGAGAACTCTTCAAAGTTCAACTGCTGATTACCCATTACCCTTATGATTCCAAGGATGAAGCTTACCTTTTCTGTTTTCTTTTTCTTTAAAACCACTCTCAGGAGCTCCTTGGTTTGTGCAGTGACTGAAAGAAAAGTTTCGTATGAGGTGTCCCTGTTTGGGCGCCATATGTTGACGTTCAGGAACTGGGTCCATGAAAACGGTGCCACAGATGAGAAAGAGAGAAACAGAGAAGAAATAACTGGGATCAGGGGAGTCTCCTTCTGTAATGGGGAGAAGAGCCCAGCCACATCATAAAGTGTGGCTTTTATTTTGGCTTTAGAATAAAGAAAATATATATGTGCATATGCAAAGGCAATAGATACTTGACAGTTTACATTTTACTAAAATCAGCAAGTCTTAAAGGTTAATGGCTCAGTTCCTCTTTACATTCCTGCAAGTTGCAGACATTGTAAATCTTATAAGCTCAGGATGTTTCCCCACCCAGATCCTATCAGCATGAGACTGGAAGGCTTGTCTCCTACATTCCAAGGTGACCTGCTTTCTGTCAGTAGTCATGGCCTTAAATTGAAACTCCATCAAAACAGATTAAGAATAAGGACTCAATTTACTACAATCAGGAAAAAAAAGTGGTTTCATTACAACCAACCCAGGAGGGAAAAAATGGTTATAAGAGAATACTATAGAATACTATCAACAATTGTTCACAAATAGATTAGACAACTTATTTGACATGGACAAAATCCTATAAACCTACCTTACCTTCTTTATTAGTTCTTAAAAAGTGCCTTATTTTGGGAGGGGAAAAAAGTCATGGGGCATATTTTTAAATATCAGGTCTTTTGGTTAATCATGTATTATATTTTTCTGTTTCTCTTATATAACACTTACATTTTTATGTTACACTGTGTCTCTCTATTCTGGCTCTTCTACAACATGTTTGACAAAGTGATCACTTTGAGCAAGCCAGTGTCATTGTGTGGGATTTCTCTGGCAAACAAAGCAGGCAATTATTGGCCCTATGGAGTTTAAGTTGAGTTTAGAAAAGATAATTTAACGTACAAAGGTTACATTGACATATTACCCAAGGACTTAATTTGTCAAGATTGGGAAAATCTCTTCAAAAGAACAGTTATGCTAACTGAAACCTTAAGTATCTGGCTGGGCAAAGTCTTAGAAAATTTGCTTAAAATATGAATTAGTTTAATGCGAACATGTACAAATCCCTGAGACAAGAAAATCTCTTCCTAGAACATAAGAGCAGAATGCTATTGGAATGGACTGGATTGGGGAGAGTGGAGGAAGGTTTTCAGGGTTTGGAGGCCTTTGTAAATACTATGGTCCTTGTTCTAAGGCCAGTGGAAGCCCATCAACAAAGTGAAAGCAGGACAGTGACGTGATGAGACTTCTATATCCAAGAGAGCTTTTTAGGTGCAGAATGTATTGAAATAAGGACTAGAAAATACAACCAGATAAAACATAGGCATCTACTGCTGAATTTTAAATATTCTATCATGGCTGCCCTCATGGCTTGATGAAGGAAAGTCACCTCTGGCATGTTCATTTGGAGAAGGAAGTCAGGAATAATTTAAGTTTCATTCCTTGGATACCAGTTAGACCAACTGCAGGTGATATACTTTAATGTCTGCTTGAGTCAGCTTGAGGGGAATACTACTGATCCAACCAAAATTGTGAATGTATTATAATTGCACTTATAAGAGTCTGGATGCTATTGCTAAAAGAAATAAAACAAAGTAGAGTTACGATAGCTAAGAGATTTTAAATGGAGTCAGGAGGAATTGTGGGAACATGGCCAATTGGTTAGGCAGATAAGGCTTAGTTCTCATTAAAACAACAAAGAAAAAGCCAGGGGCTGCCTTGGGGACCTGCTTTGGGGCACAACAAACCAGGACAGTGCTTACCAACTCCCAGAAGAGTGAGAGTCAGAGGGAAGAAGATGCCAAAACAAGTAATCATTTGGAAGGGCTCCCCTCCCCCACCTCAGAGATACTAAGTGAGGGTAAAACACCTGTCCATAAGTATCTGAGAGTAGAGCAGAAGTCTACTTCCATGGGAAGGCACTCTGAGTCATCTAGGAGGGTACTGGACAGATAGGGAAGCCAGGAATAATTGTGGATTGCATACCTCACTGGCTGGAAGCAGCACACATACCCAGCACTCAGGGTGGACACACTAGGTGGAGCCCCTGGCCCCCTGCTCCAAATGGGAGTGTGACAGCAGATTCACTGCAAGGAAGAGGGATCTAGGAGGGTGGAGAGTGAATTCTTGGAGGAGAGTTTAGCCAGCTGTACCCCCACTTGACAGGAGGCGAGGAGAGGATGTCCTCAGGCTGGCAGTCACACCCAGCCACCTAGGTAAAGAGAAGAGTTACATCAGAGAGGAAGCAGAGACAAGCAGCAATTGGCACCACTCCTGCTGACTGTGGGGGATCTAACCCACCCGAGGGAAAAAAGGCAGATAGCCTTCAGCAAGGCTAATTAACACAAAGAGGCAGAATATCTCAGTGGAATAATTCCTTCCTAGCATATATGAGGTCCCTGGCTCAATTCCTGGCTCTTCCTTGAAAAGCAATCCACCAGGTTATCAGGCATCCAGATGAAACTTTATGATAGGGAACATATAGATATTTTCTTTGTATTAACTTTTCTTAGATCTCTTATTTTTTAAATAAAAGATTCATTTTGTTTTATTTCCCTTATGTTACTCAATAAAACCCAATTCAAAACCTTCAGAGGGCAGGCTGCAGGGTAAGTGAGTGAGGAACACCAGCAGCCTGAGTAGATCCTTAGGGGTCTAAAAGAGAAGAATGCTTTCCCATTTTTTGTTTTTATTCTTTCTTTTTTCTTCTGACTCCTTTTTAAAAAATGAGTTGCTGCTGTCTTGTTTCTTGCTTGTTTAGTAACCCCTTCCTTTGTTTCTCTGCTTGTTTATTTTTATTTTTTCATTTTTTTCTTTTGGTTACTGAATTATTCTACCTATGCCATTTCTTTTCACTCCTTCATCTTTATATCTTTGTATTCTGTTGTTGTTCTGTCATTCCACCTCTTTTATTTGGTCCCAAATTTTTCTTGTTTGTATTTCTCCTTCTCTCCTTTTTCTCTGTTTATTTCTCTGTTTTAATTTTTTCTCTCTCTTTTCTTTTCCATTCTTCTCACCAACCCACAGAGTAGGAGGCTTCAGGGCATCAAACTAGAGGGAGCTGGACAAAGACATAAATTCCTCAAAGTGCTGCTGACTTGCTTCTTGGTTGCTGTGTTTCTTCTTCCCTGATTTCCCTTTTTCTGTGTATACCTATTTTGTCTACAAACCCTATCTCTTTCCCTTCCTTCATCTTTCTATCTTCTGCTTTCTGTTGTTGTTATTACATCCCACCTCTCTTTGTTTAGTCCTCAGTTTTTCTGGTTTTTATTTCTATCTCATTTATCCTGTTTTATTTCTTTTATTAACTCTTTTTCTTTCTGTCTATTCTTTTCTCTTTCCCTCTCCTCTCATCATTCTGGCCTTTTAATTCATTCTATATCTTTCTCTATTGGTTTCCCATTTCATTGTTGGTACTCCACTTTTTAATTCCTATTACTCTACACTGCTTACATGAGTTAAATATTCATTTTCCAAGGTCTTATATGGTTCCTCTTCTAGTAATTACTATTATTATTACTATTATCCTTTTACTTTTCTTACCTCTGTCACTTTCTCTGGCCCTAATTTTTTCCTTCAAAGGAACATATACAACAGCCAGGAAATAGAATAAGAAGAAAAAAATGTCAAAGAGAAAACTTAACACACACACAAAAACAGCAATTAAATAAAACCCTAGAATAAAGAGAGAAGCTAATCAACTGAATAAACCCATTAAGATAAAAAGATGACCAGACGGCAACAAAAAATTACAAACCATTCTAAGAAACAGGAAGACATGGCGTTATACAATGAAGAAACTAAATACCAGGAAGAGGTGCAGAACATTGAACAACTAATCAAAGCTGTCCAAACAAATATCATGGACCAATTTAATTAAGTGAGGAAAGAGATTAAGGAGATTAAGAAGACACTGAGAGAACATACTGAAGAAATTGGAAACATACATAAAAAGATAACAGATATAATGGTGATAAGTGGTACAATAGAAGAAATAAAAAAGACACTGGAAGCATGTAAGAGCAGATTTGAACAGAGGAAAGAATTTGTGATGTGGAAGACAATACATCTGAAATCAAACAGATAGTAGAACAGATAGATAAAAAGATAGAAAAAATCCAGCAGGGACTTATGGATTTGAATGACAATACAAAATGCACAAACATACACATTATAGGCATCCAGAGGGAGAAGAGAAGGGAAAGGAAACAGAAGGAGTGTTGGAAGAGACAATATCTGAAAACTTCCTAACCCTATTGAGGGAGATGCATGTATACATCCAGGAAGAGCCGAGCACCCCAAACAGTATAAATCCCAACAGGCCTATTGCAAGATATATACTCATCAAACTGTCCAATGCTCAAGACAGAGAAAATACTGAAAACAACAAGGGAAAAGAGAACCATAATATACAAGGGAAGCTCAATAAGAGTAACTACTGATTTCTCATCTGAAACCATGAAAGCAGGAAAGCAGTGGTATGACATAGTTAAGGTACTAAAACAAAAAACTTCCACCCAAGAATTGTCTATCCAGCAAAGCTGATATTCAGAAATGATGGAGAGTTCAAAGTATTCACAGATAAACAGAAATTAAGAGGGTATGCCAATAGGAAACCTACCCTTCAAGAAATACTAAAGGGAGTTCTGCAGTTTGAAAGGAAAAACCAGGAGACAGAAAGTTTGAGGAGAGTTTAAGAACACCTAAAAAACAAAAAGAGGAATAAAAACAACATAAACTCAAAGAAAATATGGTTAATGTAAGTAATTTCTTGAGAGAAATAATACTGAATGTTAATAGATTAAACTCACCAATCAAGAGACACAGATTGGCAGGATGGATAAGGAAATATGACCCGTCTATATGTTGTCTACAAGAAAGCCACCTTAGACTCAGGTATTCAAGGAGGCTGAAACTGAATGGATGGAAAACAATCTTATAAGCATACAATAACCAAAAAAGAACCAGAGTAGCTATACTAATATTGGGCAAAATAGACTTTAAATACAAAACTATTGTAAGAGATGAAGATGGACCCTATATATTAGTAAACATGGTAATCCTTCAAGAAGAAAGAACAATCATAAACATTTATACACCTAACCAGGGTGCCTCAAAATACATGAAGCAAACACTGGAAAAACTAAGTGGAGAATTAGATGCCTCTACAATTATAGTGGGGGACTTTAATACACCAATATCATCATTAGACAGAACATGTTGACAGGAAATCAATAAATGATCACTTTGAAGAATACATTGGAGGATCTGGATCTAATAGACATATACAGAACATTACACCCAAAACAGTGAGATACAAATTCTTCTCGAGTGCACATGGATCATCCTCCAAGATAGACCACATGCTAGGCCACAGAAAAATACTCAATGAATTCAGAAAGACTGAGATTATACAAAGTAATTTCTCTGACCACAATGGAATGAAGCTGGAAATCACTAAAGGCCAGAGAACCAGATTAGGCACAAAGATATGGAAATTAATCAACACCCTTTTAGAAAAAAAGTGGGTCAAGGAGAAAATCTCAAAAGAAATCAGTAACTACCTTGAAATGAATGAAAATGACAACACAACATTGAAACCTATGGGATGCAGTAAAACTGTACGGAGAAGGAAATTCATAGCCATAAATGCATATATCAAAAACTCTCTTATCTTCCAGGCAACACTGTCACAGAGCCCATCCCATCATTTTATCATGTAACATACTTCTATGTAATGGGGAACAGGGGAAGAGACCATGAATCCATTATTTTGCTGTAAAATGGGTTTCTTGGACAGAGGCAATGTTAAGGGGGATTTCATGGCAATCAGTGAATAAAAGGAGTTTTGTGGGTGGGAAAAAAAAAAGAAGAAAGATCTAAAATTGAAAACCTCACTGCTCATCTGGAGGAATTAGAAAAAGAACAATGAACTTACCCCAAAGGAAGTAGAAAGAAGGAAATAACAAAGATTAGAGCAGAACTTAATGAAATAGAAAATAAGAAAGCACTAGAAAAAATAAACAAAATCAAAAGCTGGATGTTTGGGAAGATCAATAAAATTGACAAACCCATAGCTGGACTAACAAAGAAAAAAATAGAGCAGATGCAAAAATAAATAAATAAATAAAATGAGGAAAGGGATAAGGGATATCACTACCAACCCCATAGAAATAAAGAGTGTCATAAGAAGATACTTTGAAAAATTATATGCCAACAAGAATGATAATTTAGAGGAAATGGACAGATTCCTAGAAATTCACGAGCAGCCTGCCTTGATGAAAGAAGAAATTGATGAAACCAACAGTACAATCATAAGTAAAGAGATAGACTCAGTCACCAAAAACCTTCCAACTAAGAAGAGCCAAGGAACAAATGGATTCACAGGTGAATTCTACCAAACATTCTGGAAAGAAATAATACCCATCTGGCTTAAGCTCTTCCAAAAAATAAAAGTAGAAGGAACATTGCCTAGCTCATTCTATGATGAGAACATTACCCTAATACCAAAGCCAAACAAAGATGCAACAAGAAAGGAAAATTACAGGCCAAGTTCTCTAATGAACCTAGATGTTAAAATCCTCAACAAAATACTTGCTAAACATATTCAACAACCTATCAAATGAATTATACACCATGACCAAGTGGTTTTTATCCCGGGTATGCAAAGATGGTTCAACATAAGAAAATCAATCAATGTAATACACCACATAAACAGATTGAAAGAAAAAAATCACATAACCATCTCTATAGATGCAGAAAAAGCATTCAACAAAATACACACACTTTCCTGATAAAAACACTGCAAAAGAGAGGAATAGAAGGAAACTTTCTGAACATGATAAAAGACGTATATGAAAAACCCACAGTTAATATCATCTTCAATGGTGAAATCCTAAAAGCTTTCCCTCTAAGATCAGGAACAAGACAAGGATGAGCACTATTACTGCTCCCATTTAATATTATGTTAGAAGTATTTGCTTGAGCACTGAGGCAAGGAAAAGGTATAAAAGACATGCAAATTGGAAAGGAAAAAGCAAAAATTTCACTATTTGCAGATGACATTATCCTATACATAAAAAGCCCTCAGAAATTTACAACAAAGCTTCTAGAACTTATAAATGAGTTCCATAAAGTTGTAGGCTATAAGATCAATGCTCAAAAATCAGTAGCACTTCTGTACAGCAATAATGAGCAATCTGAGGAGAAAATCAAGAAAAAAATACCATACACATTAGTAACTAAAAGAATCAAATACATAGGAATAAATTTAACTAAATATGTAAAGGAATTAGATACAAAAACTACCCAACACTGTTAATGGAAATCAAAGAAGACTTAAATAAATGGAAGGATATTCCCTGTTCATGGATAGGAAGACTAAACATCAATAAGATGTCTATCCTACCCAAACTAATCTACAGATTTAATGCAATCCCAATAAAAATCAACACAGCATTTTTTTTTATTGAATTGGAAAAACTAACTACAAAATTTATTAGGAAGGAAAAGAGGCCCTGAATTGCCAAACAGATATTGAAAAAGAAAAATGAAATTGGAGGTATCACACTACCTGACTTTAAAACATACTTCCAAGCTACAGTGGTCAAAACTTCATGGTATTGGCACAAGGATAGAGATACTGACCAATGGAACCAAATTGAGGGTTATGATATAGATCATCGCATATACAATTATCTGATATTTGACAAGGCCACCAAGCCCACTCAACTGGAAGAGAATGGCCTCTTCAACAAATCGTGCTTGGAGAACTGGATATTCACATCCAAAAGAATGAGAGAGGAACATCATCTCACACCATATTCAAAAACCAACTCAAGATGGATCAAAGATCTAAATATAAGAACCAAGACCACAAAGACCTTGGAAGATAATGTAGGGAAGCATCTACAGGACCTTGTATTAGGAAATGGTTTCATGAACTTCACACCCACAGCACAAGCAGTGAAAGAAAAAAATAGATAAATGGGATCTCCTCAAAATTAAAAACCTTTGCACCTCAAAGGAAATTATCAAGAAAGTAAAAAGGCAGCCTACTCAATGGAAGAAAATATTTGGTAACCATATAACTGATAGGAGCCTAATATCCTGCATATATAAAGAAATCCTACACCTCAAGAATAAAAAGACAAACAACCCATTCAAAAAATGGGCAACTGACCTGAAAAGACACTACTCCAAGGAAGAATTACAAATGGCTAAAAAGCATATGAAAAGTTGCACAACATCACTAGCTATTAGAGAAATGCAAATCAAAACTACAATGAGATACCATCTTACACCCATTAGAATGGCAGCTATTAAAAAAGCAGTGGATTATAAGTGTTGGAGAGGATGTGGAGGAATGGGAACCCTCATCCACTGCTGGTGGGATTGTAGAATGGTCCAGCCATTGTGGAGGACAGTTGGCAGTGCTTCAAAAAACTAACTATGTAACTTCCATATGATCCAGCAATTCCACTACTGGGTATATACCCAGAAGAATTGAAGCAAAGTCACAAACAGATATAGGTATACCAATGTTCACAGCAGCATTATTCAGTATTGTCAAAAGTTGGAATCAACTCAGGTGTCCACCAACAGATGAATGGATAAACAAAATGTGGTACATAAATACAATGTCATATTACTCAGCTGTAAGAAGGAATAAAGTGCTAACACATGGGATCACATGGATGAATCTTGAGGACCTTATGTTGAATGAAGCAAGCCAGGCATTGAAGGATGAACAGTACATGAACTTACTGATATGAATTAAGCAAATTGATCAGACTCAGAAAGTTATTGTCTGGAAGATAGGTTTACAAGGAATAGAAAGGGAGAAGAAGATTGTGTGCCAACACCCATATGGATGTAATCTATGGTAAGGTGAAAGTGTGCAGTTGCATACTGAATTGATATGACAGGAGGGTATTGACATTATTGGGTTGGGTGTTGCAGGGTCGACAGGTGGGTAGATTAGGAAGGGTGTGTTGGAAGGTCCTGGGTACTGAGGGGAGGGTTGGGAGGGGGACCAAGTGAACACTGGGGACTTGCGGGTTTGTGGTTAAAAGTACAAAGTTGGGAATGTTCTTATGATAATATGACAAGGATGGGTTACTCGTTTAAGGTGTTGGATGGGGGAGGCATTTGGGACAGGGCACACCTGGAGTAGGCTTCTAAGGAGTGTGTGTGTGATCAATATGTCATAATGTGTTGTATCAGTGGGTGCAGATCCACATAATGAATGGGAAGGAGTTGGACTCCCATCCTTGGGAGGACCAATTTGTTCACAAATAGACAGGCAGGAGTCTCTCAAGAGCATGTGCAGTTCCTAATAGGGCAAGATAAAGCAGTGTATCAAGATCTCAGTCTTGTTGCATGTAACTATGAATCTTGTTCTCCATGGATTGAGGCCAGGGTGTCACCATGGGCCCCAGAGGGAGGGGAAGGAGAAAAGAATAGATCAAACAGGGGGTATTTAATGGGCACAAGAAGTATTCTGCATGATCTTATAGTGATGGACACAGGATATGGTAATTATCATCAAAATTTATAAAAGTGTACGGTCTAAAATGTAAACCATAGTGTAAACCATTGACCATGTTTAGTAGCTATGTTTCACTATTTGTATATCAGTGATAACAAAGCTACCATCCACATATAAAAAGATATTAATATGGGGAAGAGGAAAAGGGGAGGATGTTGGGTATAATAGAGACTCCTGTATTAACTTTGTGACTTTGCTGTGACCTAAAACTTCTTTGAAAACAAAATGAAAAATAGTGAGACGCTGGGGGGAGTGAGCGACAGAAGGTGCCAAAGTACAGACAGAACACCAGATATTGTGGTGATGAAAAGCAAAATGTCAAAATAATTTTTTAAAAATATTTTTCTTTTTTTAAAATATCCCAATCTTTAAATTTTATATTTAGCTTTATAAAATTTTTATGTATTTTATTTTTTATATTTAAACTTATCATTATTGTTTCATTTCCTATTAATTGTATTTGGTTATTGTAATTGCTTCATTTTTGAGGAGGCTTTGGATCACAGAAATTTTACAACTGGGGGAGGGAGGATTGTTGGTGTGGGGTGTCAGTGATGGGGGATGCATGGTAGGGAATTCACTTGAGCATACATATAAGATATATAAAAATGTTCAAATGTTCCTGCGGCATTTCACAGTGGATGGAGACTCACACAATAACAGAGAGAATAATGAATTCCCATCCTGGAGAGCTCTGTCTCATTCTCTAAGGGAGCAGTAACATACCCCCAAGGGCTGGGGCAGTGACTGGTGAAGGAGGATGATCCACTGATGGGTCCTTGATATTGATGACTAGTCTTATGAGCCTTTGCTCTTGATATTGAAACTTAGCCTATTGTTATGGGGTGCCTAAGGGGTGCCTCCTGAGAGCCTTCTTGTTGCTCAAATGTGGCCTCTCTCTAAGCTAATCTCAGCATATGAATGCATTATCTTCCCCTCCAGCATGGGACATGACTCCCAAGGATGAGCCTCCCTGGCACTGAGGGATTACTGCCAAGCACCAACTAGCAATGCAACTAGAAAAATACCTCAAATAAAAAGGGGAAATGGTCAAGACAAATGAGTTTATATGGCTAAGAAACTTCAAAGGGAGTCGGAAGGTCATACGAGAGGTAACGCTTGCGCACATCTCTTCAGGGTCTCATAGACTTCCAAAGTAGATATGACCTCAAATAGTGGGGCTTCTGAGGGCTTTGGAGACACCCATGTCCTATGGTCATGGTGGATAACTCCAGAGTATGGTGACTTGCCATTGGGCCTTACTTTGGAGTTTGTGCTCCTGAGAGTGACAGAGTTGGACTCAATTGTGTCTTCCCTGCACTTGGCTCATCTTTCCCTTTTGTTTGAACCTATACTTGGTGCTGGATTTTGTGGGTGTACGACCAGAGACTTGAGTTTTTAGGCTATTCATGTGCCAGCTGGGCCCAGAAACTCAGCAGGGTTGCAACACTTACACTTCAGCTCATTGGACTCACCCAGGAAAACTGGCAGGGTGATGATGATGGAAAATGACCATCCCAGGGAGCAGAAAGAATCTGCAGCTGCAGGCAGGATAGCCCCATCTCTCTTCCCCATGGGATATAAGTCCCCTCTCAGTTGGAGATGGAGTGGACCTCACCATCCCAGAATCCTCGGGATTGGGGGCAGAGCTATGAACTACAATGCACTTAGTGGTATTCTACTATAGACATGTTGTGATTCTAGCAATGAAAGACATTACAAAATTGATGTGGAGCCAGTGACCACTGGAGGCTCTGAAGGCAGGGAGAGGGAAAACAGTTGTAATATGTTTTTTTTTTTCAGGATTTTTGAATCATCCCAAGTGATGTTGCAATGACAGATATAGGCCATTTTATATCATCACATAACATGCAGAACTGTGTGGGAGGGAGTGTGGACTATAATGTGAACTGTGGTCCATGCTTGATGGCCAAGCCCCAGGACGTGTTTATCAATTGCGGTGGATGTGCCACACTGATGAAGGATGTTTATGTGGGAAGTTGTGTGAGTTGTGGGGAGTGGGGCATGTGGGAATCCCTGTATCTTTTGTGTGGCATTTGTGTAATCTAAGTATCTTTAAGAAACAGAAAAATAAATTAGAAAATAATAGTAAATTAAAAACTAAAAAAAAAAAAACAACCAAAAAAATCCCCTACCATCTAAGAAGAGCCCAGGACCAGCTGGCTTCACAGGTGAATTCTACCAAATATTCTGGAAAGAACTAACATCAATCCTACTTAAACTCTTCCAAAAAATAGAACTAGAGGGGACATTGCCTAACTCCTTCTATGATGCCAATATTACCCTAATACCAAAGCCAAATAAAGATGCCACAAGAAAGGAAAATTACGGACAAAGTTCTCTAATGAACCTAGATGCTAAAATTCTCAACAAAATATTGCTAATTATATTCAACAACCTATCAAATGAATTATACCATGACCAAGTGGGTTTCATCTCAGGTATGCATGGATGGTTCAACAATAGAAAATCAATCAATGTAATATATCACTTAAACAGATGAAAAGAAAAAAATCGCATCATCATCTCTATAGCTGCAGAAAAAGCATTTGAGAAAATACAGCACCCTTTCCTGATAAAAACACTGTAAAATATAAGAATAGAAGAATAGAAAATGATTCAGGGTGTATATGAAAAACCCACAACTAACATCATCTTTAATGGTGAAATCCTAAAAGATTTCCCCCTAAGATCGGGAACAAGACAAGGATGCCAGGATCACCACTCCTATTTAACATTTTCTTGGAAGAATTTTCTCAAGCAATGAGGCAAGAAAAAGATATAAAAAGCGACCAAATCAAAAGGGAAGAAGTAAAAATTTCAGTATTTGCAGATGATGTGATCCTATACATAGAAAGCCCAGAAAAATCTATAACAGAACTCCTAGAACTGATAAATGAGTTCAGTAAAGATGCAGGCTATAAGAGCAATGCATCTTTATAACAGTATCATTTCTGTATATAAATAACAAACAATCTGAGGATGAAATAAAAAAAAATTCCCATTTACAATAGTAACTAAAAGAATCAAACATGTAGGAATAAATTTAATTAAAGATGTAAACAGCTTATACACAGAAAACTACACAACACTGTTAAAGGAAATCATAGAAGACAAATAAATGAAAGAATATTCCCTGATAATGGATAGGAAGACTAAACATCATTAAGATGTCTATCCTACCCAAACTAACCTACAGATTTAATGCAATCCCAATAAAAATCAATACAGCATTTTTAAATGAATTTTGAAAAACTGACTACAAAATTTATTTTGAATGGTAAGAGGCCCCAAATAGCCAATGACATATTGAAAATTAAAAATAAAATTGGGAGAATCACACTACCTGACTTTAAAACATACTACAAAGCTACAGTAGCTTTGGCCACCATCAAACTGCATGGCATTGGAACAAGATAGACATACCAACCAATGGAACTGAATTGAGAGTTCTGATATAGATCCTCACATACATAGTCATCTGATATTTGACAAGGCCACCAAGCCCAATCAATTGGGACAGAATGGCCCCTTCAACAAATGGTGTTTGAAGAACTGGATATCCATATCCAAAAGAATGGGAGAGGAATATCATCTCACACCTTATACAAAAATCAAATCAAGATGGATCAAAGATCTGAAGATAAGATCCAAGACCATAAAGACCTTTGAAGATGACATAGGGAAGCATTTACAGGACCTTGTAATAGGAAATGGTTTAATGAACTTCACACCCACAGCACAAGCAGTGAAAGAAAAAAATAGATAAATGGGATCTTCTCAAAATTAAAAACTTTTGCACCTCAAAGTAGGTTATCAAGAAAATAAAAAGGCAGCTTACCCAATGGGAGAAAATATTTGGCAACCATATATCTGATAGGAGCCTAATAACTAGCATATATAAAGAAATCCTACACCTCGAAAATAAAAATCAACAACCAACCTATTAAAAAAATGGAAAAATCTAAATATCTTCTAAAAAATAAAAAAAAAAGTTAAAGAATGGATTACAAGAGGCTTTTATGAAAAACTGTATGTCAACAAACTAAACATTGTAGGTGAAATGGACAAATTCCTAGAAATGCACAAAAAACCTAGGCTGATTCTAAACGAAAGACAAGAACTTAACAAATCAATCACATTTTTAAATTATTTTTTCTCTTTCATCCCCCTTCATCAAAGGTTCTCATTTTCTGTCTGCTCATTGTTTGCTCACCTTCTCTGGGAGGCATCAGAACCGAACCCAGGACCTCCCACATGGGACATGAATGCCCAAGGGCCTGAGCCACAGCCACTTCCCATGGGCTGCGGTGTCTGCTGACCTGTGGCATCTGCTTCTTTAGGCATCAGGTCATTGAGGCAGGGTGTGGCGCCTAGCTCTTGTTGTCATTAGTGTGAGTATCTAGCTCTCGTGGCGGTTGGTGCAGGGGTCTGCTTGTCTTCTTTAGGAGGATTGGGGACCCAAACCCAGGACCTCCAATGTGGTAGGTCGATGCTCAACTGGTTGAGCCACATCCGCTTTCCACCAATCACATTTAAAGAGATTGAATCAGTTATCAATAATATCCCAACAAAGAAAAGTCCAGGACCAGATACCTTATAGATGAATTCTACCAAGCATTTCAAAAAGAATAAACACCAATCCTGTTTAAACTCTTCCAAAAAATTTGAAGAGGAGGAGAAATTACCCAACACATATTATGAAGCCATCACCCTAATAGCAAAGCCAGATAAACACACTATAAGAAAGATAATTACAGAAAAATTCTTCTAATGAACATAGATGCAAAAATTATCAAGAAAATACTTGTAAGTCAAATCCAACAGCATATCAAATGACATACATCATGAACAAGTGGGATTTATTCCTGGTATGTGGGGCTGGTTCAACATAAAATCAATCAACGTAATATATCACATTAACAAACTGAAGGAAAAAACCCACATGATCATCTCAATTGTTGCAGAAAGTCCATTTGACAAAATCCAGCATCCTTTCTTGATAAAAACACTTCAAAAGATAGGAATAGAAGGAAAATGCCTCAGTATAATAAAAGGCATACATGAAAACCCACAGCCATTATTGTACTCAATAGGGAAAAGTTGAAAGTTTTCCCTCTAAGATCAGGAAAAAGACAAGGATGCCCACTGTCACCATTGTTATTGAACATAGTATTAGAACTTCTATGCAAAGCAATTAGACAAGAAAAAAATTAAAGGCATCTAAATAGGAAAAGAGGAAGTAAAATTTCACTATTTGCAGATGACATGATCCTACACTTAAAAATATTTGAAATGCCTATGAAAAGCTACTTGAGCTAATAAATGAGTTCAGCAAAGTGGCAGGAAACAAGATCAACAAGCAAATTTCTGTTATGCTTTTATACTGTAATATTGAAAAATCTGAAAAGGGAATTAGGGGAAAAAATCCATTTACAATAGCAACAAAAAGACTCCAATACCTAGGAAACAATTTGTCCAAAGAAGTACAGAACCTATTTGCAGAAAACTACAACACAATTCTAAAAGAAATCCATGAAGACCTAAACAAATGGAAAGACATTCCATGTTCATGGGCTGGAAGACTAAATATAGTGAAGATGTTAATCCTACCCAAACTGATTTATAGATTCAATGCAATACCAATGATAATTCCAACAGCTTACTTTACAGAAATAAAAAAGGCAATTGCCAAATTCATTTGGAAAGGAAAGCGCACCCGGATAGCAAAAGCATGCTAAAAAAGAAGAGCGACGTGGGAAGAATTTTACTGCCTGACCTTGAAATGTTACAAAGCTACAGTGGTCAAAAAACATGGTACTAGCATAAAGATAGACACATTGATGAGTGGAATAGAATTGAGGGTCTGGAAATAAACCCTCACCTCTATGGTCAACTGTTTTTTGACAACCCTACCAAGTACTTGTTAATGGGACAAAACAGTCTCTTCAATAAGTGGTGCTGGGAGAACTGGATATCCATAACCCAAAGAATGAAAGAGGACCTCTATCATACTCCCTATACAAGAATCAACTAAAAAATGGATCAAAGACCTAAATGGTAAAGCCAGGACCGTAAAACTACTAGAAGAAAACAGGGCAACATCTTAAAGACCTTATGGTAGGTGGTGGTTTCTTGAACCTTACACCCAAAACATATGCAACAACAATAACAAAAATAGATAAATGGGACCTCCCCATAATTAATGACTTTTGCACCACATAAGACATTGTCAAAAGGTTGAAAAGGCAGCTGACTCAATGGGAGAAATTATTTTGCAATCACTATCTAAGAAGTGTTTAGTATCTATGATATGTAAAGAGATGCTTCAACTCAACAATAAAAGACAACCCATTTTAAAAATGGGGAAAAGACTTTAATAGAAATTTGTCCAAAGAAGAAATACAAATAGCAAAATATAAACACATAAAAAATATTCAACATCACAAATGATTAGGGAATTGCAAATCAAAGCTACAATGAGATGTCATTTCACACTTATCAGAATGGCCACTATTAAAAAGACAGACAATGATAAGTGTTGGAGAGGATGTGGAGATGAAAATACTTACTCACTGCAGAATGGTACAGCCACTGTGGAGGACTGATTCACAATTCCTAAAAGAAGTTGCGTATAGATTTGCCACATGACCAGGCAGTACCACTACTGGATATATACCCAGAAGAACTGAGAGCAGTGACACAAACAGACAACTGCACAACTATGTTCATAGCAGCATTATTCATGATTGCCAAAAGTTGGAAATGACCCCAGTGTCCATCAACCAATGAATGAATAAACAAACTGTGGTGTTTTCACACAATGGAATATTAGGTAGATGTAAGAAGAATGAAGTTGAATAGCATATGACAACGTGGGTGAACCTGGAAGACATTATGTTGAGTGAAGTAAGCCCAACACAAAAGGACAAATACTGTATAATTGCATTACTATGAACTACATATATTGTGTAATGTATTTTAAGCTTCCATTTATATAAACTTTAATGGAAATCAACTTATGAAAATGAAATTTGTTTAGGGTTATTTGGGACTAGGGGAGGCATACTAAGGTGTGTGGAGTTTCTATCTTTGGGAAATGAAATAATTCTATTTTTTTTTGTGATGATGTTTGCACAATATTGTGATTATACTAATAGCCATTGATTATACACTTTAGATCGATGATATGGTATGTGAATATAGCTCAATAAAACTGCTCGATAAATAAATAAATAAATGTGCAAGAATAGCCAGAAATAGCAGCCATATATAGTGGGAGAAACTGATAGATTAGAGTTGAAAAATGTTTCTGTTTGTTTTTTTGTTTATTACTAGTATTGAAATATAAAAATGCTCTAATAATGGTTGAAGTGATGAATGCAGGGAAAAAAAAGAATATGGAAAGGATTTTTGGCTCAACATATGGGTTAATTACTTGACCAGGCTTTATTTTGGATATTTCCTAGGAAACTTTTGAGTTCAGACTGAAGGTATTCAAAGCAGGGGCAGTCCCCCTGCTGGGCTTCTGTGAATCCTGCATCTCTGTGCACCCTGGGCTGGGTACACTTTTCTGGGTTTACGAGCTTGCAGGTGGCAGTGAGCTCCTGGAAGGCCAGCTTCCTGAAGCCCCAATATATACATCAACAAACTGTGGATATCTCCTGACTTGACAGGGCAAAGGGCTGGTTTGATGGAGGCAGGGAGGACTCTGGCTAAGCAGAGTCATGTGGGAGGTCACATACAGGCTTTTTGCTGCACTAGGATCTTTATCCTGCCATCCTCCAGAAGGGTGGGGGTGGGGATAAAACCCTGGGTCCCAAGACATGTGTGGACCTGGGAGTCTCGACATGGGATGGAGGCTCCCCAAATAAGGCTGTTTCTGCGGGACCTTCATTCTGAACCTTTGGTGTTCACTATGCTGAGGATTCCACTCCACCCAGGCTAGTCTACTGGCATTGGATATTCTGAACACAATCTAAGTGATTAGGCCACAGGGCAGGACAGGTGTGTGGTAGGGCATATTTTCACCACCAAGCTGGGCCAGAGCTTCCTGTGCTGTGGCCCGCCAGCCTGCAGGGGGTGAGCGAAACTGCCTTTTCTGATGAAACCGCTCCTCCACGTTCATCCGGGACCCTGAGCAGCAGCCCCAGGAAGGTCAAACGCTTCATTCCTGGGGGGCCCATGGAGGGCCATGGAGGAGATGCACAGGGCTCTAGGACTCCTCTGCATGGTCTGCAGAGGAGTCCGCCTGAGGCTGAGGAGGGACCTGCGATGTGGTTTCTTCGAGGTGTTTTCTTTCCTAAATAGTGAGCACAGAACTTTGAATTTTCCATGTAGTTTATTCTCTATTTTCTCAGGTAATATTTTAGGAGACGTATTTTATCAAAGCATCCATTCATTGAGGGCTTTTCCAGCTCGAAATCTGGATGCTATGGGGCTTTTTACGGATTCAGGACTCTTGCTGGACACAATCCTGAAAGAATCAGAGAGAGGAAAAGCATCTATAATACCGAAAGGGACAAACAAAGTATTGCAACCTTCCAGTGGGGAAGTTGAGGACAGGCCGGTCCAGGCTGAGCCATATGAGGAAAGGAAAAATGGTGCTTCTGTGTCCAGGCTTTTATTAATTACTTTATATTGGTTAATTTTTCCTCCACCGCTTACATAGTTGAAAAAAAATGTTGACAAATTTACAAGTACAGGTACTACAACTTCCAGCATTACTTTCAAATGTTAATAACCCCAAATTTTATATAATTTTATTTAACTGGCTTTAGGAAAAGCAAACTTTTGAGTAAATATACAAATATATATATATATATATATATATATATATAT
>JAKSZT010000751.1:509335-545483 GCA_026826555.1 Tolypeutes matacus
TTTTTTTTTTTTTTAGGTAGTAGTGTTGGGCACCCCAGACCTTGTATGTGGGAAGCTGGCATCCACCACTGAGCCACTTTGGCAACACCTGAGTTGGTTTTTTAAATTTGTTTGTTGTTTTTTGTTTGTTTGTTTTCAGGAGGCTTGGGAACTGAATCAGAATCTCCCATGTGGAAGGCAGGCCCTCAACTACTTGAGCCACATCTGCTCCCTAAATTTTTTAAATATCCTTTTTTTTTTTTTTTTTTTAAATTATTTTTTTATTGTGGGTAAAAATCCAATTTTTCACAATACATACCAATATTTGTAAAATGATATATAAATATATATGCATATATGTGCATTTGCTTACAAAAATGTTATTTTTAAATATATATATATATATATATTTTTAAAGGTGCTTAGATTACCTAAATATTACATGGAAACTACAGGGATTCCCATGTTCCCCACCACCCACACCTCCCACAACATCCCAAGCAAACATCTCCCACAAGTGTGGCCCATCACCCTCAATGGACCTACACATCCTGGGGCCTTGCCATCAACCATAGACCACAGTTCACATCGTAGACCACACTCTCTCCCACACAGTTCTGAATGGTGTGTGCTGATTTAAAATGGCCTACATCCGTCGCCACAACGGCACTCAGGCCAACCCCCAAGTCCTGAAAAAGCCCCTGTATTTCAACTGCACATCCCCTCCCTGCCCCAAAAGTGTCCAGTGGCCACCGGCTCCACCTCACTCTTATAATTTCTTCCATTGCTAGAATCACCATATGTGTACAACAGAATACCATTAAGTCCACTTAAGTCCATAGTTCTTCCCCCAATCCTGAGGGGACTGGGATGGTGATGTCCACTCCACCTCCAAGTGAGAGAGGGCTTATATCCTATGGATATGGTGGGTGGGATGAACCTGCCTGCAGATGCAGGCCCTCTCCATTCCCTGGGATGGCCGCTGCCCATCATTGTCTCCTCACCAGGTGACTTGGATGAGTCCATTGAGCTGTAGGGTAGGAGTTGCAGCTCCACCGAGATTCCACGCACACCTGGCACTTAGGTAGGCCAGAGGCTCCAGTCTCTGGAAGTATACCTAAAGACTTCAGCATCACATATAGGTTTGGATAGAAGGGACTGATGAACCATGTGCAGGGAGGACTTATTTGAGTCCAATTCTGTCACTCTCAGGAGCATAGATTCCAAAATAGAGCCCACTGATAAGGCATCAGTCTCTGGATCTATCCCCACTTATATAGGACCTGGGTGTCTCCAGAGCTCTCAGGAGCCCCTCTGTGTGGGGTGATAGGCACTTAGATGTTCTATGAGCTCCTACTGAGGTGTGCGTAAGAGTTAACTCTGGGATGACCTCCCGACTCTCTTTGAAGTCTCTTAGCCACTTGAACTCATTTGTCTTTACCTTTTCCCCCTTTAATTCAAGGTCTTTTTCCAGTTGTGTTGCCAGTTGTCACTTGGTATTAATCCCTCGTTGCCAGGGAGGCTCATCCCTGGGAGTCATGTCCCACGTTGGGGGGAATGTTATGCAATCATATGCTGAGTTTGGCTTAGAGAGAGGCCACATTTGAGCAACAAGGAGACTCCCAGGTGGCAACCCTTAGGCACCCCACAACTGCAGGCTAAGTCTCAGTTACAAGAGCAAAGACTCACAAGGGTAGTCATCAATAAAAAGAACACATCAGTGGGTCCTCCTATTTTGACAGACACTGTCCCTGCACTCAGAGGAATATTGCTGCTCCCTTGGAGACTGTGGCAGAGCTCTTCAGGCTAGGAATTCAGATTCCCTCATTTATTTTGTGATTGTCCACCCATCATGACCATGCCCCATCTTTTGATCTTTAGAACGATTTTGTATATCTTCATGTATATTCAGATGAACTAATTCCCATGAATCCTCCATCCCAGACACCCCCCACCACTAATCCTCTGCAGTACCCATTGTAACCCTTTTGTGATCTAAATCTTCCATGAACATGTAGCCCATATAATAATCAAATACACTTAATAGGAAAAAGAAACAACAATGATAAGCTTACATGCAAGAGACAAGCAAAAGGAAACTCAGGAAAAAACAAACAAACAAACAAACAATAAAACAGAAAACAAAACAAAACAAAATATAATTAGCAGATTGGGACATTTAAAAAATGAAAAAAAAGTAAAAGAAATGCCTTTAAAAAAATTCTTTTTTTTCCCTTTTATCACTGTGTTATCACATGTTTGGTGTGCTGTGACACCTTCCCCCTCTCAATCCCCAGTGTCTCCTAAACTTTCATTTAATTTTCAAAGAAGTTTTAGGTCACAGCAAAGTCACACAAGGAATACCAGAGACTCCCAGATACCAAACCAGCCCCCCTTCCCACCCCATAATAAACATCCCCCCCTTTTTTTTGGATGAAAGCATTATTATAACTGCTATACAGATAGCAAAATATAGCAACTAAACATTGTCAATGATTTACAGTATAGTTTACAATTTAGATGATACAGTTTAATAAGTTTTGATGATATTTACCATGTCCTGTGTCCATTACTGTAAGGTAATGTAAAACTTTTCCCATGACCACTAAATACCCCATTAGATCCTAACTGTTACATCCTCCCCACCCCCCTGGGGGATTTGACATTCCCCTGTCTTGACTCATGGAATGTCAAGATTCGTAGTTACATGCCCTGGATATTTGAACCTGCCCTTTCTAATCTACCCACCTGTCAAGGCTGCACTACCAAACCCAGTAATATCACTACCCATCTGTCCTATCCTTCAATATGCAACTATACTCTATCATTTTACCATAGATTATGTCCATATGGGTGATGGCCCAGAGTCTGCTCTTCTCTTTCTCACTCTTGTTAACCTATCTTTCAGACTATGGTTCTCAGAGACTACTGACTTTCCTCAGTTCAAATCAGTGAGGTCACATACTGTTCATCCTTCAGTACCTGGCTTGCTTCACTCAACATAAGGTCTTCAAGATTCACCACGTTATTCCATGTGTTAGCACTTTATTCCTTCTTACAGCTGAGTAATATTCCATTGTATGTATGTAACACATTTTGCTTATCCATTCATCTGTTGATGGGCACCGGGGCTGATTCCAACTTTTGGCAATGGTGAACAATGCCGCTATGAACATTGGTGTGCATATATCTGTTTGTATTTTTCTTTTCAGTTCTTCTGGGTATATACCCAGCAGTGGAATTGGTGGATCATAAGGAAGATCTATTGTTAGTTTTCTTAGGAACTGCCAAACGGTCCTCCACAGTGGCTGGGCCATACCACAGACCCACCAGCAGTGGATGAGGGTTCCTATTCCTCCACATCCTCTCCAACATTTAGTGTCTGCTGTTTTTTTAATAGCTGCCATTCTGATGGGTGTAAGATGGTATCTCATTGTGGTTTTGATTTGCATTTCCCTGATAGCAAACGATGTCAAGCATTTTTTCATGTGCTTTTTAGCCATTTGTATTTCTTCCTTAGAGAACAGTCTTTTCAGGTCACTTGCCCATTTTTTAAATGGGTTGTTTTCCTTTTTGTTTTCAAGGTGTAGGATTTCTTTATATATGCAGGATACTAGGCTCCTATCAGATAAATGGTTGCCAAATATTTTCTCCCATTGGGTAGGCTGCCTTTTTATTTTCTTAATAACAACCTATGAGGTGCAGAACTTTTTAATTTTGATGAGATCCCATTTATTTATTTTTTCTCTTGCTGCTTGTGCTTTGGCTGTGAAGTTCATAAAACCATTTCCTATTAAAAGGTCCTGTAGATGCTTCCCTACTTTATCTTCCAAGGTTTTATGGTTTTGGCTCTTATATTTAGATCTTTGATTCACCTTGATTTGATTTTTGTATAAGGTGTGAGATGGTATTCTTCTCTCATTCTTTTGGATATGGATATCCAGTTCTCCAAGCACCACTTGTTAAAGAGGCCATTCTCTCCCAACCGAGTAGGCTTCGTGGCCTTGTCAAATATCAGATAACTGTATATGCGAGGATCTATATCAAAACTCTCAATTAGGTTCCATTGGTCAGTAGGTCTATCCTTGTGCCAATACCACACAGTTTTGATCACTGTAGCTTTTTAGTATGTTTTAAAGTCAGGTAGTGTGATACCTCCAACTACATTTTTCTTTTTCAATATGTCTTTGGCAATTCGGGGCCTCTTGCCTCTCCAAATATATTTTGTGGTTAGTTTTTCCAGTTCCTTAAAAAATACAGTGTTGACTTTTATTGGGATTGCATTAAATCTGTAGATTATTTTGGGTAGGATAGACATCTTGATGATGTTTAGTCTTCCTATCCATGAACAGGGAATATTTTTCCATTTATTTAAGTCTTCTTTGATTTCCTTTAACAGTGTTGTGTAGTTTTCTGTATATAAGTCCTTTACATCTTTAGTTAAATTTATTCCTAGGTATTTGATTCTTTTAGTTACTATTGTAAATGGTATTTTTTTCATGATTTCCTCCTCAGTTGTCTCATTTTTGGTATACAGAAATGCTACTGATTTTTGAGCTTTGATTTTATAGCCTGCAACATTATTGAACTCCTTTATAAGTTCTAGAAGCCTTGTAGATTTCTCAGGGCTTTCTATGTATAGGATCATGTCATCTGCAAATAATGAAATTTTTACTTCTTCTTTTCCAATCTGGATGCCTTTTATGTCCTTTTCTTGTCTCAGTGCTCACACAAGTACTTCTAAGACAATGTTAAATTGTAGTGGTGATAGTGGGCATCCTTGTCTTGTTCCCGTTCTCAGAGGGAAGGCTTTTAGGATTTCACCATTGAAAATGATGTTAGCTTTGGGGATTTCATATATACCCTTTATCATATTCAGAAAGTTTCCATCTATTCCAATCTTTTGTAGTGTTTTTATGAGGAAAGAGTGCTGTATTTTGTCGAATGCTTTTTTCTGCATCTATAGAGATGATCATGTGATTTTTTTCTTTCAATCTGTTTACGTGGTGTATTACATTGATTGATTTTCTTATATTGAACCATCCTTGCATACCTGGGATGAAACCCGCTTGGTCATGGTGTATATTCCTTTTGATATGTTGTTGAATGTGATTAGCAAGTATTTTGTTGAGGATTTTAGCATCTAAGTTCATTAGGGAAGTTGGTCTGTAATTTTCCTTTCTTGTAGTATCTTTATTTGGTTTTGGTATTAGGGTAATGTTGGCATCAAAGAATGAGCTAGGCAATATTCCTTCTACTTCTATTTTTTGGAAGAGCTTAAGTAGAACTGCTTTTAGCTCTTTCTGGAATGTTTGGTAGAATTCAGCTGTGAAGCCATCTGGTCCTGGGCTCTTCTTAGTTGGGAAGTTTTGGATGACTGAGTCTATCTCTTTACTTGTATTTGGACTGTTGAGTTCATCTATTTCTTCTTTCATCAATGTCGGCTGTTTGTGGGTTTCTAGAAACTTGTCCATTTCCTCTAAATTATCATTCTTGTTGGCATATAATTTTTCAAAGTATCCTCTTCTGATACTCTTTATTTTTGTGGGGCCAGTAGTGATATCCCCTTGCTCATTCCTTATTTTATGTATTTGCATCTGTTCTCTCTTTTTTTTTGTTACTCTGGCTAAGGGTTTGTCAATTTTATTGATATTCTCGAAGAACCAGCTTTTGGTTTTGTTTATTGTTTCCAGTGCTTTCTTATTCTCTATTTCATTTAGTTCTCCTCTAATCTTTGTTATTTCCTTTTTTCTACTTCCTTTAGGTTTGGTTTGTTGTTGTTTTTCCAATTCCTCCAAGTGTGCAGTTAGGTCTTCAATTTTAGCTCTTTCTTCTTTTTTAATATATGAATTTATGGCTATGAACTTCCCTCTCCGGACTGCTTTCACTGCATCCCATAGGTTTTGATATGTTGTGTTGTCGTTTTCATTAGTTTCAAGGTAGTTACTGATTTCTTTTTATATTTCCTCTTTGACCCACTGTTTGTCTAATAGTTTGTTGTTTAACTTCCATAATCTTGTGCCTAACCTGTTTCTCTGGCCCTTAGTGATTTCCAATTTCATTCCATTATGGTCAGAGAAATTACATTGTATAATCTCAATCTTTCTGAATTCATTGAGAGTTGTTCTGTGGCCTAGCATGTGGTCTATTTTGGAGTATGTTCCATGTGCACTCGAGAAGAATGTAAATCCTGCTGTATTTGGGTGTAGTGTTCAGTGTATATCTATTCAGTCCAGGTCTTCTAATGTATTGCTGAGTGCCTTTGTTTCTTTATTGATTCTCCATCTAGATGTTCTGTCTAGTGATGGTAGTGGTGTGTTGAAGTCCCCTGCTATAATTGTAGAGGCATTTATTTCTCCTCTTAGTTTTTCCTGAGTTTGCCGCACGTATTTTGAGGCACCCCGTTTAGGTGCATAAATGTTGATGTTTGTTCTCTCTTCTTGAGAGATTACTCCTTTTACAAATATGTAGTGTCCATCTTTGTCTCTTACAATAATTTTGCATTTAAAGTCTATTTTGTCTAATATTAGAATAGCTACTCCTGCCCTTTTTGGCTATTGTTAGCTTGTAAAATGGTTTTCCAGCCATTCACTTTCAGCCTCCTTGAATCCCTGGGTCAAAGGTGGGTTTCTTGTAGACAGCATATAGACGGATCATATTTTCTTATCCATTCTGCCAATCTGTGTCTCTTGATTGGTGAATTTAATCCATTAACATTCAGTGTTATTACTCATAATGAATTTCTTACTTCAGCCATTTTTTCTTTGGGTTTATGTATGTCATATGTTGTTTTGCTTCTTTTTTCGTCATTTCAGCTCTTTTAAACTCTCCTCCAACTCTCTCTCCCTTGTTTTTTCCTTTCAACTTGTAGACATTCCTTTAGTATTTCTTGAAGTCCGGGTTTCTTTTTGACATACTCTCTTAATTTCTGTTTATCTGTGAATATTTTGAACTCTCCATCATTTTTGAATGCCAATTTTGCTGGATAGAGAATTTGTGCCTGGAAGTTTTTTTCTTTTAGTATTTTTACTATGTCATATCACTGTCTTCTTGCCTCCATGGTTTCAGCTGAGAAATCCCCATTTAATCTTATTGTGCTTCTCTTGTATGTGATGGTTCTCTTTTCTCTTGCTGCCTTGAGTATTTTCTCTTTGTCTTGAGCATTGGACATTTTGACAAGTATATCTCTTGGAGTTGGCCCGTTGGGATTTATACTATTTGGGATGCACTGTGCTTCCTGGATCTGCACATCCATCTCTCTCAATAGGTTTGGGAAGTTTTCAGCCATTATGTCCTTCAACACTCCTTCTGTTCCCTTTCCCTTCTCTTCTCCTTCTGGGATGCCCATAATGCGTATGTTTGTCCTTTTTTTATTATCGGTTAATTCCTTGAGTCCATGCTGGACTTTTTCTATCTTTTTGTCTATCTGTTCTACTATCTCTTTGATTTCAGCTATATTTTCTTCCATATCACTAATTCTTTCCTCTACCTGTTCAAATCTGCTGTTATGTGAATCCAGCGTCTTTTTCATTTCTTGGATTGTGCCATTGTTCACCATCATATCAATTACCTTTTTAGGCATGTTTGCAATTTCTTCAATATGTTCTCCCATTGTCTTCTTTATATCCTTAATCTCTTTCTTCACTTCTTTAAGTTGGTCCATGATATTTGTTTGGATAGCTTTGATTAGTTGTTCAATGTTCTGCTTTGCTTCCTGGTTTTTATTTTGTTCATTGGACTGGTCCATGTTTTCCTGTTTCTCAGAGTCATTTGTATTTTTTGTTGCCCTCTGGTCATCATGTTATCTTGATGGGTTTGTTCAACTGATTAGCTTTTCTCTCTGCTCTAGAGTTTTATTTAACTTGTGGTTCTGCGTGTGAGTTATGTTTTCTCTTTGGCCTTTTTCTTCTTATTTTATTTCCTTGATTCTTTCTATGTTCCCTTGAAGGCAAAAGATTAGGGCCAGAGGAATCAAAAGATATAAGGAAGGCAGAAGGATAATAGTAATATTGATAAAAGTTAGAAGAGTGGGCAAATGAGACTTAAGGAGATGAATATTTAACTTGTGTAGGCAGTGTAGAGTAACAGGAAAAAAAGTGGAGTTCCAACAATGGACTGGGTAAACAAATGGAGGAATATATATATAGTGATTTAGAAGGCTAGAATTATGAGGAGGGAGAGAAATAGTAAAGAAAGGGCTGAAAGGAAAAAGTTAATACTAATAAAAAAAAAAAGAAGAAAACAAAATAGATGGAATAGAAATTGACACCCTTAAGTTGTGGGCCTATGAAAATATGTTGTATCTAAGAGCCACAACAGAAAGCAGAAGGTAGAAAGATGGAGGAAGGATAAGCGATAGTTTGGAATACAAAATCAATATAGACAGCGAGTGGGAAATTACTGAAGAAGCACAGAAAAGAAGCGACAAGCTAGCAGCACCTAATTTTTAAAAAAATGAAAGAAAAAAGAAGGGGGGGGGGAAGAGGAAAGAAAAGCAAGAGACCAGAAATAAACAGAGAAAAACCAAAGATCCACATAGGCAAGCAGTCAAACCGCGCTATGGAGGGTCAATGATTCCCCTAGTGTCCAAGTGGATCCTCTCTGCCTGCTTGTGTTTATCAATCAATTTCCCCTCAGGGTTCTATATGCAGGTCCTGAAACAGCTTTTAGCTATTAAACAAAATTAAAAAGAATTTATTTTTCATTTATTGAAGTGACCTTCTCACTTTTTTTTTTTTTTTTTTTTTTTTTGGCAAATAAAGGACCCAAAATAATTCCTCCTCTAGACCAACCCACTTACGGAAGGGACCCTGTGGAAATTAATCAAGTATGTCCCACTTCTTGGTCTCCCCCGGGTAGCTGTAGCTCTGATGTTAGTCAGTGCAGAATGCTAAAGATGGCCAACTCCGCCTCTTCTGGAGCTGAGCACCAGCGTCACAGGCTTGCTATGTAAATCAGTTTGTCTCTGCAGATTCACCTCTCCTCTCAGCCTGATCCTGCTTCAGGTTGGCTCATCTGCTCCCCAAAGCTATGGGATGGTCCAGGCAGCCAGATCAATGGCAAAAAAAAAAAAAAAAAAAAAATTCCCTTCCCTGTCCTCCAACAGAACCCTCCCTCTTTTGGAGAGTGCCCCCTCTTCCTGGCTCCGCGGCAGCCCCGGGCTATCCCTGGGCAGCTAGGTGAATCAACTCCCTCTCCGAACAGATTCACCTCTTCCCTCCGCCGGGTGCCGATTCGCTCCGGCTGTTCTGTTCACCCAAGTTCCAAGGGGCTCCAAGCAGCCAGATCCCCAGAAAATAAAACTCTCTTGCCCTTTTACCAGAGCCCCCCCCCCCCCCCCCGTGCCCCTCCCCCTACGCCCTGACTCCTGGTTGCAAAGTCCTGCTCCAACCAGCTGTTTTATTTTTTTTCTCCCTAACCATGGGGCTCAGCCGTCCATGCCAACCACCACCGGCAGGCTTAAAACTCACGAATCTCTACCGTTCCATCCACTCCGTTGATCAGCACAGATAGATGTCCCAAGCTTCTCATTCCACGTGTGCACAGCACAGACCCCCGGGCAGGACCCCATCCACAATCTGCCTTGCTCTGGGAGCTTGCAGTGTGTGCCCTCCTACACTAATGCCATCTTGGCCGCTCTTAAATATTCTTGTTAATTTATCTTGTTTTCAAAGGACAAAACTGCCACTTTGTACAATTTCTTATGACCAAATGAGAATTTTCTATTGCTTTTAAGTTTTGCTTGCTGACATGCCTTTTGTTGCAGCGTTACTGTTACTGTTTAAAAATTACATAGATAGAGATGATATACAACATGAGAAGATAGTAAATGTCCCTGAATTGTATACTTTAAATTGGTTAGTTTTATGTTATGTGAATTTTACAAGATATCTCACCTTCAAGTTAGAAGAAGTTTGCACTAAGTAAAATTTATGCATCAATAGAAATCAGTTTTTGAACTTCAAAACATGAATATGATTTTCAAGACTTACTATTGCATACTGCTGTAAAGTACTGAAGTTGAAATTTGTCCAGGATGTAAATTTTCATTTATTTAAAAAGCTGTGTCAGGGGCTGTTTTTTTGTAAATCATATGTATTCATTGAAAGTAAATTTCTCCTGTAGAAAACACAAAATCTGGCTTAGTTTAATTTTGTATATTTCTATGGAAAGGTGAAATCAGTATGTCTACAATCGCAACATTTCATATTTGCCTATTTTCTGTAATAATATTTGTGTTTTTTTTAATTGCCAAAGAGTACATTCATGTGGTAGAACAAGATATAGACAACAAATAGAAATTTAAAAATCTCAATGTATTCCATTTCCTAAAATAAGAAATTATTGTTGTTGCTTGTAAAATATACTTCACTTTTTATTTCAAATTTACATTGTGCACGTATAGTTCTGTTACTTCTTGAATAGACCTCTTTCACACAACTGTTTCCTATTTATGTTGAAAAAAATTACTTGGTTATTTTAATCACAATTAATGACTGACTCATTAGAAAATCAGCAATTTACTCAGTAATATAGATGACATACAGTCTTAAGCAAGGAATGATCTGGTAATTATTTGCTGTGTAATTCTACCCAGTGGTAATACTTAAGCCAAGAATCTGATACATCTTCCATTCACTTGTAGTACATTTCCATATGGTTTGACCAACAAAAAAATATTATTACCATAATGTTAAGCTTTTTTCCTTTTTAAACTTTTTTTTTTTTTTAAGAGCAGCTCAATGATTTGGGGGTTGGTTAGCACAATACAGAAAGCCTAAGGAGAAAAATACAAAATGGCCCTTAACACCAATGCCAATATATGGTTACAACTAAGAACATTATTAATTTTTGTGTTACTTGTCACTTTTCTTTAGAACATAAATCAAAGCCATTAACTTGAACTTCAGATATATATGCAATACATATACAACCTTAAGAAAAATACTTTTCATAAACACATTATACCCTTAAGATATTGGAAACTGAGTATCTGTGCTGATTTGTATTTTGACTTAGAACAAGAAGGGAACATGTGACTAGGGAGGTTTATACAGATGGTAAAGTTCTTCAAGTTAACAATGTCTTCCTCTCCCTTTATATTTACCACAGGCTACATGATATCCTGAGAGGGTTCATTATGAGAAAAATGTCAGTCACAGCTTTAAGACATTATTTTGAAAGGAACTAAGGAGAAAGCAAATTGGAAGGTAAGACTTCATCTTTGTTTTCTTATGGAAAAAGTTTCAAAAAATATATTTATAATAAATATATATTTTTGCAGCTTTCAAGTAAAGTCCAGCACTTTGATTATACAAAGTGTATGAGAAGAGGTCAGTAGAGATCATCTCAATTTAAGTCCTTACATCATCCATTCAGGTCCTTGGCACAGTCCCCGGTAAGAGCACGGCATGCCTGGATATGCCATTAATGATCCTTAATGGAATCTAGTTTCAAAAACTGGGAGATTTCTGCTACAGTCATACATTCTTCAACATCTTGTTTATGAGCAAAAATCAGCAAACCACCTTTTCTTAGGTCCTAATGCACTATCTCTTCTATATTACTTCCTATTGTAGGGGATGTATGTACATCTTCATTCATAGAAAATTGGTAAAGGATTGTAGTATTCCCTGCATTATCCAACCAAGCAATGATAACTTTGTGCTCCTGGTGATTGAACAGCCACATCCTGGTGTGGGGAATTCCCATTCTGGGGCAGCAGGAACCCCTCCAGCCATCCAGATCAGCTGGCCTGCCCCAGTTCAGGCTAAGGGGGAGGAGAGTGATACACCTGAGCCTCTGCCTCTGCTGCTTATGCTCCCGCACTTGCAGCTGGCCTGGCCCATATTCCGGGCACCAGAGTGAGGCCTAAACCCAAACTGACCTGCCACTCGTGGGGCCCTGCCCTGCCACCATGATGCTTGCCTGGCTCTTTGACATCACCACTGCATTGTCAGCCACCAGCCTGGTGGGCCACCATCCTCCCCCAGTTCCTTAAGGGCTGCTCCAGTGGCGCCTACTAAGTGGGCGAGGTGTAATATTTGAAATGGTGATAAAACCTTTTCAAATTCTTTAACTTTTTCTTTTTCTACTTTCATTTTGGAAATGTACATATAATTAGTTAAATTTTATATTAATGAAATAAACTGAAGTGCATAGGCCTAATTACCATCCACCCTTGTATATTTTGGGGTTTTCTTTTTTTTGAGATTTATTAGCTAATTTTTCTGGGTTCTGTATATCATGTCTCACTAATAAGTTGCATAAATATTTATAATCTATTTTCAATGAAAAGCTTTTGGTGTCTGCACAGTATATTTCTTCATTTGATACATTACATACATTAGGTCTGTCTGATATTAAAAAAGCTATCAATTAATGTGAACTTGTGCATGATGTACCTTGATTATATTTGCTCCCCTCCCAGCTTCACCCATAAAGATAAGTTCAAGCATTTCATAACCCTCAGCACTTCTCCACCTTACAAATCACTGCTATGATCAAGTTATTACCTCATGCCCCCATATTCCATAATATCTCCCAAGAGACTCCTGAAGGCAAAAGTGATAGAGAGAAGATCCCCTGAAAGACATATGCATAGACTAACAAAACCAAGTCCTGAAAATCTGAAGTAAAGTCTGAGCCACCTCTTGAAGCCATAGAGAGTAAGCCTCAGAAATTCTGGAGTAGCATGCCCCTGGCTTGAAGGAGGGAGGTTATATAATACATGTCCTTCTCCATGGCTTTCAACCTGAGTCAAGGGCAGTCAGTATCCATAACATGCAGCAGTAGAAGGAGTTCCTGTGAGAAACTGGAATACAAATATCTTGCTGTTTCCACAAACACCCCAAATCATTTAGGACACTAAAGACATAGTGCTATTAATATAGTAATGATCCATTTCTTCCTTAATAACATCCAGACTCTTAAAAGGTCAATTGCTTTCACAACTTTGGTTGAACTGCATTTAAGTAGATTTATCCTCAATACTTTAGTACCATTGTAGCAACATTGGTGTTTTTAAAAGTCATTTAATTTGAAATATCATATGTATAAAAATTTCAAGAGGAGTGGGTTTAGCTCAGTGGTTGAGCTCCTGCTTCCCATGTACAAGGTCCTGGGTTCAATTCCTGGTATTTTTATTCCTAAAAAAAATATTGCAGGAGTAGGTAGAAAGAATTCATGATCACTTCACTAAGATTCCCCAGTTGTTTCCCCAGTTGTTTTAATTTTACCACATTTTTCCACTAACAAACATTTCACTTAAACACTCCTATGTATATATCTTCCTCTCCTAGAAAACTCCAGATCAGGAAATCAGCTTTGCTTCTATGATGATGTACTCCCATTCACTGTCCCCTTCAACTTTTATCCATTGTCCCAAACTGTCTCAAAGATATCTATTTTTCCAGTCAACTTTTCCCAGGCAACTTCAATATGGAACTTCCCTGAGAGGTTCTTTCATTTTCACGTCTTTGACATATTTAAGAAGCACAAATTACCCCAACCTTGGTCTGCCAACTGTTTCCTCTTGAGATTTAGGCCCTACATTCAGCTCATTAGGAAAGTTAGGAGTGCAGCTCATCAGGAGAGATAGGAGATCTACTTGCCTTAGCCACTGGATATGTGAACTTGATAACCCGATGAAACTTCTGTCAGGTTCCTCCCCATTCAAAAACATGTTTTCAGTTTATAATGAATGACATTTTATGAGAACATATTCTGATATCAATATCATAGTCCCCATCCATCCTCCACCCTCATCCTCTCATCCGAATCAACCAATGCTCTGATGGTTATCAAATGGTGACTTTCCCATTACCAACACTGCTCCTATATTCCTTATTTGCCTTTCTGTCTTACAAAGGCTTGCTTGACTCCTGTTTATTTGTTATAAACCTACAGATTGATGGATTTGTATTTTTTCAATATGTTCTCATCTGTTATCATTATTTATTTTAATGCACAAATTGTCCAAGATTGCACTAGTTGGATCCCCTAAAGTTGATTCAGTGATGCCCCAAGTACGTCATCTGTAATTTGTCTAGGTGGAATTCAGGGAAAAGGGTTCAAATTATTACTGACTTAATTTTCCAAATTACTTGCCATGTCACTGGTCCTGTTTTTTTTTTTTTTTTTTTTTTTTTTTTTTTCCATAAAATCTATGGACATCCATCATTCAATATTTAAAAGTCACTAATATTCTCCTAAATTTTCTTATTGTACTATTTTGTCCTTACATCAATGCATCCTAAATTTAAAGTCCTGTCTTGGACATATATATCTCATCATGTCATTCTTTAACTTTGTTGATGCTTTCCCACTGTCCTTAGTACAAGGCACAAGGCTTACAATGCCCTTCACACCCAAATACTTCTTTCTGCTGTCCTCTGCAGTCCAGTCCAAACCAAATACTGGCAGTTCATTTTACTCTCAGTTTCTGCAAAGAACACTTTGCTGTTGGTTGGATTTTGTACATTTTCCCATTAAAACAATTTGTATCCCAAGCAAATCTTTGGAGACTTTGCCCAGTAAAATCTTTAAGGTTTCAGCTAGCACACATTTCTTTCGAGGGGGTTTGTCCCACCTGAACAGATGAAGTCCTTCAATACTAGGTACACAAGTTAATGTCATTTTCACTTTAAATCCTCTTCTAAACCAAACTTAGGCACCACAGAGTGGATGATTGATTGATTTGCCTGTATAATTCCATTCACTGATATAGGCTTGACTCAAAGACATCGTAACTTTCCTAAAGAATGTTGCAAAATGGCCAGACTGGAAAGACAAAGGGTAACATAAAAATAGGAGTAATTTAAAAAATATAATACATGATTATCTAAAACATATTTTTAAAAATGTGTCTGAAAAATGTTTTTCAGAGGAAGGAATTTTAAGAGTAAATACTATAAAAAAGGCAAGGTGTGTTTCTAGGAATTGGTCCATGTTGCCAAAGATATCTAATCTGTTGGGGGTACAATTGCTTATAATGTACTTTTAAAACCTAATTCAGAAATGCCACCACTTTCATTACTAACTTTAGTGAATTGATTCTTCCTTCCTTTATTCTTTATGCATCTACCTATAGGATTTTCAAATTTGTTGATATTTTTGCAGAACCAACTTTTAGTTGTTGATTCTACTGTTTTTCTATTGTCTCATTCATCTCTGCTTTAATCTTTATTTCCTTCTTTCTACCAACTTTGGGTTTAGTTTGTTCTTCTTTGTGTGTTTCCTTAAGATGTAAAAGTATGTTACTGTTTGAGCTGATTATTCTTTTTTAATATAGGTTTTTTTGGATATAAATTTCTCTATTATCAATGTTTTCAGTGTGTCCTATAAGGTTTGATATGTTGTGTATTCATTTCTGTTTATCTCAAAGTGTTTTCAAATTCCCCTTATGATTTCATCTGTGAACCATCGGTTCATATGTGTTGTTCAATTTCAACATATTAGTGAAACTTTCTAAATTCCCTTCTGTTATTGATTTCTAGTTTCATTCCACTTTGGTTATAGAAGAAACTTATGGTTTCAGTGTTTTTATGTATGTTGTCAGGTAATATATGGTCTTCTGGGAGGTGGCCCATGTGCACTTGAGAAGAATTTTTCTACTGGATCTCGTTGGCTTAGAGTGTTGTTCAAGTCCTCTATACTCTTACTGATCATCTGTTTAGTTTTTCTATCCATTTGTGGAAGTGGGAAGTTAAATTTTCCCACTATTATGATAGATCTGACTATTTCTCCTCAAATCTGTCATGTTTTCCTTTCTATATTTAAGTGCTCTGTTGTTCTTTGTATATATGTTTATAAGTTTTATATTTTCTTGATATATTGACCCTTTTATGGACATATGAATGCTTCTTTTACTTTTGTAAGTATGTTTGTTTCAATTTTGTCTGCTATTACTCCTAATTCTCTTTTCATTATTATTTGCATGCAATATGTCAGTATTGTGGCCCATTTTTTCACTTACAACTTCTCTGAGCCTTTGGATCTAAAGTGGGTCTTAGGTAGCAGGGGTAGCTCAGTGGTTGAGCACCTGCTTCTCATGTACAAGGTCCTGGGTTCAATCCCTGGTACCTCCTAAAAAAATAAAGTGGGTCTCTTATAGGCAATAAATGGTCATATCATCATTTATTTATGTTGAACTCTGTTTCGTTGAAGTAATTACATAAGTGAAAAAATATTAAACTAAATAATTAGAGCAGAGACTGGCTTAATGTATTAAATTACTTACAAAAAAGAATTAAAATTGCCAATTAACTTGTTTTTTTACAGGTATTTTTTTATAAGAAATTATTCCCCCCCCCCACTGTTTTGGGCTCGCTCTCTGCTCTCTGTGTCCATTTCATGTGTGTTCTTTTGTGTCTGTGTATCTTCTATTTAGGCAGCACTGGGAACCAATCCTGGGTCCTTCCGGAGTGGCAGAGAGGCACTCAATGTCTTTCACTACCTCAGCTCCCTGGTCTGCTGTGTCTCTTATTGTCTCTCCTCTGTGTCTCTTTTCCTTTCATCCTCTTGTTGTGCCAGCACTCCACGTGGGCCAGCACTCCGCATGGAGCAGCACTCTGCTTGGGTTAGCTCTCTTCTCAGGCCAGCTTGCCTCACGGGCCTGCTTGCCTTCACCAGGAGGCCCAGGAAATCGAATCATTGACCTCTTGTATGGTAGACAGGAGCACAATTTCTTGAGCCACATCCGCTTCCCATTTTACATGTATTTTTGGTTAATGTTTTTAATTGATACTTTTAGTGTACCATTTTAATTCCCTTCTCATTTCCATTTCTCTCTATTTTTTCTTTAACATTATTGATATAATTTCTAACTTACAGGACAATTGCAAAAATAAAGAATACCAACATGCATCCCTGCTTCCCATACTCATATCTACCATTTTTAACATTTTGCCAAATATGAGGTTCCATCCTTCTCCCTTTCTTCTTTCTCCCTCCCTCTCTCCTAAACATTTAAGAGTAGATTTCCTCCCGCCTACCTATGTGCCAGGTGTGCATGAAATCTAGGTGGAGCTGCAACTCCTACACTACAGCTCAATGGACTCATCCAAGTCACCTGGTGAGGAGACAACGATGGGCAATGGCCATCCCAGGGAATGGAGAGGGCCTGCATCTGCAGGCAGGATCATCCCACTCACCATATCCATGGGATATAAGCCCTCTCTCACTTGGAGTTGGAGTGGACATCACCATCCCAGTCCCCTCAGGACTGGGGGAAGAACTATGGACTAGAGTGGACTTGATGGTATTCTCTTGTTCACATATGGTGATTCTTGCAATGCAGGAAATTATAACAATGAGGTGGAGCCAGTGGCCACTTGACACTTTTGGGGTAGGGAGGGGATGAGCAGTTGAAATACAGGGGCTTCTTGGGAGTTGGAGGTTGTCCTGAGTACTGTTGTGGCAACGGATGTAGGCCATTTTAAATCAGCACACACCACTCAGAACTGTGTGGGTGAGAGTGTGGTCTACAGTGTGAACTGTGGTCTATGGTTGGTGGCAAGGCTCCAGGATGTGTAAGTTCATTGAGGGTGGTGGGCCACACTTGTGGGAGATGTTTGTGTGGGATGTGGTGGGAGGTGTGGGAGGTGGGCAACATGGGAATCCCAGTGGGTTCCGTGTAATATTTTGGGTAATCTAAGCACCTCTTAAAATATATGTATATATATATATATAAATAACATTTTTGTAAGCAAATACACATATATGCATATATATTTATATATCATTTTGCAAATGTTTGTATGTATTGTGAGAATTTTGATTTTTACCCACAATAAAAATAAATTAAAAAAAAAAAAAAGAGTAGATTGGACACACCATGCTCCTTGACCACAATACTTCCATGTACATTTCTTAAGAACTAGGATCTTCACTACTGTAACTGCCTATGTACAGTTAAGTTAAAAACATTTAATATTGCTATAAGGCAAGTCTATATTCCAATTTTTTAATATGTCCCAATAATGTTTCTGAGTCTTTTCTCCTCTGTTATTAGTTCCCATCTAGGATCATGTACTGAACTGAATTGTCATTGACTTTAGTTGCTCCTTTTATGAATTGCGGAAACATATATACAAAATATACTTTACCATCTCAACCAATCCCAAGCATACCATTCAGTGGGATTAATTACACTGACCCTGTGGCAAGGTCACCACCATCCATTACCAGAACTTTCCTATCATCCTAAACAGAAACCCTGTACCCATTATGTTAATTCCCCCTTGCCCCTCTGTGCTGAACCAGGTAAGCTGTAATCCACTCTCTGTCTCTGAGCTTGCATATTCCAATCGTTTCAAATGAGTGAGCTCATGCAATATGTCTGTATATGACATTTCACTCAATGCAGTGCCTTCTGGTTCATTCATGTTGTAGCATGTATCAGGACTTCATTCTTTTTGCAACTGAATAATATTCCATTGTATGTATATACCATATTTTTTATCCACTTATCTGTGAATGGGTACCTGGGTTTCTTCCATGTTTGTGCTATTATGAAAATTCTGCTGTGAACACTGGTGTACAAAACTATCTGTCTGATCTCCTGGTCTTCCATACTTTTGGGTATATGCAGGTCATATATCAGTTCTATTTCCTCCAAACTGTTTTTCACAGTGTTTGTTGCATCATTTTTTATTCCTACCAAGATTGGACAGGAGTTTCTAATTTTCTGCATCTTTGCCAGTATTTATTTTTAATAGCTACTCTCATGAGTGTGAGGTGCTGTATTTCTCATTATTTTTTTTTGAAAATGATCTTGTAGTGTGGCACCATATATGCTACTCAAAATTTCCCATTTAAGCACATTCAAGGGGACATTTCAATGAGTTGAATTACGTTCATGATATTGTGATACCATCACCAGTGTCCATTTCCCCAAATTCTTCATTACCTCAAACAGAATTTCTGTACCCATTAAACAGTAACACCTCCCACTCTTCCCCTCCAGCCTTTGATAATATACAATCTATCATCTGTTTCTAAAAAATGTCCTTCTTCTAGTTATTTCATATAAACAATATCAGACAGTATTTTTCATTTTGAGTCTGGCTTATTTTACAAACATTATGTGTTCAAGGTTTATCCATGTTGTGGTATGCATCCTCCACTTATGTGGCTGAATCACATACCAATGTGAGCATACTTGGTTTTTGTTTATTCATTCATTTGTTGATGGACACTTGGGTCACTTCCACCATCTGTCTACTTTGAACAATGCTGCTGTAAACATTGGTATACCAATATCTATCTGAGTATCTGCTTTCATGTCTTTTGAGTATACACCAAGAAGTGGGATTGCTGGCTCATATTGTAATTCTATTTTCAACTTTCTGTGGAACAGTCAAGCTGGTTTCCACAGTGTCTGCACCATTTTACATTGCTGCTAGCAATATATTAGGAATCCTATTTCTCTGTATCTTCACTAATATTTACTATTTTTGTTTTTTAATTAACAGACATTTAGTGGATGTTAATTAGTATCTCATTGAGGTTTTGATCTGCATTTCTCTGATAACCAATGATGTTGAGCATTTTTTCATGTGCTGTTGGCTATTTTTATATCTTCTTTAGAGAAATTCTTCTTAAATTAGTAGTGAAGCCTTATTGTATTTGAATTTACTACATTGAGAGTTTTTTTTGTTTTTGTTTTTTTCTTTAAGCAAGTTTATTAAAATATATTCACATAATATACAATACAACTAAAGTATACATAAATGGCTTTGGTATAATCACAACATTGTGCCTACATCTGTGTAGTCAACTATAAAGCATTTTCTTTACTCAAAAAAAAAAACAAAAAAAACAACACCCTACCATTAGCAGTCACCACTCAATTCCTCTGTCCTTCCCCTGCCATACATATCCACTAATCTAATTCCATCTCTATAAATTTATTTATATTTACATTTTTTTTTAATAAATGGAGTCAAACAATATGTAGTACTTTGTGTCTGGTTTCTTTCACTTAGCTTAATATTTTTTTTTAACCATTGATGGAAAAATATTAATATATTACTATTCTCTGCAGACCGTAGTTTGGTTTAGGTGTACTTCCACCCAAATACCACCCTATTTTTTAACATCTTGTGATATTAACATGCATTTGTTCTGATTCAAGGAAAAATACTCTTATATTTGTACTATTGACCACACTCATCATTCACACACAGGACATTATTCTATAGTTTCATCATCTTCAGCTTTCCTTCTAGTGGTATACTTGAACCTAAACTTTTCCTTTCAACCACAGTCACACTCACATATTACCACTGTGAATTACAATCACAGTAGTGTGCTATCATTACCTCTCTCTATTTCCAAACATTAACAATCAACCATATTATAAATCCTGCACAAATTAAGCCCCAGCTTCCCCTTCTCTGCCCTCAGACTGTCTTCTGGTGACCTTAATTCTAGCCATTAACTCCATGAGTTTGCTCATTTATTTAATTCCTATTAGTAAGATCATATAATATTTGTCCTTTTGTGTCTGGCTTGTTTCACTCAACATAATGTCCTCAAGGTTCATCCATGTTGTCAAATGGATTGAGAATTTATTTATTCTTACAGCTGAATAATATTCCATCACATGCATATATGACATGTTTATCCATTCATCTGCTGATAGATAACTGGGTTTTTTCCGTTTTTTGGCGATTGTAAATAATGCTGCTATAGACATTGGCGTGCAAAGATCTGTTTGAGTCCCTGTTTTCAATTCTTTGGAGTATATACCTAATAGTGGGATTGACAGATCATATGGCAGATCTATATTTAGCTTTCTTAGGAATCACCATTCTTCCACAGCAATTGCACCATTCTAAAATCCCAACAACAGTGAGTAAGTATTCTTATTTCTCCACATCCTCTCCAACACTTGTAATTTTCTGTGTTTTTTTTTTATAGTGGCCATTTGAATATTTATGAAATACTATCACTTTGTAGCTTTGATTTGCATTTTCATAATAGCTAGTGGTGTTGAACATTTTGTCATATTTTTTACCATTTGTAGTTCCTCTTCAGAAAAATGTCTATTCAAGTCTTTTGCCAATTTTTAAGTGGATCTTTTCTCTTTTTATCATTGAGTTGTAAAATCTCTTTATATATCACAGATATTACACCCTTTGTATTGGGAGATTTTTGATAACTGAGATAATGCATACTTGTTCTTGATTTTTTGAGATGATCTATTTCTCCTTGAGATAGTTTAGTCAATTTGTGTGTTTCTGGGGATTTGTCCATTTCTTATAAGTTATTTAATTTGTTAGCATACAGTGATTCTTAATATGCTCTTATAATAATCTTTTCTATCTTAAGGTCAGGAGTAATAGTCCCCCCTTTCAATGCCACTGATTTTTATTACTTGCATCCTCTCCATATTTTTTTTATCATTCGATCTAATATTTCTTGTAAGTTTGGTCATTTTGTATTTTCATTTTCATTCATCTCTAGATATTGCCAAATTTCCTGGTGAATTCTTTGACCCATTGGGTCTTTAAGAGTATATTGTTTAACTCCCACACATTTGAGATTTTCCAGTTCTCCTGTTTCTGATTTTTAATTGCATTTCATTGTGGCCAGATAAGATACTTTATGTGATTTTGACCTTTTTAAATTTATTGAGACTTGTTTTGTGATATAACATATAGCTTATCCTGGGATATGATCCTTGTCCTCTTGAAAAGAATATTTACTCTGTTGTTTTCAAACAGATTAGGATTACATATTTCTTGCACACACACACACACTCTTTCTGTTATATACATCTATATATGTCTGCTAGGTCTAGTTCATACATAGTATTATTCCAGCCCTCCATTTCCTTTTTGGCCTTTACTTTGAAAGTGCTAACCAATAGGTCACTGCCTTTACATCAATGATAAGGGTTCTTCCATTGCTAGAAGAGTATTAAGTTTAGAGTATAATGATAATAAGTCTATTTCAGTCCATTGTTCATTCCCCAGTCATGAGGATTTGGGGTTGGTGGTAGCCACTCTGCTTCTAATTGAGAGGGGGCTTAGATGCCATAAGGCGGATGGATGGAACTATTTTGCTTGTAGCTGCAGACACTCTCTTTTCCTTGGCATGGGCATTGTCCATCATCATCTCCTTGTTAGTTGTCCTGGGTGAGTCCAATGAACTGGAGAGTAGGTGTTGGAACTCTGCTGAAATTCAGGGTTTAACTGGCGCATGGTGGGACAAAAGGTTTAAGTCTCTTGGACATACACCTATCAAGTAGACTACTAACTACAGGTTCAGATAGAAGGGGCAGAAGCACCATATGTAGGTAAACCATAAATGAATGCAACTCTGTTACACTGGGGAGTATATATTCCAAAGTATGGCCCCCCAATGGGGTGCTGAATTCCTGAGCTGTCTTATTGTTTCTGGATGTCTCTAGAGCCCTCAGGAGCCCTCTATTTGGGGCACTGTTTACTGTGGCAACCAATGATATCCTGCTAAGACTTGCATAAGCATAACCTCTGGTATGACCTCCCAATTCACTTGAAATCTCTTAGTCATAAAAACTCATTTGTATTTACCATTTTCCCCCTTTTGGCCAAGGTCTTTTTCTGGATGTATTGCTAGGTGGTGCTTGGTAATAATCCCTCAGTGCCAAGGAGCTCCTCCCCAGGAGCCATATCTCACGCCGGGGGAAAGTAGTGCATTTATATGCTGAATCGGGGTTAGAGTCCACATCTGAGCAACAAGGAGTCTTTTGGGAGGTAAATCTTTGGCAGTATATAATACTAGGCTAAGTTTCAATTTCATAAGGAAAAGTTCATAATTACAGTCATCAATATCAAGGACCTGGGATAATGGTCTGTCTTCTTTCATTAGGCACTACCCATGCAATTGAAGGATTCTTGCTCTCATATTAGAGAATGTTGCAGAACTCCCCAGGATGGGAATTCAATATTCTTTCATCTCCACCACTGAGACAATGTCCCATGAATACCTGAACATATTAATATGCCTTAGAGGCATGCCTTAGGTGAACCCCTTCCCATGTATCCCCCCATCACTGACACCCCAGTGATCCTCTCCCACTACTGATGTGACCTTTCTGTGATCCAAAACCTCTCCAAATATGAAGCCAAGAAAATAACCAAATAAAATTAATAAGAAAATGTAATAATACTTTAAAAAATAACCAATAAAACTCAAAACTTTTTTTAAATTTGAAGTTATTTAAAGAAAATATTTAGACATTGTGTCTTTCATCATTGTAAGATTTATTGTCTTGTATGTACAGATATTTTCTTCCATATATTGCCCCATTGTGTTATATTTCATTTTACCTTCAAAGAAGCTTTAGGATACAGAAAAGTCACATAGAGAATACATGTGATTCCCATACATCCATTGCTCTCCCTCTTTCCCCTCTTCCCTATTAATATCCTTTTACTTGTGGATGGTACATTTGTTGCAGTAGACATACAAACATTGAAACATTGCCACTAACCATGGTCAATGGTTTACATTATGGTGTACATTTAGGATGGTACACTTTTATTGGTTTTGACAAAAGGAAATAGAGGATGTTGAGGTGATGCCCATATAGGCAAAATCTATAATAAAGTAGAAGGGTGTAGTTGTGCAATGGATGAGTTTGAAAGTGGTGGAATGATGTGATTGGGTTCGGTGGTGCTCATCTGTGAGTGGGAGTAGTTTGGGAGGTTTGAGTTGGACTATCCATGTATCTAGGGGGAGGGTCAGGGCAAGGAACAGGTCAATTGTGGGATTTTGCAGGTCTGTGGTTAAAACTACAATGTTGGGATTGTTCTTTTGGCAAATATTGCAGGGAAGGGTTACTGGTGTGTGGTGTTGGATGTGGGGGAATACATGGGCAGGGTGTGCCTGGTCCAGGCTTCTATGCAATATATAAGTTGTTCATTTTGTCATAGTGTTATATCAGTGTGTGTAGACCCACAAAATAATGAAAAAAATATCAAACTCTCATCCCAGGAAGTACTGCTGGAATCTCAGCCGTGGTATGGTCTCCAAAGTTATTTAAGCAATGTCATTAGAAACCTGTGCCCCAGAGTACCTGGCATATCCCTTTCCATGGATTTCTGAGACACTCTCATTGTTTAATATGGTGCAATCTGGTCTGTAGCTGATTGCAAGTGTTATCTGTGAATCTTCATAATTAAAATCGTCCGTTGATGACCAAACACTTAAAACAGCCCAGTTAACTTACTACTGTTTTATAAAAGTGAAAGTTCATTACAACAGTAATGCAATTGAGAAGGAAAATTTGTTGCTTCTATGAAATTATGACCAATAACACTATACTGTTGTCTAAATCAGGCAGATCATTACTATGACATCTCATTGGCAGTGAAGACATTGACAAATGTCCTGGAAATTTATGTAAATTCTGAAATGTTTACATTGATAACATTTTACCTGTACAAACTCAATCAAAAGGAGTTTAGAAAATCCTTTTTAATATGGCAACACTTCCTATGCAAATCATAACATATCAAATAAACCTATATCTAGAACCTCTATTTTTAAAAGTGAAAGAACAATTCATTTGAGATAAGTAAGATGTCATTTAGGGTTTGATTTTGGAAAGTTGAAATGTCACAAAGATGTCAGGTTTGAACATTTTTAGAATATTTTAGAATAGGAACCATGGGTCACTGTGAAACTGTATTTGTTTCCCTGTTTAACCAAGTGGTGTTAAAAGATTTTGAAAGTAAATAGAGGAGTAAGCATGATTGTAAAAGGACTTAACTCTTTTAAAAGTGAGATCCAATCAAGAATCTTATATTCTATTAATCACAGAGAAGGGATGAAAATACCAAAAAAAATAAAATAAAATAAAATAAATAAAATAATAGACCCTTTTAGGTCCCAAGAAAATTGAGAATGGCAGACATCATGCTATAGAAACTACAATGTCTTTCAATATAACTGTCTGAAGAGTCCATGGCTTGTCCTTCTGAACTCTTTGCCCTTATGCCATAAAATGAATATCTCAGATACATAGCGATGAGAGAAGCAACACCTCTTTAACTCATGTGTGATGTTTGGAAGCTGTAGGTATCTCAGAAATAAACATATTCTTAAATTTAATCCATTCCTGTGTTTGTCCACCCATTGTAAATAGGATCTTTTGATGAGGCTACTCCAGTTAAGGTGTGACCTGCCACACTATAAATGGGTCTTTATCCTCTTACTGGAGTCCCATTATAACAATGAAATTCAGACACAGAGGGAAAGCCAGGGAAGCAAGAAGCTGAAATCATCAAAACCCCCAGGGAAAGGAGATACCAAGGATTGCTGGTAGCTGGTCTTTGGAAAGAAAACATGGCACCACCTTAATGATACCTTGATTTAGTTCATTAAGACACTTTCATGGCCTCAAAACTGTAAGCTAATAATTTCTCATGATTTAAGCCAACTCAGCTTCATGGTATTTGCTTGAGCAGCCTAGGAAACTAAAACACCAAGTCTCTAGGAAAACTTTTCATTTCTGAAGAATGCTGGATGTTAGTTCAATATTTTTGCCACTTTAAATAATAAGAAGCCTATCACCTCTATTTTATACATATTTAATAGATAGAATCATTTTACACATTAGTTCATTGGATCTCTCAGCACTCGTAACAAATTGGTGAACCATTCCACACTTGAGGATCCTGAGGATCATATAGGAAAATAAACTACCTATAGATATTGTTAAAATGTTGTGGGTGACAGAAGTTGCTTGTCTTGCAATCAACCTGTCTATTTACTTGACATTGGTGGAGTATGTTAGTTATGGATTTTCAAATACAAATTTTGTCAACAACAATTTGGAAGTCGCCAGTTTATTGGAAGTTTGTAGGGGAATGGCTAGAACATTTTACAGTGTATGTCATGTATTATTCCTTTATAACACAGTTAAAATCTGTTCAGAATGTGAATATTCCAAGTCAGTCCAGAGAAACATTTGATTGGAACCTCAAATACATTCTGAGTTTTCTATAAATATAGAGTCCATATTCTGGTGCTGTCAGTCTTTAGACACTGGTAAGGATGGCCCTGTATTAAGTATACTGCCCCTTATTGTTTAAGAATCACTAACTTTTGATGCTGTAGCTATAAACTTCACCCAGGAAGAGGGGACCATGTATGGCAGATTCAAGAGAAAGTTAGTCAAATATGTGATGCTGGAAAACAGTCATCTGGTCTCAGCGCAGGATTCTGACAACATTGATTATATGTATCAACAAGTATCCAGAACAGCTTCCCCATATTCCATTCCACTCCACTCCTTGCCTTGTTTGTTTCATAGAACTCATATCTACATGAAAAAAAAGTCTTTATTTACTTGTGTTATGGTCAGTCACCTCAGTAGAATGTAGTGTTCCTGACGAAAACATCAAGACTTTCTTGCTACTCAATCTTCAGTACCCAGGACTGTGCTGAAAAGACAAATATTTTTTAAATGAATCAGTAAATGCATTAAAGACTAAGTTACTTTTCTTTTGTAGGAACAAAGCTGGGGTTTGATTCTATATACATAGCATTTATGGTATTCTGAAGGAGCTTATTTATGTTTAGTGGATTCTTTAAAATAAGTGATATAATTTCTGCAGAGTTTAAATCACTGAAGATTCTATATGATGTCTTAGAAATCGGATTTGGACATCATCAAGAGACCTTATTTTCTTTGGTTCAGTGCCAGGTATGCCTCCTCCATAAGCAAAGAGCTGTCAATGTACTTCTTCCTAGACCAACCTATAATGGTCACCTTTTTTTCCCTTGGTAACCAGCCTTGGACCTGAAGACTCAGCACTGAATGCACAATCTATGTGCAGGGTATCTGTCTGCAAATCAGATGTGATTTCATCATTGGAGCAAGGAGATGATCTATGTAGGGAAAGAAGAGGATTTCCTCAAGACAAGAGTCTAGGTGAGATTAAAGAACCTGTGCTTCAATATGAGGAGGAGCCTGGTAAGTGGGAGTACAAGAACTTGTTAGTGTCAACTTCAGATATTCTTGAGTGAATGATATTTTCTGAAATGGCACCAAGGACCGTGGGAGAAAACTGTAAAGATGATGTCATTATATTTTGCATTTATCAATCTCTATTCTTAGGTCTTTCTTTAATTAAATTGCCCTCAGGAAAGGAATGTCCAGGTACATACTGGAGTTAATAATTCCATAATAGTATTTATCCTGGTCCTCCTCTTTCATGAATTCCCCTGTTTTGACCTCCCCAACATCCCATCTTCATTTTATTTTTCTCTTATTTTAATCCAGAAAATCTTTCCTAATTTTCCAATACCTGCTTTATTCCTTCATTTTTTTGTTCTTTTTCCATTAAGGGTTGTATTAGTCATGGTTCTCCATAGAAACAATATCAACCGAATATACATGTATATTCTGAGAGTTGTGTTAAGAATAGGTTCATGCAAAGTGGGAACTGTAATATTTTAATTCTGCAGGGCAGGCTGCAAACTGGAAGCTGATAACTGTGTTGTTGAATTCCTCAGGGCAAACTGGCTAGCCGAAGTAGAGGGAGAAATTCTTCTTTATGACCCATGAAATCCTCAGTTTTTCCTTTTTAATTCCTCCAACTGATGGATGAGGAGGCTGCACAAATTGATGATGGCAATCTCCTTTGTTGATTGAACATACAATCAGCCAGATACAATCAATTGATATTGAATTTTGCTTTGATTTTTTTCCTTAAACCTCTGGCTATTCACATTTTATCTATATATCTGCCTGTCTGTCAGTCCTCTATTTTTAGGAGGTACTGGGGTTTGAACCCAGGACCTGGTACATGCAACGCAGGAACTCAACCACCAGGCTATACCTGCTCTGCAACTAATTTTGATTTTGATGAAATTCTATCTATGAATGCCTTCACAGTAACAATCAGGCCAGCAGTTGTTTAATCAAACAATGAAAACCATAGCCTAGCCAAGTTGATATATGAAATTAACCATGACAAGGGTCAGTATTTGAAATAGATTTTCATGAGCTTTGATTCTTTTTCAACATTTTCATTCCTCTATGTAGAGCAACTTATGAATAAAAATATGTGAACCAACCTTTTGCAGCCTCTCATCTCCTCATCTACAGCAGAGATTTCACGTTGGAGAGGAGTACTTTGAATGTAATGATTTTGCAGAAGGTTTCTTCAGAGTTCCCCATTGACCCAACATATATTAATCCATAAGTTTAGGAAACCCTCTATCTCCAATCAAAGTGAAAAATCCTTCAGTGAATAGTCATCGTTTAATCCACTTGAGCATATTCACATTGGAGGTAAATCATATCAATGTCATCTATGTGGGAAAGACTTTTTTGTTCCTCTATCTTTGACAACTTGAGAAAATTCAACTGCAGAGAACCACTATGATAGTAATGAATATGGAAAAGAATACTATGAGAGCATTTATTATAGATGCCAGTATTAATATTGGAGGTAGATGATATAAATCTTGTGAAAATGGGACACACTTAACCAGAAATGCTAATTTGTATTCCTTTAAAAGAACTCACATGGGAGAGAAACCTTATGTCTGTAATCAGTATGGAAGGGCCTTCAATTATCCTTCATTCTTCAGTTGACCTATGCAAATTCACATGGAAGGGAAACCATATGAATGATCAATGGGAAAGCCATGAGTCAAAAAAATCTGTCCTCATGTGACATTTTAGAGAATTCACAGTATAAATGTATCAAATGTAGAATAATCTCATTGCCACAGCACTAACTTTTAAATTATCCAGAGAATACAGGGGAGAAATTCTATATCAATGTAATCCATAATGAAATGATTTTATTTATGAAATATTCTTTTTTAAGATTTATTTTATTTATTTATTTCTCCCCAACCCCTCATTCTTTGCATTTTCTATCTCTGTTTGTTGTGTGCTGGTCTTTTTTTTTTTTTAGTAGGCACAGGGAACTGAACCTGGGACCTCCCATGTGGGGGGAGGTGCCTAATCTCTTGAGCCACCTCTGCTCCCTGCTTTGTTTTGTCTCTCATTGTGTTTTTACTTCATGTATCTCTTTTTTTTTTCTTAAAAATGTATTCAATTAGTTATTCCCCACCCTCCACCCCCCTTTATTTTGCACTTGCAGTCTGCTCTCTGTGTGTTCTTCTGTGTATGAATGTCTTCTCTTTAAGGGGACTGGAAACTGATCTTGGGACTTTCTGGAGTGGGAGAGAGGTGCTCAATCTCTTGCACCACCTCAGCTCCCTGGTTTGCTGCATCTCTCATAGTCTCTCTTCTATGTCTATTTCTGATCCATCGCCTTACTGTGCTAGCTGTCTGCATAGACCAGCAATCCACAAAAGCCAGGACTCCTGCACAGGCCAGCTTTCCTAGGCAGGGCAGTTGCCCATTTTGCCACTTTGTTTGTCTTTTTATTCTTGTGTTGTAGGATTGCTTTATATATTTTGGAGAGTAAACCCTTATTAGGCATGTGGTTTCCAAGTATTTTCTTTCATTGTGTAGGCTACTTTTTTTACCAGTCTTTTCAAGGACAAATGATTTGATTGTGAGGATGTCCCATTTATCTCTTTGTTTCTTTCATTGCATATGCTTTGAGTGTAAATAAGGAACCTTTTCCCAGCCCAAAGTCTGAAGATGCTTTTCCACATTTTCTTCTAAGAGTTTTATGGTCCTGGCACTTATCTTTAGGTCTTTGGTCATTTTCAGTTAATTTTTGTTTTACGTATGATGTAGGGGGAAGGTCTGAAAGGGTGAAAAAGCAGCTGGCTTAAAGCAAGAAAGTATTTGGATGTAGAAGATCTTATAGGTTTTAAGATCCATGGTTTATATATGGATTCTATGACTCAACACTAAAACAACAAGTGACCCAATTAAAAATGGGAAAAGAGTTTATTGAACAAATGATCAAAGTTTCCACATGCATGCACAGTGTTGATAATAGGAAAGCAGTGTGTGTGTGGGTGGTTATATTGGAAATCTCTATTTCCTGCATGATTTTTTAGTAAATCTTACAACTTCTCTAACTGAAATGATATGTCATCCTGAAAATGGATAACAGTTTATGTTAAATTTAGATCTGATAAGGCCATGAAACCTGTTGTCTATTTCATAGGTAACTACTAAAAGAATATGAAAACAATGCATATCTTTGAAATAAATACATGAGACAAGATCACATAAAAACTATGAGTGCTAAAGAAGTCATTCAAAAGTAAACTAGCATTGCTGAACAGTGAGGACAAGTAGAAACTGCATGGAAATAAAGAAGATTAAATTTAAACTTGAACAGTAATTATATTCATATAAATGTTCCACCTAATCAAAATTTTCAAAGGGATTTTTTAAAAAAGTGTTTTATTTTAAACCCATCTAAGGAGTAGCAGATATAGAGCAAATGATTGAGTGCCTGCTTCCCATGTACCTGGTCCTGGGTTCAATCCAAGAGTAACAGCAAGTTTGGCGGTAAAATGTGGATTTTATATAATCACAGAAAGACACAAATATCAGCAAATTTTGTGTCAGTATGACAACAGCAAATACAACAAACATTAAGGAAAAAGTACCAGAAATGTGGTGGCCTTTCATACTGTTAAAATGTCTAAGTTACCAGAAAAACATAGCAAATTAAAACTGGTGTGCACCTACTTGCTGGCATTCACAAATTGACAGTATTACAACACATAAGAGTGTTACCCAAATGTTCATAGGAGATTTTGGAACTACTCTTTCAGCAAATGATTGGATAGGAAGAAAAATTATCAACAATGTTACTGACTCTCTCATTATCATGAATAATGAATTTTTCTTAATGCATATGTCATGCATACTTTTAATTAAGGCATATATACAAAACACTGCAAACCGAAAAATATACTTCTTTTTCATGTTTTAAGAAATTGTAGAGCCAAGGCAGGAGAAGGAGGATGTTAGGAGGCAATCATGGTCATCCTCTCAGAGATGAAGTTGGCTCTAACCAGGGAAGAAAGGAGGAGGCAAAGGAGAAGTGGTCAGATAAGCAGAGGATGTGAAGGATGGATGTGACATGGAAAGAGAGAAGTCAAGAAGGGCCACAAAGCTTTAGCCTGAACACCTACCTGGATGGAACTACTGTACATGGAAAAGTGAGATACCAAGAAGGAGGAGGTTTGGAAAGGAGTCTAGAGATTGGCATTGGCACAGTAGACAGAGAAATGGGGCTTCATGGATACAGCTCTGTGTAAATCTTGACTGTGTGGAAAATATAGGGAAATATAGTTGGTACTCATGCCAGTATAGGTGGAACTTAAAGCCAAGAGTGATCACATGCTCAGTAAGTGAATCAATTTCTGAGGATGGAAGGAGGTCCAAGTTTGAAGCTCTGGGGAAAACTAATGCTGAGAGAATTTTGGAAAAAACAGGAATCAGCAGAGGAGACTGAGATGGAAAGACTAGAGTGTCCAGATGATAAAAAGTAAAAGGAGACTGTAGTGAACCAGAAGTAAGTGAGGGGAGCACTTCAAGAAGCACAGAGGAACCAAATGTCCCAAATGCAGCTGATGCAATGCAGCAATTATTGGGATGTGAAGGATCTTTTGGGATTAAGCTTTCCTTTTCGATCACCTAGGAGAAAGAAAAACATGTCCTTATATGAAGGACATGTACTTGGATACTAATAATATCTTTGGGTCATAATACTGCAATCTGATTTTCCAGATTAATGGAAATGATACATATCTTGATAGGGTGATTGGATACTTTAGGGGAAGGGGATCAAAAGTTTGAAAATTTTCACATCTTTCAGTTAAGATCAATGCATTTAACTGTATTTAAATTTTACATCAATTTTAAATAAACAATCAGAGAAAAAGAGAGAAGACTGTTCACGAGAGTGTAATGGAGATAAGCACATTTTATTTTCAGTATCTTTCCCCCACTTACCACCTCACTGATGAGCTGCTGGGAGTTCTCTGGGGTTTGCTATGGATACAAGGTTACTGTACAGAGTACTGTGGTGGCATCAGAGCCACCACACTTCAGGGCCTGAAGTGCTCTATGGAGCTAGTCTTTTGGATGATCCTGGGGACTCTTAGAAGTGGTGATGGAGTGCAAAAACATTAACTTCTGCTCCCCTCAGGCGTGCAGAGCCAACAGGCTGGAATGATACTATCCAATTCCATCTGAGAGTTTTTGAGGCCATGGGCTGGAGTTCCTCTACCCTCACCTCCTGGACACACAAGTGATTTTATCCATGGTTAGTTCCTCCTTCAATCACATAGAGTTTAGACTTGAGGAACACACCAGAAATAGGGGACTTTGTCTGTACAGAAACTCAACTTGAAAGAAACTACTTCTACTGGCTAGATTGTTCATATACTTAAGAGACTATTTAAGAGATTTATGTACATGTTTAGATCTTTTCATTATTTCTTTACTTATTAATCTGTTCATATATTTATATTATAATTGTATGTTGATCTGATAAGCATAGCTTTCTTTTCTTTTTCTCTTTTACATAATATCTATTACATACATAATTATAAGTTGAACATATATGCAGTTCAGCATGAGTCTTTTAAGACAAAAGCAATATAAATTTGCAAGTGTATATTCCCAAGAAACCTAAGTTATAAGTAAATGTAAATTTTACTTCAATTTTTAATAGTCATAAAATAAAAATCAAAGGAGAATTCTCATCTTTCTTGGGAAGAATGTGAACAGTATATGTACAAAGAATTTTCAATAATTCAAAGGTATATTTGAAAAGAATAAAGAATAAAAATTGAAAAGTAATATATTCACATGAGATGCTTAATTCCCATTCATGAGTGCTGCAGTATGAGTTCTCTAAGCAGGAAGAAATCCGTCTTGGACAATATCAGAAAATCTACACTCCCAATCCCAAAGCCATCTCTTCCTCCTGCTTTCTATTTAAATGACACACCTCAAAGGAAAACTGAGGGAGCAGCAAGGAGCTCCTTTCCCAGGGAAACAGCTGGCATCCCTAAGACAATAACTGTAGTCACATATAATGATGCCATGGGAGACAGTGAGCAAAAACTGGAGATTTCTAATGACTACCAAGAAAAGCAGCAACAGTCAGCATTTGAGGCATCCACATGACATAAATGAACCAATGAAGCACCATGACTTCTCCCCAAAATAGAGAAAGAAAACTGACCTTGGTCATGGGGATAGATCAGTGATGAGAAGAAAGAAAGTCCTTGTCACTGTGGAGCTGATAATCTAGGAGAGAAAGGAAGATTTGGAAAGAAAGAAAAGTGAATACATGGCATGTCAGGATATGTGAAAGGTGATGAAGAAGAATAAGCAGAGAAGGGTGGGAATGCAGATTTTGGGGGACAAAATGGGACGGGGGGACTCAAGGAAGTAGACATCAGTCAAGGTCTACCTGAGGAGAGGGTATCTGAGCACTGAGGGTACCTGGCACAAGCATCGAAGGATGAGGGACCCGAGCAGGTGATAGCACTCAGTAGGGGTGATGAGCATGAGGTTTGTGAGGACCAGCCAGAGTCCAGAGTGGCTGGAACACAGTGGGTCACATGCAGGGTAAGTGGGAAAAGGCTGACATGGGCCAGATGACTGAGGACACTTTAGCTATTTTAGAGAGAATAATTTTAATTAAAAAATGACAGTGACTGCAATGTAGAGGTAAAGGTAAAACAGAGATTCCCAGTTTGGGACTCTGCCATGAATTTAAGCTGATCATGGTGAGAGAGAGAACCAGGTGGGCACTGTGTTATAAAGAGAGTGACAAGATCAGATCCAGGACATGAGTTTTTTTGATGACTGTGGGTGCAAGAGAAAGTAGGAGATAAAAGGTTAACACTGTGAGTTTGACCTAAGCATCTGCATGAAGGGTGGCATCCTCCACAAAACAGGGGTGACTGGGAGAGGAATGCATTTGTTGGGATACCGGACTGAGGTTATTTGTGAGGAGGGAGATTTCTTAGTCCCCTTAGCCATCACATTGCAATAACAAGCGCTCAGTTTGATGGAAGCAAATTGGAAACAGAGAGGTGATCACATGGCAGTTATAAATTTAATGGATCATCAGTGAGAGCTGCATTTAACAGAAAACTGCCAAGGAATAGGAAGATCCTAATGGGTAAAATAGGTCTGCTTATGGCCAGATCCCTACATAGCATTCCCCATCATCAACATCACAAGATGCCTCACCAGTGGACTGCCCAAGACTGTTATCCCATTAATGGCTTGGGTTTTGCCGAATCACTCCGCAGTCACTTTCCCTACCATGGGCAAAAACAGCTCAGGTAGTCATGAAGCCCTGAAGAGAGCTAAGGAATTGGCTGGAACCATCCCACATATTCATAATATAGGAAGGAAGGGCTGTTCTTGCCCTTTGGCTAATGAAAGGTCATTCCAACCAAGATATTACCTGGGATACTATCTCTGCCTGGGATTGGGCTTTTGTCTCTGGAGATCTGACTCAAGGACCCCTGTGCTCCTCACTATTGAAGTAACCTGCCATGTCCTCATGCTTCTGAAAGGCATTCCCAGAATTTTTACACTATTTTGCATTTAATACCTTCTTCTTCCACCTGAGTCTCCAAACCTGAGGTTCAAAAGACTTAAGTTAGAATTTCTTAGCTCATCCAACCTGAATGTATTCCTTGGGCCTGCCTGGAACTTATCCTGCAAATTCTTAAGCATATCCTGAAAAGAAATTCAAAGCTATATATTTAGCAAGATGGAGTTAGTGTAGAAGGGCGCACACTGCAAGCTCCCAGAGCAAGGCGGATTGGGGACGGGGTCATGCCCGAGGGTCAGTGCTGTGCACGCGTGGAGTGAGAGGCTTGGGACATCTATCTGCGCAGATCGGTGGCGTGGACCGAACGGTGGAGATTCGTGAGTTTTGAGGCTGCCGGTGGAGGTTGGCACAGGCGGCCGAGCCCCGCAGTTAGGGAAAAAAAAACAAAAACGGCCATTTGGAGCCACGGGCGGGGCGAAAAAGTTTTATTTTCTGGGGATCTGGCTGCCTGGCGCCCCTTGGACCTTGTGTGAACGGAGCAAACAAGCTAATCAGCACCCAGTGAGCCGGAGGGGGGATTTTGGTCGGGGAACGGAGCTGATTTCCCTAGCCACCCAGGGATAAGACCCGGGCCGCTGCGGAGCCAGGAGGAAGGGACACTTCCCAAAAAAGGGAGGGTTCGGTTGGAAGACGGGGAAAGGTATTTTATATTTTTAGACATTGATCTGGATGTCTGCACCGCCCCATAGCTTTGGGGAGCAGATAAGCCGACCTGAAGCAGCATCAGGCTGAGAGCAGATGCGAATCTGCACTCAAACTGATTTATTGAGCAGCCCAGTGACGCTGGAGCTCAGCGCCAGAAGGGGCAGAATCCGCCATCTTTAGCACTCCTCACTGACTAACATCAGAGCTTCAGCTAACCTGGGGAGTCCGGAAAATGAGACGTGCTTGATTAATTTCCACGGGCCCAACTAGGGTCCCTTCCATAAGGGGGTTGGTCTAGAGGAGGAATTATTTTGGGTCCTGCATTTGGCTTAAAAAAAAAAAAAATGAGGTCACCTCAACAAATGAAAAATAAATTCTTTTTAATTTAGTTTAATAGCTAAAAGCTGCTTCAGGACCTGCATATAGAACCCTGTGGGGAAATTCATTGATAAACACAAGTAGGGAGGAAGGATCCACGTGGACCCTAGGGGAATCATTGACCCCCCTTAGCTCTGTTTGACTGCTTGCCTGTGTGGATCTTTGGTTACTCTCTGTTACTTTCTGGTCTATTGTTATTATTCCCCTTTTCCTCCCCACTTCCTATTTCCTTCTATTTTTTTTTTTAAATAGGTGCTGCCAGCTGGTCATTATTTGCTGGGCTTCTTATTCAGTAATTTCCCACTCGCTGTATATATTGATTCTGTATTACAAATTATCGCTTATCCTTCCTGCATCTTTCTGCCTTCTGTTTTCTGTTGTGGCTTTTAGAGACAACATTTTTTCTTAGGCCCACAACTTAAGGGTGTCAATTTCTATCCCAACTATTTTGTTTTCTTCTTCTTCTTTTTCCTTTTTTTTTTATTAGTATTAATTTTTTCCTTTCAGACCTTTCTCTATTTCTCTCCCTCCTCATAATTCTAGCCTTCTAAATCACTATATATATATATATATATATATATATATATATATATATATATATA
>JAKSZT010000751.1:551062-569836 GCA_026826555.1 Tolypeutes matacus
AAACCATAAAAACCTTGGAAGATAATGTAGGGAAGCATCTACAGGACCTTGTAATAGGAAATGGTTTCATGAACTTCACAGCCAAAGCACAAGCAGCAAGAGAAAAAATTGATAAATGGGATCTCCTCAAAATTAAAAACTTCTACACCTCTAAGGATGTTTTTAAGAAAATAAAAAGGCAACCTACCCAATGGGAAAAAATATTCGGCAACCATATATCTGATAGGAGCCTAATATTCTGCATATATAAAGAAATCCTTCACCTCGAAAATAAAAGGACAAGCAACCGATATAAAAAATGGGCAAGTGACCTGAAAAGACACTTCTCCACGGAAGAAATACAAATGGCTAAAAAGCACGTGAAAAAATGCTCAACATCACTTGCTATCAGGGAAATGCAAATCAAAACTACAATGAGATACCATCTTACACCCATCAGAATGGCAGCTATTAAAAAAACAGGAGACACTAAATGTTGGAGAGGGAGGATGTGGAGGAATAGGAACCCTCATCCACTGCTGGTGGGACTGCGGTATGGTCCAGCCACTGTGGAGGACAGTTTGGCGGTTCCTCAGAAAACTAGCAATAGATCTTCCGTATGATCCAGCAATTCCACTGCTGGGTATATACCCAGAAGAACTGAAAAGAAAAATACAAACAGATATATGCACACCAATGTTCATAGCGGCATTGTTCACCATTGCCAAAAGTTGGAATCAGCCCCGGTGCCCATCAACAGATGAATGGATAAGCAAAATGTGTTACATACATACAATGGAATATTACTCAGCTGTAAGAAGGAACAAAGTGCTAACACATGGAATAACGTGGATGAATCGTGAAGACCTTATGTTGAGTGAAGCAAGCCAGGCACTGAAGGATGAACAGTATATGACCTCACTGATCTGAACTGAGGAAAGTGAGCAGTCTCTGAGAACCATTGTCTGAAAGATAGGTTAACAAAGGAGAGTAAGAGAAGAGAAGGCTTTGAGCCATCACCCATATGGACATAATCTATGGCAAAGGGATAGAGTGTGGTTGCATGTTGGGGGATGGGGCAGATGAGTGGTGGTGTTCCTGGGTTTGGTGGTGCAGCACTGGGGGGTGGATGGATTACGAAGGGCTGGTTCAAATCCCCAGGGCATGTAACAGTGAATCTTGACATTCCATGGGTTGGGAGAGGGGGATATCATGGGCCCTGGGGGCCTGGGGAGAAGCGAACAGTCAAGATCTAATGGGGTGTTTGGTGGTCATGGGGAAGGTTTTTCATTACCTTACAGTAATGGACACAGGACATGGTAAATATCATCAAAATTATTAAACTCTATCATCTAAATTGGAAACTATACTGTAAATCACTGACAATGTTTAGTTGCTATATTTTGCTATCTGCATAACAGTTATAACAATGCTAACAACCCAAAAAAAAAGGGGGCAGAGTTAATATGGGGTGGGGAAGGGCGGGTGGTTTGGTATCTGGGAGTCCCCGGCACTCCGTGTGTGACTTTGATGTGACCTAAACTTCTTTGAAAATTAAATGAAAAATTGGGAGACAATGGGTATTGAGAGGAGGAAGGTGTCATGGCACACCAGACATCCGATAACACAGTGATAAAGGGAAGGAAAAAAGGGAAAAAAGAAAAGAGAAAGGAAAAAAATGAATACATATATATATATATATATTTTAAAGGCATTTCCTTTGCTTCTTTGCCCATTTTTTGAATGTCCCAATCCCCTAATTATATTTTATTTTGTTTTGTTCTTTGTTTGATTATTTGTTTTTTTTCCTTCTCTCTCTTTTTTTTTTTTTCCCCTGAGTTTCCTTATGTTTGTCTCTTGCATGTAGGCTTATCACACTTGTTTCTTTTTCCTAGTAAGTGTATTTGATTATTTTATGGACTAAATCTTCATGGAGGATTTGGATCACAGAAGGGTTACAATGGGTACTGCGGGGGATTATTGGGGGGGGTTTCGTGGGGATTGGTTCATCCGAATATACATGAAAGATATATAAAATCATTCAAAGGATCGGGGGATGGGGCATGGTCATGATGGGTGGATAATCACACAATAAATGAGGGAATCTGAATTTCTAGCCTGGAGAGCTCTGTCACAGTCTCCAAGGGAGCAACAATAGTCCTCTGAGTGTAGGGACAGTCCCTGTCAAAATAGGATGACCCACTGATATTTTTTTGTTTTGTTTTGTTTTGTTTTTTTATTGATGACTACCCTTGTGAGTCTTTGCTCTTGTAAATGAGACTTAGCCTGCAGTTGTGGGGTGCCTAAGGGTTGCCACCTGAGAGCCTCCTTGTTGCTCAAATGTGGCCTCTCTCTAAGCCAAACTCAGCATATGATTGCATTACCTTCCCCCCAACGTGGGTCATGACTCCCGGGGATGAGCCTCCCTGGCAACGAGGGATTAATACCAAGTGCCAACTGGCAGCTTTGCACAGTGGCAGTATCGTAGCCAATGAGGTTTATCCGAGGCAAGATTATTGCTAATTGAAAACTTTTCCCAAGTGCCAACTGGCAACACAACTGGAAAAAGACCTTGAATAAAAGGGGGAAATGGTAAAGACAAATTAGTTCAAGTGGCTAAGAGACTTCAAAGAGAGTCGGGAGTTCATCCCAGAGGTAACTCTTACGCACACCTAAGTAGGAGCTCATAGAACATCTAAGTGCCTATCACCCCACTCAGTGGGGTTCCTGAGAACTCCGGAGACACCCTGGTCCTATATAAGGGGGGATAGCCACAGAGACTGATGCCTTATCAGTGGGTTCTATTTTGGAATCTGTGCTCCTGAGAGTGACAGAATTAGACTCAAATAAGTCCTCCCTGCACATGGTTCACCAGTCCCTTCTATTCAAACCTATATGCGATACTGGAGTTTTTAGGTATACTTCCAGAGACTGGAGCCTCCCGCCTACCTATATGCCAGGTGTGCATGAAATCTAGGTGGAGCTGCAACTCCTACCCTACAGCTAAATGGACTCATCCAAGTCACCTGGTGAGGAGACAACGATGGGCAATGGCCATCCCAGGGAATGGAGAGGGCCTGCATCTGCAGGCAGGATCATCCCACCTACCATATCCATGGGATATAAGCCCTCTCTCACTTGGAGTTGGAGTGGACATCACCATCCCAGTCCCCTCAGGATTGGGGGAAGAACTATGGACTAGAGTAGACTTGATGGTATTCTCTTGTTCACATATGGTGATTCTAGCAATGCAAGAAATTATAACAATGAGGTGGAGCCAGTGGCCACTTGACACTTTTGGGGTAGGGAGGGGACTAGCAGTTGAAATACTGTGGCTTCTTTGGGAGTTGGAGGTTGTCCTGAGTACTGTTGTGGCAACGGATATAGGCGATTTTAAATCAGCACACACCACTCAGAACTGAGTGGGAGAGAGTGTGGTCTACACTGTGAACTGTGGTCTATGGATGGTGGCAAGGCTCCAGGATGTGTAAGTCCATTGAGGGTCGTGGGCCACACTTGTGGGAGATGTTTGTGTGGGATGTGGTGGGAGGTGTGGGAGGTGGGCAACATGAGAATCCCAGTGGGTTCCATGTAATATTTTGGGTAATCTAAGCACCTCTTAAAAATATATATATATAAACAACATTTTTTTAAGCAAATACACATATATGCATAAATATTTATATATCATTTTGCAAATGTTTGTATTTATTGTGAGAATTTTGATTTTTACCCATAATAAATAAAAAAAATAAAATTAAATTAAAAAAAAGCTATATATTTAAGGCATTCATCCCTCATGAAGAGAGTTCAAGATTGTAAATGTTATTCCAGGTTCAGCACTTTTAAATGGAAGGTTCAATCTTCAATTGCCTCCTCAGAAATATTAGCTCAGTGGGAATATGAATCCCATGTTCACTAAGGGACCCACAGGACCAGAAAGCTTGTTCTGACAATGGCTCTGAGTGCATATTTTTTTCTGAATCCCTTTGTTCTGGGGGGCAATGTTGGCCTTAGGGAGGTAATTTGTAGTGTAAGTGTGTTTTCAGTTTTTTGAAACCTCTTGGGGGCAATATACCAGCAGAAATGGTTTGGCTTTTCTTATGGGAGGTTGTTAGGTTAAAATCTTACATCTGAGGCTGTGAAAAGGTTCAATTCAGGGCATCATCTGAGATGCTCTCTTTCCAAAATTTAGCTGCTGATGATTGCATACTCCTGCTATGTGGCAAGATATAATGGCATCTCTGCCAATTCGAGTCTCTGCCTTCTCTTCCAGAGTTATTTTCTTCCTGAGCACAAATTTGGGCAATCACGTATGTGGTACATTTCTCTCCTCTCCTCTGAACCTCTCAGAGTTCTCTTTTGGTCATTGTGGTTGTTCTCCTGATTCTAGCCTCCAACCACTGGTGCCTCTTTCTTTTGCCTCTTGGATTTATCTGTGTCTGCAGCTTTTTTCTGTGTTTCTGCTGCTTTCATTCCTCCATTTAAAAGGACCCCAATAGGAGGATTAAGACCCACCCTGGGTCTCACACCTAACTAAAGACCAGGACAAATGTAATTTAAGCAAGTCTTGCCACCTGCAATGCACAGGAATAGACATGGTCTATTCTGAGATCCACAGATGGCTTCAAACTCTCACAGTTGGTTTAATGGTGCCTTTCTAAGAATCGAAAATACGTTGTTTCTCTTAAAAGTCCTGAGGTGTGTGTAGGGGCTTCCCCTTTTTCTAGTTTCCGTAGAGCCATGTCATGAATGCTCAAGGTTTTTTGATGTGGTTGTCTGTGTAGTGGTGCATGCAGCAACCACTACATACACATGGACATGGACATATAAGTATATACCAATACCTACATACACATGAACTTACATATACATGTCCTTTTATTCATAAAACTCATTCCCTTTTCATATTAAAGGCAATAATATATCTTCCCAGTGTCGTCTATAATTTTTTCTATTTCATCACTCCCTTTTTAAGTATGCATGTTTTGTTCTCCATATTACATATTACAAATCTCAAATATCCAGTGTTCCTGATTGGTTATTCCCACTTAACTACTAGGGGTATATGCCTTTCTAGAAACTCAGTGTGTTTAGGTGGGGCCTGTGCCTTTCAGCATATTTTTGTGGGTTGATGGAGCAGTTTTTAAAAGTTTTTTTTTATTAAGATATAGTCACACACCACAGGCCATCCAATGTGTGCAATCAGTGGGTCTCGATATAATCAGAGTTGTGGATACATCACCACAGTCAATCTTAGGAGATTTTCATTACTCTAAAAGGAAATCCCCATAACCCACAACAGTTACCTCTCAATCCTTCTGCCATTCCCCAGCCCTACATAACCACTAATGTGATTCTGTGGCTATAGATTTGTTTATATTGACATTTTAAACCAATAGACATATTCCATTTGTAGTACTTTGTGTCTGGTTTCTTTTCTATAGCAAAATGTTTTTTATTGTGGTGATTTTTTAATTAGAAAGTTGTAGATTTATATAAATTCATGAAAAATACAACATTCCCATAGCACCCCCTATTGTTGACACTTTGTATTGCATGCTACCTTTGGTGCAATGAAGGAAGAATATTAAAATATTACTGCTAACTGAAGCCCATCATTTGCATTAGTTATATTTTTCCCATATTCCACCCTATTGTAGTACCTGTAATAGTGATGTGCATTTCTCATATTAGTACTCTGAACAGTAGTCATTATCCACTAGGAGGTTCACTGTGCTATACACGTTTTATCCTCTATCTTTCCTTCTAGTAGCGTATATGACCCCAAAATTCCCCTTCAAACACATTTAAACACATAATTCACTGCTGTCAGTTACACTCACAAGAATATGCTACCATCACCTCTATCCATTTCCAAATATCTGTAATCAACATAATGAAAAATTCTGTACAAATTAAGCATGAGTTCCCCATTTTTACACTCCTTCCATCTCTGAGTAACTGATATTGTAGGCTATAACCCAATGAGTTAGCTTCTTATAATTCATTGATATTAGTGAAATCATAACATACTTGTCTTTTTGTGCCTGATGTATTTCACAAAACTCCAAAATGTGACATGAATGAGGTCTATATTCTGTCTTACATCCAAATTGCATTCCTTTTTATGTATATATCACATTTGCTTATCCATTCATTGGTTGATGGACACTTGTCTCCATCTTTTGGTAAATGTGAATAAAGCCAGTATGAACATGGTGAGCAAAGGTCTGTTCCAAGTCCCATCTTTCAGTTCATCTGAGCATGTACCTAATAGCGTGATTGCCAGATCATATAAAAATTCTGTGCTTAGCCTTCTAGGAAATGCTAAACTCTCTTCTGTAGTGGCTACCCCACTTTACATTGCAACCAACAGTAAATGACTGTCTCTCTTTCTCCACATCCTTTCCAACAATTGCCATTTTCTGGGAGATTTTTGTTTGTTTGTTTGTTTTTATAGTGTTCATTCTAGTAGGTGTGTTATGATATCTCATTGTTGTTTTGATTTGCATTTCCCTAATAGCTACTTGTGGAGAGCATCTTTTCATGTGCTTTTAAGCCATTTGTGTTTGCTCTTGGAAAAAATGTCTTCTCAAGTCTTTTGCCCTCGTTTCCATTTTGTCTTTTGATTCTTGAGTTGTGGGATTGTTTTGTATATTTTGGAAAATAAACCCTTATTAGTTATGTGGTTTCCAAGTATTTTCTTCCATTGTGTAGGCTGCTTTCTTGACCAGTCTTTTCAAGCACAAATGATTTGATTGTGAGGGGCTTCCATTTATCTCTTTGTTCTTTCTTTGGATAGGCTTTGAGTGTAAATAAGGAACCTTTTCCCAGCCCAAGGTCTAAAGATGCTTCTCCATATATTCTTCTAAGAGTTTTATGGTCCTGGCACTTATCTTTAGGTCTTTGGTCATTTTCAGTTAATTTTTGTTTTAGGTATGAGGTAGGGGGGAAGGTCTGAAAAGGTGAAAAGGCAGCTGGCTTAAAGTGAGAAAGTATTTGGATGTCACAGATCTGATAGTGTATAAGATCCATGATATATAAACAGATTCCACAACTGAAAACTAAAACAATAAATGACCCAATTATAAATGGGCAAAAGACTTTATGGAACAAATGATCAAAGTTGCCACATGCCTGCAGTGTTGAAAATAGGGAAGCAGTGTGTATATAGGTAGTTATGTTGGAAATCTCTATTTCTTACATGATTTCTCAGTAAACTTACAATTTCTCCTACTGAAATGATGCATCATCCTGGAAATGGATAGCAGATTATGTTAAATTTAGATCTGATAAGGCAATGAAAACTGTTGTCTATGTCATAGGTAACTATTAAAAGAATATGCAAACAATGCATATCTTCTAAAGAAATACATGAGACAGAATTGCATAAAAACTATGAGTGCTAAAGAAGTCATGCAGGAGTAAACTAACAGTGTTGAACAGTGAGGACAAATAGATACTGCATGGGAATAAAGAAGATTAAATTTAAACTTGAACCTTAATTATATTAATATCAATGTTCCAACCTAATCAAAATTTTCAAAGGGATTAAAAAAAATGTGTTTTATTAAAAAACCCATCTAAGGGGTAGCAGGTATAAATCAAATGGAAGCATGCTTGCTTCCCATGTATGAGGTCCTGGGTTCAATCCCAGATACATCATTAAAAAAAAATTATCCAAGAATCGCAGTACATTTTGTAGTAAAATGTGGATTTTTTATAATTACAGAAAAACACAAATATCAGCAAGTTTTGTGTCAGTCTGACAACAGAAAATACAGCACATATTAAAGAGAAAGTACCAGAAATGTGGGGTCCTTTCATAATATTAAAATGTCTAAATCACCAGAAAAACATAGCAAATTCAAATTGATGTACACCTACTTGTTGGTCTTCGCAAGTTGACAGTATTACAACACGTAAAGCAAAACCCAAATGCTCATAGGTGATTTTGGAACTACTCTCTAAGGAAGTGATGGGATAGGAAAAAAAAATTATCAACGATGATACTTACTCCTTCATTATCACGAATAATAAATTTTTCTTCATTCATATGTCATCCATACTTTTACTTAAGGCATATATATAGAACACTGCAAACAAAAAAATACACTTTTTTTCATGAATTAAGAAATTACAGGGCTGCGGCAGTAGAAGGAGGATGTTAGGAGGCAACCATGGTCATCCTCTCAGAGATTAAGTTGGCTCTAACCAGGGAAGAAAGGAGGGGGCCAAGGAGTAGGGGTCAGATGGGTACAGGAGGTGAAGGATGGATGTGATGTGGAAAGAGAGAAGTCAAGAAGGATCATGAAGCTTTAGCCTGAATGCCTACCAGGAGAGAACTGCTGTACATGGAAAAGGGAGAGACCAAATAGGAGGAGGTTTGGGAAGGAGTTTATAGTTTGGTGTTGGCACAGTAGACACAGAGTGGAATGTTTTTGGACACAGGATTGTGTAAATCTGGACTGTGTGGAAAAATTTGGGTTAGTTAAATATATTTAGTATCATGCCAGTCTAGATGGTGCTTAAAGCCAAGAGTGATCACATGCTCAGTAAGTGAATTAGTTTCTGAGGAAGGAACGGGGGCCAAGTTGAAGTCCTGGGGAAAACTAATGCTGAGAAATTTTTGGGAAAAAAACAGGATCCAGCAGAGGAGACTGAGATCAAAAGGCTAGAGTATCCAGAAGATAGAAAGAAAAAGGAGAATGAGGAGAAGGAGAAGTAAGTGATGGGAACACTTCAAGAAGTACAGAGGAAACAAATATCCCAAATGCAGCCAATGCGATGCAGCAGTTAGGGGGATGTGAAGGATCTTTTGGGATTAAGCTTTCCTTTTCTATCACCCAGGAGAAATGAAAACATGTTCTTATATGAAGGACACATACATGGATACTCATAATATCTTTGTGTCATAATAGCTCAAATCTGAAAGACCCAAATACCACCAGGAGGAACATGAATAAATATTTTGTAATACAGCCATTCAATGTCAGAGGACTCAATGATAAAAAACAAGGGAACTGCTGATCCACCAAACAACAAAAATGAATCTCAAAACAATATTTTGAGCAAATGATGCAGGAACCAAAATGTAAAGTCCAATTCATTTTATTTTTATGAATTTCAAGATGTGGCAAAAGGAATGTATGAGGATAGAAAATCAGAACTAGGGTGACTATGTTGGGAGGTAGTTGTTGATTGAAGCGTACCGGGATGGTTTTCAATATTATTGAAAATGATCCTATTTTGATATGATGATTGGATACTGTAGGGGAAGAGGATGAAAGGTTTGAAAACTTTGATGTCATTCAGTTAAGATCAGTACATTTAGTTGTATTTAAATTTTACATCAGTTTTAAACAAACAATAAGAGAGAAAAAGAGAAGACTGTTCAGGAGAGTGTAATGGAGATAAGCACATTTTATTTTCATTATCTTTATCCCACTGACCACCTCACTGATGAGCAGCTGGGCTGTCAGTTGCTTGTGGATTCCAGGCAGAATGTTAGGGAGTTCTCTGGGGTTTGTTGTGGATACAGGGTTACTGGGCAGAGTCCTGTGGTGGCATCAGTGCAATGGAGAGGCTGTTGCCTTCTGTGGAGCTTTCTTTTGGATGATCCTGGGAACTCTTTGAGAGGTGGTGATGGAGCAAAATGACACTAGTCCTTACCTCACATCCCACAGTCTCCAGTGGGACTCAGGGGTGTTTCAATATTTCTTCAGCATTTTAATGGGTCTCCTATGGTTCAGACTTGAGAAGTCTGTTAGAAGCTGACTTTATAGAAAATGTGAAAGTTAGCTTGCAGACACACTAGCTACCCTGATTGACAAGAAATATCAACTCCTTGATCAGATGAGTGCTGCTCATAAGAGGTATGTAGAGACTAAGTCATCTTTAGGAGATGCTAAGCTACAGAGAGTGTATTCAATAATGCCCTTCCTTATGGACACCTACAGAAAGGAAAGGGAACAACAGCAATGTTTATGAAGGAATTAACTTTAGTGGTCCTAGAACTAAAGGAAGAGGGCCCAAATGTTCCAAACGATCTTGTGATAAGGAAGATGCTAAAAGCACTGGAGTCCTAAGAAGAGGTCATGCTGTCCAGTACAGTACCAGACCCTTTTCCAAATTCAGTGTTTGGAAACCCATCCACTCCCTGATTGTCCCTCCTCCAGGACTGGGCCTCGGGCAATCTTCAAGCAACACTGAACTTCTGCTCCTCTCAGCCCTGCAGAGCCCACAGAATGACCCTGTCCAATTCCATTGAGCATTTTTGAGGCCCGTGTATCAAGGGAATCCCCTACATGGGCTGGAGTTCCTCTACCTTCACCTCCTGGACACACAACTGATTTCTTCAATGGTGAATTCCTCCTTCAATCACACAGAGTTTGGACTTGAGGAACACTCCAGAAATATGGGACTTTCTCTTAACAGAAACTCAACATGAAAGAAACTACTACTACTGATGAGATTGTTCATATACTTAAGAGATTACTTAAGAGACTTATGTATATGTTTATATCTGTTCATAAATTCATTTATTACTCTATTCATATATTTATATCATAATTTTATATTGACCTAATAAGCATAACGTTTATTTTCTTGTTCTCATCTACATAATATGTATTACATACATAATTATAGTTGAACATATGTGCAGTTCAGTCATGAGTCTTTTAAGACAAAAGCAATATAAACTTACAAGAGTATATTCCCAAGAAACATAAGATATAAGTAAATGTAAATTTCACTTATTGTTTTAATAGTTTAAAATAAAATTCTAGGAGAATTTTTATCTTTCTTGGGAAGAAGTTAATCAGTATACTTACAAAGAATTTTCAATATTTCAATGGTATATTTGAAAAGAATAAAGAATAAAAATTGAAAAGTGATATATTCACATGGAGATGTTTTTATTCTCATGGAAGTGTTCTGCAGTATGAATTATTTAAGCAGGAAGAAACCCCTCTTGGACAATATCAGAAAATCTCCATTCCCCATCCCTCATCCATCTCTCCCTCCTGCTTTCCAATAAATGACACACCTCAAAGGAAAGCTGAGGGAGCAGCTAGGAGCTCTTTCCCAGGGAAACAGCTGGCATCACTAAGATAATTCTAGTCATGTATACTGATGTTATGGGAGACAGTGAGTGGAAACTGGAGGTTTCTAATGAATACTGAGGAAAACAGTAAGTGATACTCAGCATTTGAGGCATACAAATGACTTAAATGAACCAATAGAGCTCCATGTCTTCTCAAAATAGAGGTAGAAAACTGGGTTTGTTATGGGGTTAGGTCAGTGATTATAAAAAAAAAAATGTCCTTGTTACTGTGGACCTGATAATGTAGGAGGGAAAGGAAGATATGAAAAGAAATTAAAGAGAATACAAGGCATGTCAGGAAATGTTAAGCATGATGGAGAAGAATAAGCAGGGAAGGTAGGGAGTACAGATTTTGGGGGAAGAAACAGTGTGGGGACTCATATGTAGACATCAGGCAAACTCTATCTGAGGAGAGGGTATGTGAGCAGAGAGGGTACCTGACACAAGCATTGAAGGATGAGGGGCCAGAGCAGGTGATAGCACACAGTAGGGGTGATGAGCTTGAGGTTGTGAGAACCAGTCAGGGTCCAGAGTGTTTGGAACACAGTCAATCACATGCAGGGTGAGGGAGCAAAAATCTGACATGGGTCAAATGACTAAGGACACTCTTTATGATAGAGAAAAGAATTTTAATTCCAAATGACAGTTACTTCAATGTAGAGGAAAAGGTAAAACAGAGAGTCCAGTTTGGGACTCTGACCATGACTTTATGCTGAGCATGGTGAGGGTGAGACCCAGGCAGGAATCTTGTGGATGGAGACACAGTGACAAGATCAGACCCAGGACGTGAGTCTTGTTGATGACTGTGGGTGCAAGAGAAAATAGAAGATAGGAGGTTAACACTGAGAGTTTGCCTTGAGCAGCTGCATGAAGTGTGGTATCCTCCACAAAACAGGTGTGGCTGGTAAAGGAATGTATTTGGTTGGATACTGGACTGAGGTTATTTGTGAGGAGGGAGATTTCGTAGGTGTCTTAGCACATTGTAAATAACAAGTGCTCAGAATGATAGAAGCATCTTGGACACAGAGAGGTGATCACGAGTGCAGTTATAAATTTAATCATTCCCAACTGAGATCTGGGAGTATAACAGAGGAGACTTCTAAGGAATAGGAATACTCCTATGGTTAAAATCATGGGTGTCCTTATGACCGTTTAGCATTCCACATTATCAGCGACATCACAAGCTGCTTCAACAGTGTAATTATCACATGTAATGGCTTGGGTTTTGCAGAATCCCTCTCCAGTCGCGTTCCCTACCGTGGTGATAACAACTGAAGTAGTCATGAAGCCTTAAAGAGAGCTAAGGAAATGGCCTGAACCAACCCACATATTCATGGTATAGGAAGGAAGGGCTGTTCTTGCCCTTTGGGTAATAAAAGTTCATTCCAACCAAGGTATTACCTGGGATACTATATCTTACTGGGATTTGGCTTTGATCTCTAGATCTGGCTCCAGGACCATGTGCTCCTCACTATTTATATTACCCAATGGTTTACTTGAAAATAATAAAGGATAAAAATTTAAAAATGATGTATTCACATGGAGATAATTTCATTTCCATGCAAGAGTTCTACAATATGAGTTTTCTAAGCAGGAAGAAATCCCTCTTGTACAATATCAGAAAATCTCTACCACTGCTCCCCTCATTGCTCTCTCACTCCTGCTTTCATTTCAACTAACACAGTTCAAAGGAAAGCTGAGGGAGCAGCAAGGAGTTCCTCTGTCAAAGAAACAGCTGGTCTAACTAAATTAAATAATTTTAATCATATATAATGTTCCTGTGGTAGACAGTGAGTAGAAATTGGAGGTTCCTAATGACTATTGAAGGAAGCAGCAAGTGACACTCTGAACATCTGGGGGACCCACATGAGATAAATGACTGATAAATTACCATAACTTCTCCTCAAAATAGAAAAAGCAAGCTAGTCTTAGTTGTGGGGATAGATCAGTGATGATAAGGGGAAAAAGTTCCTGTCTCTGTGGAGCTGATAATTTAGGAGAGAAAGGAAGATTTGAAAGGAAATTAAACAGAATATATGGCATTCCAGGAGATGTTAAGCATTGTGGAGAGAAATAAGCAAGGAAGGGTAGGGAGTTTAGGGTTTGGAATAAAGTGGGCTCTTAGAAGTAGAGGTCAGGCAAGGCCTACTGAGGAGGAAACATCTGAGCAGTGAGGGATCCTATCACAAACATTGAATGATGCGGTGCCAGAGCAGGTAAGAGCACTCAGTAGGTATGATGAGCCTGAGGGTTGTGAGGCTAGTCATGGTCCAGAATGGTGTGAACACATTGTTATATCCAGGGTGAGTGTGGCAAAAGCTGTCATGGACCGGGTGACTGAGGGTACCATGCCCATGATAGAGATGAATTTTCATTTGAAATGACAGTGACTGTGCTGTGGGGGTAAAGGTACAGCAGAAAGACCAGGCAATATCTTACAGTGACACGAGTCAGTTAGACTTAAGTCCTATTTTTAAATATCTTTCACATTCTATCTAATATGTTTACTTTTCAAACCTTGTTCTCGTGGAATCAAAAGTTGGCCTGGTTATATGTATTGCCTAAGAGTTAGGTCTTGATGGTTCTTGTTCAAATGTGGCCCCTCTCTAAGCCAAATTCAGGATATAAGTGCACTGTCTTCCCTATGACATAGGACATGAGTCCCAGGGTGAGACTCCCTTGCACCAAGGGATTAAGACCAAGTGCCAACTAATGATGCATTTGGAGAAAGGTCTTTACCCAATGGGGGAAATATTAAATGCAGTGAGTTTTTATGGCTAAGACATTTCAAAGTGAGCTGGGAGGTCATTCTAGAGGTTACAGTTATGAACGTCTCAGAAGGAGCTCACTGTCTGCCACAGTAAACAGTGCTTCAAGCAGTGGTGCTCCTGGGGCCTCTATTTTTATTTTTTATTTTATTTAATTATTTATTTTTTTCTTTCTTTTTTAATTTTACCAGGAGGGCCCAGGGATTGAACCCAGGTCCCTCCATATGGGAGATGGATGCCCAGCCATTTGAGCCACATCCACCCCCCTCTAGAGACATCTAGACACTATAGGTATTAGAGAAATCCCCAAGAAATTGGCACCCCATCAGTGGGCCTTGCCTTGGAATATATAATAACCCTCCTCCCCAAATATATCAGTTAGACTCATTTATAATTTTCCTACACATTCTTCTTCTGCCCCACTTAATTGAACCTGTAATTAGCACTATACCCATTATATATATGTCCCAGAGACTTAAGTCTTCCAAATGTTCATATGCTGGGTGAGCCCTGAATCATAGCAGATTTGTAATCAACACCTACTCTTCTGTTCATCAGATTTACCCAGGCCAAATAAAAAAAAGGATGATGATGGACAACACCCATCCCAAGAAGCAAAGAGTATCTGCTACTACAAGCAAGACAGTTTCATCCATTTGCCCCATGGGATCTAAGCTCTCTCTCACTCAGAAGCAGAGTGGGTATCAACACCCCCAAATCCTCAAGACAGAAAAATGAAAAAATGTAAAGGAGAAATGCAACTATGGACAAAAGTAGACTTATTATTATTATAGCAATGAAAGAACTTATTGCTATAAAGGCATTGGTCAACAGAGGTTCTGAAGGGAAGAAGAGGGAGGAATAGATGTAACATGGGGCATTTTTGAGACATTTGAATCATTCTGTATGATATTGCAATGATGGATACAAGTCATCATACATCTTGTCAAAATCTATAAAATTTGTGTGGTTCAAAGAATAAATGATAATGTAAACTATAGACAATGCTTAGTTGCAATGCTTCAACATATGTTCATCAATTGTAACAAATGCACCACATTAATGAAAGAGGTTAATGAGGGAAATTGTGTTGGGGGGGTGGGGTAAGAGAATCCCCTATATTATTGATGTAATATTTATGTAATCTAAAGCTCCTTTAAAATTAAATTAAAAAATTAAAAAATAAAGCACATATGGAAAAATATGAAAATTTTTATGGACACAAATGGTGTGACAAAATAACAAATGACTGAGATGGAGAATGGAGGAGGGGTGTACTAGGCCAGAGGTCATGCAGTGCTCACTAGGACAAGTTGGTGAGGCTATTAACTATCTTAAGGAAAGTGGAAGTCCAGTTTTATAATTTTTTTCTTTTTTTACAGTAGCAAGATAAATTAAAGTTTAAGTACCTACCAAAATATACTACATAATTTTATTACATTCTCACTAAGAATTGAAAATTACATTTGCATGGAATTCATGGGTTTTCCTTCTCATAATTCCCAAATGGTAATTTTGTTTTGACTGATTATTGTTGTATTAGTGAGCCAAAGGGGTGCTTAATGTAAAATACCAGAAGTATGTTGTCTTTTATAAAGGGTATTTATATTGGGGTTGAAGCTTACAGTCACAAGGCCATAATGACTGTTGGAACAAGGTGGCTGCTGGTCTCTGTGAGGTATCAGCCTCCTTCTTAGGGCTCCATGGTCCCAGCTTCCCATCTCAGCTGTAGGCTGGCATAAGGCTCCTTTCCCACCCTGGGGCTTGCTTCTCAGCTGTGTCAGCTGCAGCTGTAAGCTATCAGGCTCATCTTTCTTCCCAGGGCTTCTGCTCTGTCTGTGGAGCTGTTTCTATTCAGCTTTGTTCTTCTGCGTGTCTACTTCTATGTGTCCTTGATCAAGCATCAGTTTACATAACCTACCAAGGGAGGCAGGGACTCAACCCTGCAGGCCCTAATCTTAACATAATTTAATCAAAGCATCTCAGCTGATTCTAATATAATCAAAGGGCATCACACCCAAAGGAACAGACCATTTTACAAACATAATCAACATCTATTTTTGGAATTTATAAATTGTTAAAAACCTTCTTAAATAAAATAAGCATGAGAAACATGTCTTTGTTAAAATTCATAAATATACTTAAGAAAAGAGTATTCTTTGATTAAAATATATGCTTTTTGTTCTTGTGACTACCTGTACCTTTGTATAGGTAGATATTTCCAATGTTGCTTCAAACACTCTGAGGCAGTGGATATCAATCTTTTCTGCACAATGAAGTCATCTAGGGAACTTTCAAAATTCTAATGCCTGAGTCCCATCACTAGATACACTTATCTAAGTTTCCTTGGGTTGGCCTGTTCATTCAGAGGTTTAAAAGGCTTCCAAGTGATTTCTATAGGCTATAACTGCTTGAAAACCCCTTCTCTAAGGAGTGGAGACCCAAAGTAGGGCCTTGTTACTCATGTATGTATGGAAACTGGATCAGCAGCATCAGCATCACCTGGCAGCTTGGTAAAAAACAAAACAATAAAAAGAAAAAAAAACAGAATCAAAGACTCTACCTGAGACAGACTGAGTCAAGTTCGGCAATTTAACAAGATCCCACAGATACATATGTAAGATAAAGTTTGAAAGGCACTGGTTCTAAATTGGCTTCTAGATTCCATACCATCAAGCTAAAAACCACTGCAGAACAAGGAGAATACAGCTACTGAATGACCTAATTAATAAACAAATGCATTTCTGCTGAAACAAGAAAACAGACATTGCCAAGACAGGCTGTCCCAGGGAGTTTGCCCAGCTTGTAATGATGGAGGTACCTTAACGATGGTGCTAAAAAAAACCATTTTTCCAAAGCTTTTCCCTTCTGATGGCTCAAAATAATGTATTATTCTTTCAAATATTGAAAATACAGCAAGGCCTAGGATGAAAAAAGCAGTGTTCTGCCTTTTCTGTTACTCAATGTTTTGCAGCCCTACTTCATGGAGCTAACAGTTTCTAATTATTTCAATTCTTCCCATGTATATTGACAATTTTTGATTATGTGTTTAAAATTTTATCTTTCTCAATTTATACTCAATATATGGTCATCTTTATGGCCTTCCCACAGCATATCTTTCCCTTTTAGAAACTCATTCATTCCAATACAATGTCGTTTTTCACACCTTCAAAAATAAATACCACACAATGGATTGACTTAAACTATGGGAATTTATTGGATCCCAGTTTCAGAGGATAGGAGCCTTGCTCACTCCGTGGGTTGGTAGCATTCTGGCTGGCAACTTGGGTCCTTGGTTTTGCCTTCATATAGTGATACCTTTTCCTTTCTCTTCCAGGTTCCTATTGACTTTTGGCTTCCAGCTCCCGATGAATGGATAAACAAATATACAAACAATGGAATATTATTCAACTGTAAAATGAATGAATTCTGATCATGCAAAATATGCAAGTACAGATACAGAGGTAAAGTGCAGGTTATCATTGGGAGGGGAGGGGAATGATGAGTTAAAGCTTCATGAGAGCAGGGTTTCTGCTTGAGGTGATGGAATGTTTTGGCAATGGATGGTGATGATGATAGCATAACATTATGAATGTGATTAATGACACTGAAGCATATTAACATATGGAGTATGGAGTATGGAATAGTTGAGCTGGGAACATTTATGTAATATATATTTTGCCACAACTGAAAAATGAGAGAGACTAAAGAGACCAGGCAACTAAATGTAATATATGGTCCTGGACTGCAACTAGTAAAGGAGGAGCAAATGCCCTAAGGGAATTATGGGACAACTGAATAGATTTGAATATGGAGAGTATTCTTTTTATCAATGTTAAATTTCTTGAACTTGATGTAAGTGGTTAACATGGTTATTACACTAGTGTCCTGGTCTTTAGTAAATTATGATGGAAGTGTGATGTGTTTGAGGAGCATGATCCTAGCAGACTGTTTTCAAATACTTAGAAAATAGACAAATGATAGATAGATATAAGATAGATGTATATATAGAGATGATAGATGATAGATAGATAGATAGATAGATAGATAGATAGATAGATAGATAGATAGAATGAGTTTACTTGTTGCAAAATCCTATAGCCGATATATCTGGGTATCTGCATTGGGGTTATTTTGGAGTTCTGTTTTCTTTGCATCTTGCCTGTAAATTTGACATTATTTCAAGGTGAATGTTTAAAAGAAAGAAAAAGTATCCTTCTCCTTTACAACATTTACACTAATTTATTCCATCTTCCATTAATGCTGTGTGTTTACAGAAGAGATGTATGTGGGAAGTGCTTCACTCATTAACCATGTTGGTGTCCTTTGGACATTCATCAAGATGACACTGAATTAATGATAGTATGCACTATGTTTAAGGAATCAGTGATCTTTGATGATGTAGCTATAGATTCCACTGAGGAAGAGTGGCCCCTGCTTGGCATATCCATGTGAAAATTGTTCAGAGATATAATGCTGGAAAATATCAGTCATTTGGTCTCTGTAGGTGATTCTCTCAACAATCATTTTATATATATACCCAGAAGAATCTGGAGGAGCTTCTCTATATTCCACTGCTCTTCTTGCACTGAATGTTTCATAGCACTTACATCTATGTGAAGGAAATTTCTTTCTTATTTAATTAAAAGTAATTTTTCACCTTACTTTTTCACCTGTGTGCACTGCATTTCTATTTTCAAGGTGGTGCTCCCAGATAAACCTCCAGTAATCTTTTTTTTTTCTTGGTAGACAACCCTGGCCTTGAAAATCATTCATTCCTCTCAACAAAACTCACAATCTATGTATAGGGTATCTGTCTGCAAATCAGATTTTATTTCCCTGTTGGAGCAATGAGCCAATCTGTGGAGTGTAGGAAGAGGATTTCTCCAAAGTGAGAGTCCAGGTGAGCTCAAGGAA
>JAKSZT010000751.1:574836-588052 GCA_026826555.1 Tolypeutes matacus
ATATGGTGATTCTAGCAATGCAAGAAATTATAACAATGAGGTGGAGCCAGTGGCCACTTGACACTTTTGGGGTAGGGAGGGGATGAGCAGTTGAAATACAGTGGCTTCTTTGGGAGTTGGAGGTTGTCCTGAGTACTGTTGTGGCAACCGATGTAGGCCATTTTAAATCAGCACACACCACTCAGAACTGAGTGGGAGAGAGTGTGGTCTACAGTGTGAACTGTGGTCTATGGTTGGTGGCAAGGCTCCAGGATGTGTAAGTTCATTGAGGGTGTTGGGCCACACTGTGGGCGATGTTTGTGTGGGATGTGATGGGAGGTGTGGGAGGTGGGCAACATGGGAATCCCAGTGGGTTCCATGTAATATTTTGGGTAATCTAAGTACCTCTTAAAATATATGTATATATATATATATATATATATATATATATATATATATATATATATATAAAAACACCATTTTTGTAAGCAAATACACATATATGCATATATATTTATATATCATTTTGCAAATGTTTGTATGTATTTTGAGAATTTTGACTTTTACCCATAATAAAAAAAAAAAGAAAAAAAATTAAAAAAAAATATATATATATAGTGAACATGAGCCTGTATGAGCAGTGAAAAGCTAGAAAACACTAAACAAATAAATAAGATGATTTTTCAGCAGTGCCCATTCATTACTTTGCTTTCAGGAATTTGGAAGAAATCATCTCCTTTAAGCTTCAAATGTTTTGGGCATTCTAGTCGTTTCTTAGCTTCCTCAATATCACTTTAAATAAATGAAACAATTAACTCTAAAGACTCAAAGTTCTTTTCCGGTCTGAGGTAGCCAACGATGGCCACATTGAGGATTCCCCGTAAAGTACTTTCTGAAGGGACCCATAATGTGCGTTTCCACGGGCTTTTTCATATTCTTATAGTGTGGGTTCCAGCCTGTGCTGGCCACCATCTTAGGGACATCTCCTCTTCCAACACTGGCCCAGCAATAACAATTGCCAGTGGATAATTCTGCTGGAGGATTATCTACTACTTGTTCAGGAAAGTTAGCAATGGGGATGCCCAGCTGCTTGGAGCCCTGAGCAAAGCCCCGCACCACTGGCCATGGCAGGAGGAGGGCGGGGACCTCAGGCCGCAATCCGCTTGAGGTGCGGAGTCCCGCCCAGTCCGCGCGTCGGGCGGGGGCGCCTTCTAAATGGTGCCTGGACCCTCCCGGACCCGCCGGGGGACATGGGCAAGAGCTCGGCCGGTCGGATGCACAACGGGTCAGGGGCCTCCAATAACGCGCTGCTGTGGGTCCCTCACGCCGCTGACCCAGCGGAAGCTGCCGGTGACTAGAAGGCACCGTCTCAGCCTCCAGAACAACAAAAAAATGAACAAAAATAAACCAAAACAAATAAACAAAAACATTTGGGACTTAAACAAAATTGTTGCTAAATACATGTTAATTTGTCATCCAGTTAAAGATGTAGCATGACTGATGAGAGAGCAAGCTTAACTTATAATGAACAGCAGAGAAAGGGCTGGTGCCAAAGCATAAGGCAATGAAAGAAGTGGTTTAGAATAGGAACCCTGAAATGAAAATGAAAAAACAAAATTTCAAAACTTTAGTGTATAAGTAAAATGAATGAACTAAACAATTTCCTAAAATGTTAGAAATGAAGGAAAATTAAAAATAGAAAAAACAAAGGAAATAACTAGAGGAAAAAATGTCTAGTAAAAGAAAAAATGGAAATAAAGAATAAAATAAAAAGTGAAGTATTTTTGAAGGATTATGTTTATTAAATGAAGAGTGATGTTCGCCACTGTTAAATTAATAAGCTTTTTGTGTATTTGTATGTGTTTATACCTTAAACATGTAAATAATTAAATACTAATTGGATCAGGTAACTTAACCACTGTACATTAGTGTGATAAAATATGATGTAAATATTACTTTCTGTTTTGCCTTTATATGGTAAGAGATGTCGTTATCATTTTATTGGAGAAAGACTTATGAAAGTAATTTAACAGAGTTAATGAATCAAGTGATGAACGTAAGAAAGAACGTCAGGGGAAGAGATTTATTCCTCAGCCTAACCATTTTCTCTTGTAAAAGGTTTGATTATGGATGGTATAAAATCTCATTATAGTTTTCTATGTTTAACACCCTGCTAACAAAACTTCGTGTTTATTAATGAAGAAACCTGAATTGTTTCACCCCAGTTTTTGCTTTTCTTCTCCTAGATAAAGCCAGTTTTTGCCAAAATTGGCCCTCTCTATATATGCAGTAACACAGAAACTTAATATAACTCATTATAATCCTGAAAATTATGCCCATTATCAGGCATGACATTTTCATATATGCCTTATGTATGTAACCTATCTGTGCCTGCTCAACCAAAATTCCACTCCAGGTCCTGTTATCTCAGACCACTGTACTTATTATCATAATTATGCCTTTACCAGAACATTATAAGACCCTCAGAATCTATCCAGTTCTGGGAGAGGCTTTGCCTCCTGCCTCCTGGCACAGCTGTTGTATAATAAAGCTCTTTCTTTCTTCGAATCCTGGTGTCACAGGATAGGTTTTTTGTGTGCATTGGCGATGAGCCCATTTTGCCAACAACAATAGGACAAAGAGCTAACAGGCAATCCCAATCCTGTGGACAGGGAAGAAACAAATTCTTGACACTGTGCCTGAGATGTGCTGAACCTGACATACCTAAAGCACAAAGAAGCCCTGGCTTCCACAATCTCCAGGCAAAACAGTTGTGTGTTCAAATCCTGTGCAGTGGAAGTCATGCTTGTCTCTGATTTCTAGGTTTGGATATGTTTTTTTTTTTTTTTTTTTTTTTTTATGCGTAAAAATCAAAATTCTCACAATACATACAAACATTTGCAAAATGATATATAAATATATATGCATATATGTGTATTTGCTTACAAAAATGTTATTTATATATATATATATATACATATATTTTAAGAGGTGCTTAGATTACCCAAAATATTACATGGAACCCACTGGGATTCCCATGTTGCCCACCTCCCACACCTCCCACCACATCCCACACAAACAGATTGGGGGAAGAACTATGGACTAGAGTGGACTTGATGGTATTCTCTTGTTCACATATGGTGATTCTAGCAATGCAAGAAATTATAACAATGAGGTGGAGCCAGTGGCCACTTGACACTTTTGGGGTAGGGAGGGGATGAGCAGTTGAAATGCAACTTGGAGGTTGTCCTGAGTACTGTTGTGGCAACGGATGTAGGCCATTTTAAATCAGCACACACCACTCAGAACTGAGTGGGAGAGAGTGTGGTCTACAGTGTGAACTGTGTTCTATGGTTGGTGGCAAGGCTCCAGGATGTGTAAGTTCATTGTGGGTGGTGGATATGTTTTTTATTTCAATTTAACTCAACTCAACAATAGACAGTTGTTAAATTGAGGGCCTTGTAGGGCAAGTGTAACCTTGACAAGAATATGGACAGAAAGAAAAAGTTATGATTTCAGAATTCAATGCACTCTTAATATTATCTTTAATCTAATATTTTAAAAAGTCAGATAAGAATTGCATTCTAGATGTGTTCAAAAGTGAAGCAAACTCACAGATAGTAGTTTGTCTGTTTTCATACAGGATTGGGGATTCTTGACACAACAGGCACAAAGGATGTCAAATCTGTAAGTAAGATAAGTTGGGAACTGCATCCATCACTGTTGTGTTGATATCACATCTAGAGAGCATGGGCCCCACCTGCCTTGTTACAGTGGGATCATTTTCTCACCAAAGTAAATAAATGACAATGTCTCTTTCTGATCTAAATGGTCACTTTGCTCTGAGGACTAGGGTGGCACATCAACTAATAAAGCATTTCATATTATATGATAAAATCCACATTCTTTAAAAAGATTAAAGACAAAAATACTATAATACGACATGAATAGTTAAGTAGTATAATCTTGATTGAAAGCATTTTCAAAAACAACAGAGCACCCCACCAGGGTTCACCTAATTGGACACCTACTTTGTAGGTGAAAAATGCCCAGAAAGACACAATTTCTGGCTTCCATTTATACCCTAAATTAGAATCTTGGGGTTTGACTCTCCCATTCTTTTGAGCATTTTTCTCAAAATTGTAATGTTTTGTTCCCTACTATAATTTTCTTTCAACTTCATAATAAGGCATGGTGAATACAAGACAATAAAGAGGAGATAAATACAGTGGAAGACCGGCATTTTTATTTGCTCTCTGGGATACATGAAACAATGGTAAGAAGTGCTCAAGTAGAAATAAATGTTGGAAATCTCAATTTTTATATGCTTCTTAGGGCTGTACATTGAACTCTTATTAAGCAATTTCTCTCTGTCAACAATTAGAGCAATGAGACATTATATACATTATTATTAATTCTTATTCTTAGATTCTCTATTATTTATTAATAGAGACATGGACAAAACACACTTTATTACTGCCATAATAGTGTTTAAAGTTTAGTGTAAGATAATTATATAAACAGCTAAACACAAATATGTATCTATACTGAAAAACTGAGTTTTGTGATATTAAGGAAAATATTGTAGGAAAGTATCTTTTCAAAGTTAAATATTTACACATAAACTTTAAAAATGAGAACCAGACAGCAGTCAGAAGAAGGGAGATGAAAACTTTTCTCATTACAGTTGATTAAGCATGGATAGCTCTGAGGTAGAGAGAACTTCAGAGAAGAGAAGTGGATAAATATGCCTGATAACCTGTGATTGAGGCCAAGAGGGTTATATGCTGAGGTTTGAGGTCAGGACATATTCCATTTTGCCAAGTTAAATGGTGTATTGGTCAGCCAAAGGGGTACTGATGCAAAATACCAGAAATCTGTTGGCCTTTATAAAGGGAATTTTGGGGGGTACCAGGCCATGAAGCATAAGTTTCTTCCCTCACCAAAGTCTGTTGCCACATGGAGGAGCACAATCATTGCTGATGTCTGCAAGGGTTCAGGCTTCCTCTTCCTCTTCAGGGTCCATGTAGGCTGGGATAAGTCTCATCTCTCTCCCAGGGCTCATTTCTCTCCAATCTCAGCTGCTCTGGTCCGTACACATGGTCAGCTGTAGACTATCAGGCTCTCTCTACCTGGGGCCTCTACCATGTCTATGGAGCCATCTCTATTCCTCTGTGTTCTATTCCTGTACTTTTATTTCCCAGGGCTCCACCATCAAAACCTCCAATTCTCTTATCTGCTGTGTGTTTTGTCCTACTGATGTGGCCCAATTAAAGCCTTAATCATTATTTAATCAAGTAAAAGTGAAACTTCTGAATTTAATACAATCTAATACACCCAGAGGAAAAGATCAGATTAAAAACATAATCCAGTATCTATTTTTTGAATTCATAAATATATCAAACTGCTAAAAATGGTTTTGAATATAATTATAAAATGAAGTCACTGATTTTTTTAAAGATTTATTTATTTATTCCCTTCCCCATGACTTCCTCATCTGTCTGCTCATTGTGTGTGCTTGCTGTCTGCTTTCTGTGTCTGCTTGTTGTGTGCTCACTCTGTCTACTCATCTTCTTTAGAAGGCACTGGGAACAAAACCCAGGACCTCCCATGTTGGTTGAAGTCAGATGCCCAACTGATTGAGGCACATCCACTCCCTGCTCATTGCATCTCCTCGTTGTGTTTCCTCATTGCATCAGTTTGCTGTGTGAGCTCACTCTGTCAGCTCACTGTCTGCTTGTCTTCTTTAGGAGGCATCAGGAACTGAATCCAGAACCTGCCATGTGGGAGGTGAGTGCCCAATTGCCTAAGCCACATCTGCTCCCATACTGTTTGGTTTTAAGCAAGGAAATGATGAGATCTAGTTGATATTTTAAAAATATTCATTTTGTAGAGGGTCCAAATGCATTTTAATATTAATTGACCATGGAATTTGTTTTAGTTTGCTAAAGACTATGAAGACAATGGGTTGGCTTTTACAATGGTGATTTATTAACTTAGAATCTTATACCTCTAGGGCTTAGAAAAGTGTCCAAAAGGAGTGAATCTCACTCCTGAAAGACTGGCTGGTGGTGATCCTGGATTCCTGTCAGATGGCAGGGCACAAGGCTGTGTCTGCTAGTCTCTGCCTTCTCCTCCAGGCTTTCCTCTGGGCTCTCTTGCTTTCCATTTCTGGTTGCTCCCACTGTGGGCTTTCTCTTTCCACATCTGTGGATTCCTCTCTGAGCTCCTGTAGCTTTCTCTCTCCTGGGTTCTCATGATTTCAGCTTTTGGAGGTCTCTCTCTATCTCTGTGGCCTTTTTTCTCTTGTATTCACCCCATTTATAAGGACTCCAGTAAGAGGATTAAGACACACCCTGGGCTATGCCTTACTGAAGTAATCTAGTCAAAGGGTCCCACCTACAATAGGTTCAGACACACATAAATGGATTAATTGAAGAACATAATTTCCCAGGTTCTGCAAAAGACTTAAACTACCATATAATGGAGGACTCATCTTACAAAAGATATGAATGTTCTTCAGTTTGATACACAAGTTTTAGACAATTCCTATCATAAACCTTTTGAAGATTTTGACAAGCTGCATGTAAAATATTTATGGAATGAAAAATCAAGGAGACTAGCATATCTATTTTGAAAAAAAAAATGAATAAAGTGAGAGACACTACTTAATTTCAATAATTATTATACAGCTTATGAAGATTCTTTGATGTTGGTGAAGGCATATACACATTAATCAGTGGAATGGAATGGAGAATCCAGAAATACATCAACACCAAATATGCCCACATGTTTTTTGACAATGAGCGGGACTAATTCAATGATAAAAGGTACCCTTTTCTAAAAATGGTGCTGGACCAATTGGGACAGAATTAAACTTAAACCTTTTACTCATATCTTATGCAAAATTTATCTCATATGGATCATGAACTTAAATATAAAACAAAATCACAAAACAACTTTTGAAAAAATCCAAAGAGTAAATCTTCAAGATCAAGTGTTTGGCAGAGTTTTTTGAATTGACATCAAAAGTGTCATTCATAAAAGAAAAATTGGTAATTTGGTCTTCAGTGAAATTATACAATTGGCTAAGCAAATGACCCTATTACAAAATTCATTGTTGGAAGGAATGTAAAATGATGTAGCCCCTGTGGAAGTAAGTTTGGTGGTTTCTCAGAAAGTTAAGTATAGAATTACCATATCACCTGGCAATCTTACTGCTATGTAAATACTCAAAGGATTTGAAAGCAGGGATATGAATAGATATTCTCACACTGATGTTCATGGTGACATTATTCACAATGGCCCAAAGATGGAAGCAGCCTATGTCCCAGTGTTCATCAATGATGAAGGAACAAAACAAATGTGTATATATATACAGAATGGAGTATTATTCAGCTGTAAACAGGAAAGAAGTTCTGATATATATGACAACAAGGATGAGTCTTGATGGCATCATGATGAGTGAAATAAGCCAGTCATGAAACAACAAATATTATATGATTTCACCCACATGAAATAATGAAAGTAAGGAAATTCATGGCATAAGAAACTTGAATATAGGTTACAAGGGACTGGGGTGGGTGTAAGGAATGTTTAGTTAATGTTAAATTGCCCTCTCCCCTCCTTGAGTCCCTTTTCTTTCCCCTTCCCTTTGATTACCCAACACATATATACCCATCCCATTTTTCTCAGTCTTAATCAAATGTCTTTTTAATTTTTCCAGAGGGATGGTTAGTGCATCAAAATTAAACTGGTATATTCAGGTGTTTATGGTCTAGAGATGCATCTAGTCACTTATAGAACCAATTATATGCCAAAATTAGAGAGCAGTAGACTGAGCATGGGATGCCTTTTTATTAGGTGGGAGGAAGAAATAAGAGCAACAGCTTTGCCTTAGTGAAGTCAGTTTTCCTTCCTGGTGGGAAGTGACCACACTCTGCTCTTGTTCACTCTGTTCTCTTTCTTTTGAAGCCTCTGTAGTCTGTAACTACTGCTGGTAGTTCCTTAGCCCTCTTCAATGTTCCATTTTAATCTCAATCATTCCTATAAATAATAAACCCTTGAAAAGAAGAAATCTGTAAAATTATTTGTGAAGCTAAATGTTCAAATAAAACACTGGAAATAGAAAAAAATGGACTTCCTCAGTTAGCAGGTAACTTCATTGAACAAGACTAAGGCTTTTAGGCAGTTGGTAGTCTGATCCCAAGACCAATTCAATTCACACAGGTGGCAAATGCAAGACAGATGATATGCAAGCTGGCTTCATGTTAACTTTTTATCCTCTCCTGGATTTGTACTAATTAATCCAAATGGATAATTATAGTCACAAAGTTGGGCTTATAAAGAATCTGATGGCTTCTGCTAGCAAATCTTTACCTGGTCCATCCTGGAATATATTTCCTATACTTGGATTTGGCCAAAATTGCAATAGATTTTTATTCAGATGTAGAACCCCAAGCACTTGCCCCCCAAAATCACACAAACTCTAATTCTCTGATGCCACTAGTGATCTGTCATAATATTCCCACCTGTACTAACCAATGTAGGATCACTGCTTTTGGGGCAGCACTTTTAATATATGCACAAAACATCATGCCACAATTAAGGTTAAAACAGTTAGTCGAGGAGCAGCTGTAGCTCAAGCAATTGTGTTCTCCATTTCCATGTACAAGGTCGATACGGAGTACCTCTTTTTAAAAAATGAAAAAATCAACTTGCAGTGAGGAGCAGATATAGCTCAATGATTAGGAACCTGCTTCACATATACAAGGTCCTGGGTTCAGTCTCCAGTACCTCCTAAAAACAACAATAATAGGTAGTCAAATCCAAGGAGTTATTTCCATGAATTAAACAAATGGCCCAGTGACTGGATTTCTTGGATGAATCCCATTGTTCTTTAGAATCCATGGTTGTAGCTGAGCACATACCCCTAGATTACTTATTGGATATTGACACCATCCACGGTCAGTGAACTTAGTAAAACATTTTGCTACATGTGGGGAGACAATACTCATCAAGGTTTATCAATAACCGGGGCATTGCACAAAAGAGTAAACAGATTGAACAAATCAAAATGTTCTCTTTTTTTAAAGCTATTCTCCTGGCTTTTCCCCCATTAATTGGGCAGAATGGCTGTGATTAGGATTTGAAATCCTAGTTTTGTATTGGATTCATTAGGATGCTTTATCACTATTTCCAAACTCAGCAATTACAAAATAAGTACAATTATGATCATAATAGGACATGGAGCCAGGGGATGGATACTTGTATAAATCATCCCTGAGGCTCCCATAGTATTACTTCTTCACAGCAGAGAAGGACGATTAGCAAAAAGCATGTTGACACCACACTCAACCCTAACCTATCCAATAGTTTAAATATAGGCCAAATATACCTTTTTAAGCCATTTAGAGCCTGCCTACTTTCCATATCGCACAGAACTGCATCCAACATCTGCTAACCATACATAAAACAATACCTGGAGCTATATAAGACTCCAAACTACTGCTGTCACATGGTGTTCTCTGACCAAAACTCTTCCCACCTTGCTGCTGAGTGACATCACCTAGACAGGTAAGCAACCTCTCTCATTATCCTCTCACCTGGGTATTTCCTTGGCCTGTACCTCTTTTGGATGGTGTCCTCACAACATTGACTATCTAAGGTCTCTTGCTGGGAGGAACTTCTCTCATGAAACCCTATCCAAATGATATACAATAAATTTTGTTGTGTGTTACTCTGACATCTCCTTGAGCTTTCTTGATTAACACTGAAATCCTCAAAGTCACCACAAAGTGACATTGAGTCACTTACTACTCAATATCAAGAACAAATCAGGGTCTAGAACTTTGTTACACTCAGTAAACTTTTGTTAATAAATGTTTGTCGAGGGAGCGGTGGAGGCTCAAGCAATTGGGCACCGCCCTCCCACATGGGAGGTCCTGGGTTTGTTTCCCGGTGCCTCCTAAAAGAAAAATAAATAAATAAATGTTTGATGAGTGAGTAAATAAGGTGATTTAGAGTGACAATACTTCTCCTTCACAACACATTTATGTCAATAAACCCCAATCACTTGTGAGTTTCATTTCCCTTGAGGATAAGTTGAGAGCTTGGGCCACTCCATCGCAAATATGTAGTTGCTATAATCTAATTCTTTAGACACACCTTGGGCCCCCGATACAATAATCCATTATCTGTCAATGGACATCAAGGTTATAAACAATGTTTTTGTTAAGAAGTGGAAATGGTTTATTAGAACAGGGGCCAGAATTACTATGTAGCTCCTACCTCTCCTTGGACAGCTCTCATGTAGGTTTAACTAACAAAATAGACATTCTGCATGGCCAGCTCTTTCTGCTTCAATGTTATTACTCTTTTAAGGTCTTTTGTCTAATTAAACTCTGTAACTTTGAGGGCAAGACTTTTAAAAGTGATCACTGGGGGTCAGTATTTTGAGGTTACATAAATTATTGTAAGTATATAAGGCATTCTGAAAACATGAAATTCTCCATGTCTGCAATGTTCTTCCATTACCTAATTTCCTATGATCTCTCTGCTCTTTGACAATAAAATCCTAATATATGGAATTAACCACTGCCAGATTTTGAATCCTGGGAACATTTTTTTGCCAATATACCCATAATCCTTGAAGAGTCACCTCTTTTTCTTTTGGAAAAATTCATTGATTTTAATTTATTTTAAAGGAGGATGGAAATATTAAATCACATTTTATAAGCATGATTTAAGCACCATTAGATTTATTTCTCTGTATTTATTTATCCTTGTTTTCATTCATCTTTGTCATGTATATATAAATATGTAATAGTTAAGAGACATCATTTTGCATTTCCCATAAAGAGTAAAAATGATTTTTCTATTTCTTCAAACTCTTTATAACTATGTTTATAGCTAAAGAAAAAAACCTAAGACACAAGCAACATAATATAGATTTCAGGACCAATTTTTAGTACTTACATATTTCAAAGGATGAATACATTAAAAAGAACTGCATCTCAGTTATTATTACCTGTCACAAAACACCACATGAAGCATTCCTAGATCACTTCACAGTTAAACATTTTAACTAACACACCATTAGGCAAAAGTGTGAATTGTTGCATGAATTCTGGGTTAAAGGGTGCTGGATTTTTTCTTTAATTCCTACTTTGAGTTTGGGGAAGGGAAATCCATGTGAAGGTTTTCCACTTTAATATTAAGATTGTTATCTCCTCAGCATGAAAACTTTAATATTGACTAGGAAATGGATGACCACTGCGTAGTTTCCTTCATACATGACACTGAGGATATATTAAATAATGTGAATTCTCATATATTTTACAAGAGTTATTCTACGAATAAAGAAATTATCATATGTATGTCAATGAAAGGCTTCCCCGGAGTGAATTATCTGGTATTCCCCAAGATGCTTTCAATTCTAGTAAATACAGCTTATTTCCTGTTTTGGAAGTATTCCTTTACTGAGTTCTCTTCTGCACACCAAGACTGGTGACCTGTTGAATGTTTATGTGATTCCAGTGAATTTTACTCTTATCCTTTAAGGATATTTTTTAAATAAATAAATGCATTTCCATCTGGATTACATTGCTATAGAAGATCTCCCCTGTATGAGTGCCCTGGCTTTTTTAAAGGTTGATACCATGACTGATGACTCTTTTACATTTGGTTCTTTTATGTTGTGAGTCCTCTCATATCACAGTAGGACAGAGTTTTGGTGAAAGGTTTTCCTATATACAAGGCATTCATGCAGCTTCTCTCTAGTGTGGATTGGAATATACTGACTAAAGGATGAAGGATAACTAAGAGCCCTTCCACACATTACGGATGCAGGGTCTCTCTCATGCGTGAGTACTTTTATAGGAATACAAAATAGCAACCTAGCTAAAAGCCATGTGAAGCACTTAGACAGGTTCACGAGATTTATAGGGTCTTTCTCCAGTGTGAGTTTTATAAATATCAGTTCTTGGATGCTTTTCCACATTCATTACAGTGACCTCTCTCCAACATGAATTTTCTCATTGTTTCAGTTTGCCAGAGGCTGCCAATGCAATATACCAAATGTACCTTGGCTTTTAGAGTAGGGATTTATTAGGGGAAAAGCTTACAATTCTGAGGCCATGAAAATGCCTCAGATATTCTTTCTCACCAAAGGCCTGCTACTGGTGATCCTGGATACCTTCTTCTGCCTTCTCTGTCCCTGGCTTTATTTCTCCTTGAGCTCAGCTGTGGTGATCAGGCAAATGGTTCATCTCTATCCCTCTCTTCCAGGCCTCATTGCTTCAGCTTTGGGCTGCTCTGCTGATTTCACTCTCCAGCCTTTCTCATCCACTTGGTTTCTCTGTCTTTCTGTGGCTGCAGGGGATCCTGCAATATTCTCTCATGAGGCAGGGTAAAATGGCGGCTCTCTTTCTCGGCCTTCTACCCTGTTTATATAGGACTCCAGTAAAAGGATTAAGGTGTCCTTCTTACAGTTAATTTGCATGGCTATCATTTTTTTAAACCTGTCCTTCCCTGCCTGGAATCATTAGATTGCTGGATCTCTCAATCTAATCAAAAGGTCCCCTCTAAAATGTTTAACAGGAATAAGAATGGGTTCACTTTAAGTGCAAGTTTTTCTGAGATCTACAAAAGCCTCAAACCAGGAAACTCATGTTGTCTAAGTTTAGAGTATAAACTAAAGTCTTCCCCATATAGATGACATTCATATGATTTCCCTCCAATGTGAATGTGCTTAAGTTGATTAAAGGGTGGCCATTTCCTGAGGGATTTTCCACATTGGCTGGTGACATAGGGCTTTTTTTTTTTTTAAACAAATCTATTTTATTGGTACATATTAACAAAGCATACAATTCATTCAATGTGTACAATAATAGTGGGAGTTGATCTATGTGAGTCAGTGAGGAACTCTCAGGGAAACCTGTGTGCGTCCCGACCCACGGGACGTTAACGAGGGCTCGGAGACTCGCTAAGGAGGAATGGTGGGACAAGAGACACGAGGAATGACAGCTAGACGGTGAGCGTTGGGGTCAAGCTGCAAAATTTTATTGTAAGAACAAAGCATATATACTCTTGGGAAGGGGAGGGACAGTGGGTAACGAGAGGTGGCGGTCTATGATTGGAGATCACCATTGTTAGGGAGGGGTTAGGGCTTTAGGCGCGGGTTGCTAAGGGCTTTAGGCGCGAGTTGCTAAGGGCTTTAGGCGCGAGTTGCTAAGGG
>JAKSZT010000751.1:603052-775906 GCA_026826555.1 Tolypeutes matacus
ATCCTGAGATGGGCCTGACTGAGGACTTGGCACCTGGGGCCTTACCTTTCTGGAGTCTTCTGGCACTGTTCAGTCTGCCTCCCCACTGAGTCAGGCCAGGGTGTAGGGACACAGACTGTGGAGACTGCCTCAGAAGGAGGTCCCATCAAGAGGACAGTTGGCACCTACCTCATCTGCTCAGAGATCGCCATCAGCCATGCCTGTCAGCCCCAAGCTGGAGGCAAAACGGTCCTGCTCAATTGGGTTTTTCCCAGTCAGGGAACCAAATTTTGCAGCCGATGGAATGAAACCCAAGCGGCACTCTTGGGAGTACGGATGAAGGAAATTTTATTATGCACAGGCCCAGAGGAGAATTCAGTCTCAAAATTCTGAGCCCTATTTCTCAATTTTCATAAGTTTATATAGGAACACTAAGCAGGCAAATTCCTAAGCAAGTGGATAGACAGGGTTACAAAAGCAGAGGAGTGAGGTTAGTTTATCTTCCTAAAAGTGGAGCACCATTAGGGAGGAAAAAAGTCATTATCTGTTCAGAGTTGTAAATTTCATTTCAAAGGGGGCAGGCAGGGACTGCAAATCTTCCTGATATGGATTCCATGGAGAAAAAGAGGGGGAATAAGGGAGAAAGGGACTGAGGGGAGTTTATTTTCCTAAAGCTGTGGGTTTCTGCCAAGGGGGGTTATGGTCCCAGCACTTCCCTTATCACTATCATTTCCCAAGGTCATCTTCATATTGAAGCACAGGTTCCTCAAGCTCACCTGGACTCTTTCCTTGGAGAAATCCTCTTCCTTCCCTCCACAGATTGTCTCCTTGCTCCAAAGGGAAATCAAATCTGATTTGCAGACAGACACCCTGTACATAGATTGAGTTCCTTGCTGAGAGGAATGCATGATTTTCAAGGCCAGGGCTGTCAACCAAGAAAAAAAAAAGATTCTGGAGGTTTATCTAGGAGCACCACCTTGAAAATAGAAATGCAGTGCACACCTTTCACCACGACAATGAAACTCCAGTCCTCGGGTTGATGATGTCTATATCCAAGTTCAACAATATTGTATAGAATCTTTAATGATTTTAATCAGAGAGAAATTAACTTATTTTTAAGATGAACCCAATAAATATAAGTCCTCCCAGAATACTACAAATACATGGAAAAAGATGTGATTCTTATTTTTGCCAATCTGGTATCAGACCCCACCTTAGTTCTAAGAGCAGAAAATGAACAGTCTTTAATCCAATTATTTATTCATTCAAAAAATATTCATTGACTTCCCAGCTGCATTCTGGGTACTGAAGATTGAGAGGCAAGAACGATTTTACACTGTGGTGAGGAATACTATATTCTAGTAAGGAGAAAAATTACTTTGAAATAAATAAGAAAGAAATTTCCTTCATATAGATTTAAGTGCTATAAAACATTCAGAGCAAGGAGAGCATTGGAATATGGGGATGCTCCTCTGGATTCCTACAGGTATATATATAAAATCAGTGTCAACAGATTCACCTACAGAGACCAGATGACTGATATTTTCCAGCATTAAATCTCTGAACAGTTTTTTCATGGATATATCAAGTAGGGGTCACTCTTCCTCAGTGGAATCTATAGCTACATAATCAAATATCATTGATTCCTTAAACATAGTGCATATTATCATTAATTCAGGGTCATCCTGATGAATGTCCAAAGGACACCAACATGGTTAATGAGTGAAGCACTTCCACATACATCTTTTCAGTAAACACACAGCATTAAAGGATGCTGGAATAAATTAGTGTAAATGTACAGGAGAAGAATATTTTTTCTTTATTTTAAACATACACATTGAAATAACACCAAATTTACAGGCAAAGTGCAATGAAAACAGAATTCCAAAATAACCAATGCAGATACCCAGATTTATGAGCTACATGATTTGCAACAAGTAAAATCATTCTGTCTGTCTGTCAGTCTGTCATCTAACTCTATATCATCTCTCTATATATACATCTATCTCATAGCTATTTATCATTTGCCTATTTACTAAATATTTGAAAACAGTCTCCTAGGATCATGCTCCTGTAACACATCACACATACATCATAATTTACTAAGGACAAGGACACTAGTGTAATAATCACCTTAACAACTTACATCAAGTTCAAGAAATTTAACATTGATATAAGAATACACTGCATATTCAAATTTCTTCAGTTGTCCATAATTCCCTTGGGGCATTTGCTCCTCCATTACTAGTTGCAGTTGCAGTCCTGAACCATATCTTACATTTACTTACCCGGTCTCTTTAGTCTCTCATTTTTCAGCTGTGGCAAAATATATATAATATAAAAGTTCCCAGCTCAACTACTCCATACTCCATATGTTAATATGACTCAATGTCATTAATCATATTCACAATGTTATGCTAGCATTACCACCATCCATTGCCAAAACATTCCATCACCCCAAGCAGAAACCCTGCTCTCATTAAGCATTAACTCATCATTCCCCTCCCCTCCCAATGATAACCTGTACTTTACCTCTTAGCATATAAGTGGAATTTTACAATATCTGTCTTTTGTGTTTTTCTTATTTTACTCAACATAGTATTTTTAAATTAATCCTTTTTTGCATGATCAGAATTCATTCTTTTTACAGTTTAATAATATTCCATTTTTTGAATAAACCATTATTTGTTTATCCATTTATCCATTGAATGACACTTGGATTGCTTCCATCTTTTGGCTTATGTGAATAATACTGCTATAAATATTGGTTTACAAATATCTGTTCCAGTTCTTGTTTTCAATTTTTTAGCGGATTGATCTAGATGAGGGACTAACAGGGCATAAGGTAGTTCTATATTTAATGTTCTGAGGAAACACCATGTGGTTTACAATAGATGCTACAGCATTTTACATTCCCAGCAACAGTGTACCATAGTTTCTATTTCTCTCATTCCACACCAGCATTGGTTAATGTGTGACCCACTAAAATAGGGTAGGCCTTAATCCAATTACTGGAGGCTTTATAAAAAGAAAGCCCTATGGTGGAGCTGGAAGCCAGAAGTCAATAGAAACCTGGAAGAGAAAGGAGAAGGCATCATTATATGAAGGCAAAACCAAGGACCCAAGTTGCTAGCCAGAATGCTACCAACCCAGGGAGTGAGCAAGGCTCCTATCCTCTGAAACTGGGATCCAATAAATTCCCATCATTTAAGTCAACCCATTGGGTGGTATTTATTTTTGTAGGTGTGCAAATGAGACATTGTATTGGAATGAATGAGTTTCTAAAAGGGAAAGATATGCTGTGGGAAGGCCATAAAGTAGACAATACATTGAGTATAAATTGGGAAATATTAAACTTTAAACATATAATCAGAAATTGTCAATATTCACAGAAAGAGTTAAACTAATTAGAAACTGTTAGCTCCATGAAGTAGGGCTGCAAAACATGAAGAAACAGAAAAGGAAGAACACTGCTTTTTGTCATCCTAGGACTCATTGTATTTTCAATATTTGAAAGAAGAATACTTTATGTTGAGCCAACAGAAGGGAAAAGCTTTGGAAAAATGGTTTGTTTAGCACCATGGTCAAGGTACCTCCATCATTACAAGCTAGGCAGACTCCCTGGTACAGCCTCTCTTGGCAATGTCTGTTTTCTTGTTTGAGCAGAGATGCATTTGGTTATGAATTAAATCAATCAGTGGCTGTATTCTTCTTGTTCTTCTCTGGTTTTTAGCTTGGTGGTATGGAATCTAGGAGCCAGTTTTAAACCAGTGCCTCTCAAATTTTATCTTGCATATGTACCTGTGGGATCTTGTTAAATTGCAGATCCTGACTTAGTCTGTCTCAGGTGGGGTCTTTGATTCTGTTTTTTCTTTTGTTTTGTTTTGTTTTTTACCAAGCTGCCAGGTGATGCTGATGCTGCTGACCCAGGTTCCATAGATACATGAGTAAAAAGGCCCTACTTTGGGTCTCCACTCCTTAGAGAAGGGGTTTGCAAACATTGATACACTATAGAAATCACCTGGAGGCCTTTTAAAACTCTGAATGAACAGGCCAACCCAAAAAATCTCAGATAAGCATATCTGGTGATGGGACTCAGGCATCAGAATTTTGAAAGTTCCCCAGATGACTTCATTGGGCAGAAAAGATTGATAACCACTGCCTCAGAGTGTTTGAAGCAACATGGGAAATACCTACCTATAAAAAGGTGCAGGTCAATAAAGAAAAAAATGTGTAAAAAATAAAAAAAGTAAGGTGCAGGTAGTCAGAAGAACACAAAGTGTATATTTTAATCAAAGTATACTCTTTTCTTAAATATATTTATGAATTTTAACAAAGACATGTTTCTCATGCTTATTTTTTTTAGGAAATATTTTTTTACAATTTATGAATTCAAAAAATAGATGTTGATTATGTTTGTAAACCGATCTGTTCCTTTGGGTGTGATGCACTTTGATTATATTAGAATAAGCTGAGATGCTTTGATTAAATTATGTTAAGATTGGGGCATGCAGGGTAGAGACCCTGCCCCCTTGGCAGGTTATGTAAACTGACACTCGATCAAGGACACATGGAAGTAGACACACAGAAGAAGAACAAAGCGGAATAGAAACAGCTCCATAGACACAGCAGAGGCCCTGGCAAGGGAGATGAGCCTGATAGCCTACAGCTGCAGCTGACCCTGATTAGAAACAAGCCCCAGGGAGGGAAACAAGCCTTATGCCAGTCTACAGCTGAGATGGGAAGAAGCTGGGACCACGGAACCCTAAGAGGGAGGCTGATCCCTCATAGAGACCAGCAGCCACCTTGCTCCAACACTCATTATGGCCTTGTGACTGTAAGTTTCTACCCCAATAAAAATACCCTTTATAAAAGACAACAGATTTCTGATATTTTCTATCAGCAGCCCTTTAACTGACTAATACAACAATAATCAGTCAAAACTAAACTAAAATTAGGGAATTATGAGAAGGAAATCTCATGAATTCCATACAAATGTAAGTTTCAATTCTTAGTGAGAATGTAATAAAATTATGTAGTATATTTTGGTAGGCATTTGAACTTTTATTCATTTTGCTACTGTAAAAAAAGAAAAAAATTATATAACTGGATTTCCACTTTCCTTAAGATAGTTAATAACCTCACCATCTTATCCTAGAGAGCACTACATGACCTCTGGCCGAGCACTCCCCTCCTCCATTCTCCATCCCAGTCACCTGTTCTATTTTGTCACATCATTTGTGTCCATAAACATTTTCATATTTTTCCATATGCCCTTTATTTTTTAAATTTTTTAAATTTCATTTTAAAGGAGCTTTAGATTACATAAATGTTACATCAACAATATAGAGGAATCTCATATACCCCACCCCCCGACACAATTTCTCCCATTAAAATCTTTCATGTGTGTCAGACATCTGTTACAATTGATGAACACATGTTGAAGCATTGCGACTAAGCATGGTCTAGAGTTTACATTATGATTTTCACTTTGTACCACAGAATTTTATAGATTTTGACAAAATGTATGTTGGCTCATATCCATCATTGCAATATCATGCAGAATGATTCCAATGTCTCAAAAATACCCCATGTTACACCTATTCTTCCCTCTCCCTCCACTCAGAACCTCTGTTGACCAGTGCCTTTATATCAACAAGTTCTTGCATTATTAGAATAATAAAAAGTCTACTTTTGTCCATAATTGCATTTCTCCTTTATGTTTTTCCATCCTTCTATCTTGAGGATTTGGGGATGGTGATGACACTCTGCTTCTGACTGAGAGAGAGCTTAAATCCCTTGGGGCAGATGGATGGAATTGTCTTGCTTGCAGTAGCAGATAGTCTCTGTTTCTTGGGATGGGTATTGTACATCATCATTCTTTTTTTATTTGGCCTGGATGAGTCTGATGAACAGAAGTGCAGGTGTTGACTACAAATCTGCTAAGATTCAGGGCTCACCTGAACATTTGGATGACTTAAATCTCTGGGACATATATATATATATATATAATGGGTATAGTACTCATTACAGGTTCAAATAAATGGGGCAGTAGAAGCATGTGTAGGAAAGTTATAAATGAGTCTAACTCCTATATGTTGGGGGAGGAGGGTTATTATATATTCCAAGGCAAGGCCCACTGATGGGGTGCCAATTTCCTAGGTATGTCTCTCCTGCCTATAGTGTCTATATGTCTCTAGAGACCCCAGTAGCACCCCTACTTGAGGCACTGTTTACTGTGGCAGACAGTGAGATCCTTCTGAGATGTGCATAAGTGTAACCTCTAGAATGACCTCCCAAATCTCTTTGAAACTTCTTAGACATAAAAAGTCATTGCATTTAATATTTCCCCCCTTGGCTCTAGGTCTTTCTACAGATGAATCATTAGTTGACACTTGGTCTTAATCCCTTGGTGCCAGGGAGGCTCATCCCTGGGACTCATGTCCTATGTCATAGGGAAGACAATGCATTTATACCCTGAATTTGGCTTAGAGAGAGGCCACATTTGAACAACATGAAGACCCTCAGGACATAATGTTTAGGCAATATATATTACCAGTTGAAGTTTTTACTTCACAAGAACAAGATTTGAAACATAATCATTTTAGATAGAATGTGAAAAATATTTAAAAATAGGACATAAGTCTAACTGACTCATGTCACTGTAAGATATTGCCTGGTCTTTCTGCTGTACCTTTTCCCCCACATCACAGTCACTGTCATTTAACATAAAAATTCATCTCTCTATCATGGGCATGGTACCCTCAGTCACCTGGCTCATGACAGCTTTTGCCACCCTCACCGTGGATATAACATTATGTGCTCACAACATTCTGGACCATTACTGGCCTCACATACTTCATGCTCACCATCCCTACTGAGTACTCTTACCTGTTCTGGCCCCTCATCCTTAAATGCTTGTGATAGGAACCGTAACTGCTCAGATGTCCCCTCCTCAGTAGGCCTTGCCTGACCTCTACTTCCAAGAATCCACTCTTTTCCAAACCCTAAACTCCCTACCCTTCCTTGCTTATTTCTCTCCACAATGCTTAACATCTCCTGGCATGCCATATATTCTGTTTAATTTCCTTTCAAATCTTCCTTTCTCTCCCAAATTATCTGCTCCACAGGGACAGGAACTTTTCCCACTTATCATCACTGATCTATCCCCACAACCAAGACCAGTTTCTTTCTCTATTTTGAGGAGAAGTTATGGTGTTTATCAGTCATTTAACTCATGTGGATCCCTCAGATGTTCAGAGTGTCACTTGCTGCTTCCTTCAGTAGTCATTAGGAACCTCCAATTTCTACTCACTGTGTACAACAGAAAAATTATATAAGACTAAAATTATTTATTTTAGTTATACCAGCTGTTTCCTTGAAAGAGGAGCTCCTTGCTGCTCCCTCAGCTTTTTTTTTTTGAACTGTGTTAGTTGAAATGAAAGTAGGAGTGAAAGGCAGTGAGGGAAGCAGTGGTAGAGATTTCCTGATATTGTTCAAGAGGCATTTCTTTAGAAAACTCATATTACAGAACTCTTGCATGGGAATGAAATCACCGCCATGTGAATAAATCATTTTAAAATTATTATCCTTTATTATTTTCAAGTATACCATTGGGTAATATAAATAGTGAGGAGCACATTGTCCTGGAGTCAGATCTAGAGATCAAAGCCAAATTCTAGGAAGAGATAGAATCCTAGGTAATACCTTGTTTAGAATGACCTTTTATTAGTCAATGGGCAAGAAGAAACTTTCCTTCCTATACCATGAATATGTGGGGTGGTCCAGGCCATTTCCTTAGCTCTCTTCAAGTCTTCATGACTACCTCAGCTGTTATCACCATGGTAGGGAAAGTGATTCATGTTAGGAAAAGGGTCTCTGACAAACCCAAGCCATTACATGGGATCATTACACTGTTGAGGCAGCTTGTGATGTTGCTGATGATGTGGAATGCTAAACAGCCATAAGGACACCCATTATTTTAACCATAGGAATCTTCCTATTCCTTTGAAATCTTCTCTGTTATACTCACAGCTCTCAGTTAGGAACCATTGAATTTATAATTGCACTCGTTATCACTTGTCTGTGTCCAAGTTGCTTCTATCATTCTGAGCACTTGTTATTTACAATGTGATTACTAAGGCAACTAAAAATCTCCCTCCTCACAAATAACCTCAGTCCAGTATACCACCAAATACATTTCTCTACCAGCCACCCCTGTTTTGTGCAGGATACCACACTTCATGCAGATCCTCAGGGCAAACTTTCAGTGTTAACCTCCTATCCCCTATTTTCTCTTTCACCCACAGTCATCAACAAGATTCACATCCTGGATCTGGTCATGTCACTGTGTCCCCATCCACTAGGTGCCTGCCTGGGTCTTGCCCTCACCATGCTCAGCATAAAATCATGGACATAGTCCCAAACTGGACTCTCTGCTTTACCTTTTCCTCTACATTGAAGTCAACTGTCATTTGGAATTAAAATTATTTTCTCTACCATAAAGGGTGTCCTCAGTCATCTGGCCCATGTCAGTAATTTTGCTCCCTCACCCTGCATGTTATTGACTGCATTATAGCCACTCTGGATGCTGGCTGGTCTTCACAACTCTCATGCTCATCACCCCTACTGAGTCCTGTCACTTGCTCTGCTCCTCATCCTTCAATGCTTGTGCCAGGTACCCTCACTGCTCAGACAGAGTTTGCCTGATGTCTACTTCCATGAGTCTCCCCTTTCCCCCCACCCAAAATCTGCACTTCTTACCTTCCCTGCTTATTTTTCTCCACCACCCTTAACATCTCCTGACATGCCTTGTATTCTATTTAATTTCTTTTCAAATCTTCCTTTCTCTCCTACATTATCAGCTCCACAGTGACAAGGACATTCTTTATTATAATCACTGACCTATCCACATAACCAAGCCCAGTTTTCTTTCTCTATTTCGAGGAGAAGACATAGAGCTTTATTGGTTCATTTAAGTCATGTGGATGTCTCAAATGCTGAGTGTCACTTGCTGCTTTCTTTGGTAGTCATTAGAAACCTCTAGTTTCCATTCACTGTCTCCCATAACATCAATATACATGACTGGAATTATCTTAGTGACACCAGCTGTTTCCTTGGGAAAGGAGATACTTGCTGCTCCCTCAGCTTTCCTTTGAGGTGTGTCATTTAATGGAAAGCAGGAGGGAGAAATGGGTGATGGATGGGGAGTGTAGGTTTTCTGATATTGTCCAAGAGGGATTTCTTCCTGCTTAGAGAACGCATACTGCAGAACCCTTCCATGAGAATAATAACATCTCCATGTGACTATATTACTTTTCAATTTTTATTCTTTATTATTTTCAAATATACCATTGAATTATTTAAATTCTTTGTTAGTATACTGTTTACCTTCCACCCAAGACAGATGAAAATTCTCCTTTGATTTTTATTTTACAACTATTTAAAAATTAAGTAAAATTTACATTTACTTATAACTTAGGTTTCTTGGGAATATACTCTTGTAAGTTTATATTGCTTTTGTCTTAAAAGACTTATGACTGAACTGCACATATGTTCAACTACAATTATATATGTAATATATATTATGTAGATGAGAACAAGAAAAGAAACGTTATGCTTATTAAATCAACATAAAAATTATGATATAAATATATGAACAGAGAAATAAATAAATTTATGAAGAAATATAAACATATACATAAGTCTCTTAAGTAATCACTTAAGTATATGAACAATCTTATCAGTAGTAGTAGTTTCTCAGGTGTTCCTCAAGTCCAAACTCTGTGTGATTGAAGGAGGAATTGACCATGGAAGAAATCAGTTGTGTGTCCAGGAGGTGAAGGTAGAGGAACTCCAGCCCATGGAGGGGGTTCCCTTGATCCTCTGTCCTCAAAAACTCTCAATGGAATTGTACAGTGTCATTACAGCCTGTTGGCTCTGCAGGCCTGAGAGGAGCAGAAGTTCAGTGTTGCTTGAAGATCACCTGAGGCCCAGTCCTGGAGGAGGGACCATCAGGGAGTGGTAGGGTTTCCAAAAACACTGAATTTGGAAAAGGACCTGGTACTGTACTGGATCACATGACCTCTTCTTGGAACACCAGTGCTTTTAGCATCTTCCTCATCTCATCTTCTTGTTTGGAACATCTGGATCTCTCTTCCTTTAGTTCTAGGGCCACTGAAGTTAATTCCTCCATCAACATTGTTATTGTTCCCTTAGCCTTTCTGTAGGTGTCAATAGGGCTGGGCATTATTTTAGGTGCCTTCTGTAGCCTAGCATCCCTTAAAGATGACTTAGTCTGTACATACCTCTTGCGAGCAGCACTCATCAAGAAGCTGACATTTCTTGTCAATCAGGGTAGCTAGTATGTCTGCAAGCTGCTTTTTACATTTTCTATAAAGTCAGCTTCTAACACATGCTCAACTCTGAACAGTAGGAGACCCACCAAAATGCTTAAGAAAGATTGAAATGCCCGAGTCCCACTGGAGGCTGTGGAATGTGAAGCATGGAGTAGTGTCACTTCACTCCATGAACTCCTCTCAAATCTTATTCAGGATCATCCAAAAGACAAGTTCCACAGAATGCTACAGGCCCTCCATGGCACAGATGCCACCACAGGACTCTGCCAAGTAACCCTGTATCCACAGCAAACCCCAGAGAAATCCCCAAAATTCTGCCTGGAAACCCACAAGCAACTGACAGCCTGCCTGCTCAAAAGTGAGGTGGTAAGTGGGAGAAAGATACTGAAAATAAAATGTTATATTCTCCATTACACTCTCATGAGCAGTCTTCTCTCTTTCTCTCTTATTGTTTGTTTAAAATTGATGTAAAATTTAAATACAGTTAAATGTATAGGTCTTAACTGAATGTCGTCAATTTTTTTAAACTTTTCATCCCCTTCCCCTAAAGTATCGAATTTCCCTATCAAGATATGAATCATTTCCAATAAGCTGGAAAATAATCCCTATACATTTCAATCAGTAACCACCTCCCTACATATTCACTGTCATTCTCATTTTCTATCCTCATACATTCTTTTTGCCACATCTTGAAATTCATAAAAATAAAATGAATTGGACTTTACATTTTGGTGCCTGCATCATTTGCTCAAAATATTGTTTTGAGATTAATTTTTGTTGTTTGGTGGATCAGCAGTTCCCTTGTTTTTTTTATCATTGAGTACTTTGACATTGAATAGTTCTGTTACAAAATTCAAATATCCTCTTGGTGGATATTTGGGTCCTTCAATTTTGGAGTATTTTGACCTAAAGATAGTATGAATATCCAAGTACATGTCCTTCATATAAAGACATGTTTTTCTTTCTCCCGGGTGATAGAAGAGGAAAGTTTAATCCCAAAACGTCCTTCACATCCCACTAATTGCTGCATCACATCAGATGCATTTGGGACATTTGGTTCCCCTGTGTTTCTTGATGTGCTCCCATCACTTACTTCTAGTTCACCACATTCTCCTTTTTCCTTTCACCATCTGGACACTCTAGCCTTTCCATCTCAGTCTCCTCTGTTGGTTCCTGTGTTTTTCTGAAAATCTGTCAGCATTAGTATTCCAAGGAGTATCAACTTGGACCTCATTCCTTCCTCAGAAATTGATTCAATTACAGATCACATGATCACACTTGGGTTTAAGTACCATCAATATTGGCATGAGTACTTACTATATTTATATAACCCATATTTTCTAACACAGTCTAGATCTACACAGAGCTTTATCCAGGTTGTCCCACTTCAGTGTCTAGTGTGCCAACGGCAAGCTCCAGACTCCTTCCCAAACCTCCTTCTCCTTGGTCTCTCCCTTTTCCATGTAGAGTGATTCCATCCTGGTAGGTGTTCTGGCTAAAGCTTCATGGCCCTTCTTGACTTCTCCCTTTCCACATCACATCCATCCTTCACCTCCTGTGCTCATCTGGCCCCTACTCATTGGCCTCCTCCTTTCTTCCCTGGTTAGTGCCAACTTCATCTCTGAGAGGATGACCATGGTTACCTCCTAACATCCTCCTTCTCCTGCCTCAGCCGTACAGTGTCTTAATTCATGAAAAGAAGTGTATTTTCCTGTTTGCAGTGTTTTATATAAATGCCTTAAGTAAAAGTATGCCTTATATATGCATTAAGAACTACTGTCTCAGCAAGAAATAGGATAGGAAGAAAAATTATCAAAAATGATAGACTCATTCCTTAAAGAAAAATTAATTGAAAATTACCAGAGACTTAAGATAAGTGCCAGGACCATAAAACCCATAGAATAATATATGGAGAAGGATATTCAGACCTTGTGCTGGGCAAAGTTTCCTTATTTAGACTCAAAGCATATGCAATGAAAGAAAAAAAGAGATCAATGGAAATGCCTCACAATCAAATCATTTGTACTTGTAAAGTGTGGTCAAGAAAGCAGTCTTCACAATGGAAGAAAATACTTGGAAAAAACATACCTAATAAGAGTTTGCTCTCCAAAATATATAAAATCACCCTACAACTCAAGAATAAAAAGACAAACAAAATGGAAACAAGGGCTAAAGACTTCAGAAGACATTTTTCCAAAGAGCAAACACAAATGGCTTAAACCACATGAAAAGATGCTCTCCACAAGCAGCTTTCAGGGAAATGCAAATCAAAACCATAATGAGTTATCATAACACACCTACTAGAATGGCCACTATAAAAACAAACAAACACACACACACAAAACTCCAGAAAACAGCAATTGTTGGAAAAGATGTAGAGAAGGAGGAACAGTCATTTACTGCTGGTGGCAATGTAAAGTGGGGTAGCCACTATGGAAGAGATTTTAGCATTTCCTAGGAAGCTAAGCACACAATTGTTATATGATTCGGCAATCATGCTACTAGGTAATACTCAGATGAACTGAAAGATGGGACATGAACAGACATTTTTTTCACCAGTGCTCACACTGGCTTTATTCACAATTACCAAAAGATGGAGACAAGTGTCCATCAACTAATGAATGGATAAGCAAATGTGATATATACATAAAAAGGAACACAAGTTGGAAGTAAAATAGGATGCAGACCTTATTCATGTCACATTATGGAGTTTTGTGAAATTTGTCAGGCACAAGAAGACAAGTATATTATGATTTCAGTAATATCAATGAATTATAAAAGGCTAACTCATTGGGTTATAATCTACAATATCAGTTACCCAGAGATGGAAGGACTGTAAAAATGGGGAGCTGGTACTTAGTTTGTGCAGAGATTTTCATTAAGTTGATTACAAATGTTTGGAAATGGATAGAGGTGATGGTAGCATATTACTGTGAGTGTAATTGACAGCAATGAATTATGTGTGTAAATGAGTTTGAGGGGAAGTTTTGGGTCACATATGTTACTAGAAGGAAAGCTAGATGATAAAACATGTGTATAGCACAGTGAACCACCTAGTGGATGGTGACTACTGCTCATAGTACAAATAAGAGAAATGTGCATCACTATTACAGGTACTAACAATAGGGTGGAATATGGGGAAAATACAACTAATGCAAACTATGGGCTTTCATTAGCAGTAATATTTTAATATTTTTCCTTCATTGCACCAAAGGTAGCACACCTATGCAAAGTATCAACAATAGGGGATGATATGGGAATGTTGTATTTTTCATGAATTTATATAAACCTACAACTTCCCTAATTAAAAAATCATCACAATAGAAAACATTTTGATATAGAAGGAAACCAGACACAATGTACTTCAAATGGAACATGTCTATTTGTTTAAAATGTCAATATAAATAAATCTATAGACACAGAATCATATTAATGGTTACCTAGGGCTGGGGAATGACAGAAGGATTGAGAGGTGTCTGTTGTGGGTTATGGGGTTTTCCTTTTTAGAGTAATGAAAAGGTCCTAAAATTGATTGTGGTGATCGATCCAAACTCTGATTAAATTGAGACCCACTGATTGCACACTTTGGATGGACTCTGGAGTGTGACTACATATCAATAAAAGTGCTTTAAAAAACTGTTCCATCAACCCACAGAAATACAGTAAAAGACACAGGTCCCACCTAAATACACAGAGTTTCTAGACAGGCGTATATCCCTAGTAGTTAAGTGGGACTAAGCAAGCAGGAACACTGGCTATTTGAGATTTGTGGTATGTAATATGCAGAACAAAACACACATTCTGAAAAAAGGAGTGATGAAATAGAAAAATTATACAGGACACTGGGAAGATATATTATTGCCTTTCATGTGAAAAGACAATTAGGGGTATGAATAAAAGGACATGTATATGTAAGTTCATGTATATGTATGTATTTGAATATACATATATGTACATGTCCTTATGTATGTAGTGGCAGCTGCATGCACCACTACACAGACAACCACACCAACAGGCCGTTAGCATTCATGACATGGCTCTACTGAAACTAGCAAAAGGGGGAGCCCCTACACCCATCGTGAAGGACTTTCAACAGAAACAACATATTTTCTGATCCTTAGAAAGCCACCATGAAACCAAGTGTGACAGTTCAAAGCTATCTGTGGAACTCAGAAAGGATCAGCTCCATTCTGCTGCACTGTAGGTGGCCACTCTTGATTAAATTACTTTTGTTCAGTCCTCAAGTTAGGTGCAAGACCCAGGGTGGGTCTTAATCCTCCTACTGGAGTCCTTTAAAATGGAGGAATGAAAGCAGCCAAAACATAGAAAAAAACCTGCAGAGACAGATAAATCCAAAGAAGCTAAAAGAGCGAGGTCCCAGTGGTTGGAGGCTGGAATCAGCAGAGCAAACACAATAACCAAAAGAGAACCCTGAGAGGTCCAGAGGACAGGGGAGAAATGAGCCACATACCTGATTGCCCATATTTGAGCTCAGAAAGAAAGTAAGTCTGGAGGAGAAGGCAGAGATTCGAATTGGCAGAGATGCCACTATATTTTGCCACACAGCAGGAGTCCAGGATCACCAGCAGCCAACATTTGGGAAGACAGCATCACAGATGATGCCTTGACTTGGACATTTTCACAGCCTCTGATGTAAGCTTTTAACCTAACAACTTCCCATAGTAAAAGCCAAACAATTTCTGCTGGTGTATTGTTCCCAGAAGATTTCAAAAAATTAAAAAAAAACACACTTACATTACGAATGACATCTCAAGGGCCAACATTGCCTCACCAGAACAAAGGAATTCAGGTATAAATACACACTCAGTGCCACTGTCAGCATTGGCTCTCCTGGTCCTCTGGTTCCCATGGTGAATACGGGACTCATATTCCCACTGAGCTATTATTACTGAGGAGGAAATTGAGGATTGAACCTTCCATTCAAAAGTGGTGAATCTGGAATAACATTCACAACCTTGAACACTTTTCATGAGGGATGAATGACAATACAAATAATATGTCCAGCTTTGAATTTCTTCTCAGGATTTGCTTAAGCACTCACAGGCTAAGTTCTAGGCAGGTCCTAGGAATACATTCAGATTGGATGGGCTGAGATCTACACAGAGCTGTGTCCAGGACATCCCACTTCAGTGTCTAGTGTGCCAACGCCAAGTCTAGACTCCTTCCCAAACCTTCTCCTCCTTGGTCTCTCCCTTTTCCATGTACAGGATTTCCATCATGGTAGGTGCTCAGGCTGAAGCTTTCTGGCCCTTCTTGAAGCCTCTCCTTCCATGTCACATCTATCCTTCATATCCGGTGCTCTTCTGACCTCTTCTCCCTTGTCTCCTCCTTTCTTCCCTGGTTAGAACCAGCTTCATCTCTGAGAGGATGACCATGCTTGTCTCCTAATATCCTCCTTCTCCTGTCTCAGCCCTACAATGTGTTAATTCATGAAAAAGAAGTGTAATTTTCTGTTTGCAGTCCATTATATATATATGCCTTAAATAAAAGTATGCATTATATATGTATTTAGAAAAATTTATTGTTCATGACAATGAGATAATCAGTATCATTGTTGATAATTTTTCTTCCTATCCCATCACTTGCTGAGAGAGTAGTTCCCAAATTCTCTATTAGCATTTGGGTTTCATTCTTACGTGTTCTAATACTGTCAATTTGAGAAAGCCAGCAAGTAGGTGCACATCAGTTTTAATTTGCTCTGTTTTTCTGGTAATTTAGACATTTTAACATTATGAAAGGACAACACATTTCTGGTACTTTTTCCTTAATGTTTGTTGTATTTGCTGTTGTGATATTGACACAAAATTTGGTGGTATTTTTGTTTTTCTGTGATTATGTAAAATCTATATTTTACTGCCAAACTTGCTGTTCTTCTTGGACAATTTTTAAAAGAAGGTATCTGGGATTAATCCCAGGACCTTGTATGGGAAGCAGGCACTCAAGCATTTGATCTGTATCTGATACCCCTTAAATGGGTTTTAAATAAAACACATTGGGTTTATTTTTTAATTACTTTGAAAATTTTGTTTAGATGGAACATTTATATGAATATAATTAGTGATCAAATTTAATTTGATCTTCTTTATTTTCATGTAGTTTCTATTTGTCCTCACTGTTCAACCCTGTTATTTTTCTCCCATTACTTCTTTAGTACACACAGTTTTTATTCAATCTTGTCTTTCTATTTATTTAGAAAATATGCACTGTTTTTATATTCTTTTAGTAGTTAACTATGAAAAGACAACAGTTTTCATTGCCTTATCAGATATAATTTAACATAATCTATTATCTTATTTCCAGGATGATTCATCATTTTAATGAGAGAAATTGTAAGGTTTACTGAAAAATCATGCAGGAAATAGAGAGTTCTAATATAACCACCCAAATACATACTGCTTCCCTATTATCAACACTGTGCATGCATATAGAAACTTTGAAACTTTGTTCAATAATGTCTTTTGACCCTTTTTATTAAGGTCATTTGTTGTTTTAGTGTTGAGTTGCAGAATCACCGTATAAATCATGGATATAAAACCCTATCAGACTTGTGAAAGCCAAATGCTTTCTCCCTTTCTGCCTTTTCACCCTTTGAGACTTTAACCCTATCTCATACCTTAAACAAAAATTAACTGAAAATTATCAAAGACTTAAAGATAAGTGCCAGGACCATAAAAGTTAAAGAAAAAAAATGCGGGGAAGCATCTTCAGAACTTGGCCAAGCAAAGGTTCCTTATTTACACTCAAAGTACGTGCAGTTAAAGAAAAAAATAGATAAATCGAACTCCTCAAAGATCTTTTGAGCTTGAAAAGCCTGGTCAAGAAAGCAGCCTATACAATGGAAGAAAATATTTGGAAACCACAGACCTAATAAGGGTTTACTCTCCAAAATATATAAAGCAATCTTACAACTCAAAAATAAAAAACAAACAAAATGGCAAAATGTGCAAAATGTCCTGCCCACGAGTGCTGGCTTGCACAGGAGTCCTGGCCTTCGTGGAGTGCTGGTCTGCACAGAGATCTGGCTCAGTAAGATGATGCCTCAAAAAGAGACACAAAGGAGGGACTATGAGAGATGCAGCAAACCAGGGATCTGAGGTGGTTAAAGAGATTGAGCACCTCTCTCCCACTCCAGAACGTCCCAGGATTGGTTCTGTGTGCCCTCTGAAAAGAAGGCATGAAGACATAGAAGAACACAGAGAGCAGACAGTGAAGGCAAAACAAAGGAGGGTGGAGGGTGGGGAATAAATAAATAAATAAATCTTTACCAAAAAAAGTGAGCGACAACATAAAGCAGGGAGCAGAGGTGGCTCAAGAGATTAGGCCCCTCCCCCCACACATGGGAATTCCCAGGCTCAGTTCTCTGTGCCTCCTAAAAAAAAAGAAAAGACCAGCACAAAACAAACAGAGATAGAAAATGCAAAGAATGAGGGAGAGGGGAGAAATAAATAAATAAATAAAATAAATCTTAAAAAAGAATATTTTACAAAGAAAATAATTTCCCTATGGATTATATTAATATAGAATTTCTCCCCTGTATTAGTTCTCTGTATTATTTAAAAGTTAGTGCTGTGGCAATGAGATTCTTCTACATTTGATACATTTATACTGTGAATTCTCTAAAATGTCACATTAGGACAGATCTTTTGACTCATGGCTTTCCCATTGATCATTCATATGGTTTCCCCTCCATGTAAATTTGCAGAGGTCAGTTGAAGGATGAAGGATAATTGAAGGCCCTTCCATACCGATTACAGACATAGGGTTTCTCTCCCATGTGAGTTCTTTTAAATGAATACAAATTAACAATCCATTTTCACAAGAATTATATCATCTACCTCCAATGTTAATATTGGCATCTATGAAAATCAACGCTCTCATAGCACTCTTTTCCATATTCATTGCATTCATAGAGTTTCTCTCTAGTGTGAATTTTCTTTCAAGTTGTCTAAGATTAGAGGAACAATGAAAGGCATTCCCACACAGATGTCATTCATATCATTTACCTCCAATGTGAATATGCTCAAGTGGATTAAATGATGACTATTCACTGAAGGATTTTTCACACTGATTGGTGATGCAAGATTTCCTAAACTTATGGATTAATATATGTTGGGTCAATGGGGAACTCTGAGGAAATCTTCTGCAAAATCATTACATTCAAAGTATTCCTCTCCAGTGTGAAATCTCTGCTGTATATGAGGAGATGAGAGGCTGCAAAAAGTTGGTTCACATATATTTATTGATTAACTGCTCAACATAGAGGAATGAAAATGTTGAAAAAGAATCAAATCTCATGTAAGTCTATTTCAAATACTGACCCTTGTCATGATTAATTTCATGTATCAACTTCGCTAGGTTATGGTTTTCATTGTTTGATTAAACAACTGCTGGCCTGATTGTTACTGCGAAGGCATTTCATAGATGGAATTTCATCAAAATCGAAATTAGTTGCATAGCGGGTGTAGTTCGGTTGTTGAGCACCTGCCTTGCATGTCTGAGGTCCAGGTTTAATCACCAGTACATCCTAAAAATAGAGAGACTGACAGAGAGATAGATAGATAAAATGTGAACAGCCAGAGGCTTAAAAAAAAAAAAAAAAAAAAAACCAAAGGAAAATTCAAATCAATTGATTGTTTCTTACTGATTGTATGTTCAATCAACCATGAGTTTACCCTTATCAATTTGTAAAACCTCCTCATTCAATCAGTTAGAGGAAATAAAAAGGAAAAACTGAGGATTTCTTGGGTCATAAAGAAGAATTTCTCCCTCTACTTCAGCTAGCCAGTTTCCTCTGAGGAGTTCAACCTCACAGTTATCAGCTTCCAGCTTGCCGCCTGCCATGCAGAATTCAGATATGCCAGTTCACACTTTATATGAGCCTATTCTTATAACAACTCTCTTAATATTTATGTATATTCTATTGATATTGTTTCTATGGAGAACCATGACTATTACAACCCTTAAATGGATAAAGAACAGAAAATGGAGGAATAAAGCAGGTATTGGAATATTAGGAAATATTTTCTGGATTAAAATAAGAGAAAGATAAAATGAAGATGGGATGTTGGGGAGGTCAAGACAGGGGAATTCATGAAAGAGGAGGACCAGGATTAATACTATTATGGAATTGTTAACCCCAATATGTACACAGACATTCCTTTCCTGAGGCCAAGCTATTTAGAGAAGGACCTAAGAATAGAGACTGATAAATGCAAAATATAATGACATCATCTTTACAATTTTCTCCCAGTGTCCTTGCTGCCATTTCAGAAAATATCCTTCACTCAAGAAAATCTGAAGTTGACACTACCAAGTTCTTGTACTCCCACTTACCAGGGTCCTCCTCATATTGAAGTACAGGTTCTTTAAGCTCACCTAGACAATTACCTTGGAGAAATCTTCTTCCTTCCCTTCACAGATCATCTCCTTGCTCCAATGGTGAAATCACATCTGATTTGCAGACAGAGACACTGTACATAGATTGTGCATTCAGAGCTAAGTCTTCAAATCCAAGGCTGGCTACCATGGGAAAAAAATGGAAACAATGCAGGTTGGTCTAGAAAGAAGCACATTGACAGCTCTTCATTTATTAAGGAGGCACACCTGGCACTGAACCAAATAAAATAAGCTTCTCTTGATGATGTGCAAGTCCAATTTCCAAGACATCATATAGAATCCTCAGTCATTTAAACTCTGCAGAAATTATATTACTTATTTTAAAGAATCCACTAAACATAAATAAGCTCTACCAGAATATTATAAATTCTATGTGTATAGACTCAAACCCCAGATTTGTTCCTAGAGGAGAAAATAACTTAATTTTTAATGCATTTATTTATTCCTTCAAAAAATATTTGTCTTCCCAGCACAGTCCTGGTACTGAAGACTGAGTAGCAAGAAAGGCTTGACATTTTGGTCAGGAACACTACATTCTACTGAGGTGACAAACCGTATACAAGTCAATAAAGACTTTTTTTTTCATGTAGATATAAGTTCTATGAAATAATCAGGGCCAGAATTAGAGTGGAATGGAATATGGGGAAGATGTTCTGGATACTTGTTGATATATATAGTCAATGTTGTCAGAATCATGCACTGAGACCAGATGACTGTTTTCCAACATCACATCTTTGAACAGCTTTCTGATGTATCTGCCATGCATGACATACTCTTCTTGTGTGAAGTTTATAGCAACAGCATCAAAATCACTGATTCCTAAACAATAGTGGACAGTATACTAAATACAGGGCCATTCTTACCAAAGTCCAAAGACTGGCAGCACCAGAAAATGGACACTATATTTATAGAAAGCTCAGAATATTTTTGAGTTTCCAATCAAATGTTTCTCTGGACTGACTTGGAATATTCACATTCTGAACAGATTTTAACTGTGTTATAAAAGAATAATACATGGCATATTCTGTGAAATAGTCTAGCCATTCCCCTATAAACTTCCAATAAACTGGTGACTTCTAAATTTTTGTTCATGAAATTTGTATTTGAAAATCCATAACCAAAACACTCCTCTTCAACAATTTCAAGTAAATGCACAGGTTTATCACATGATAAGCAACTTCTGTCACCTACAACTTTTTAACAATGTCTATAGGTAGTTTATTTTCCTATATGATCCTCAAAATCCTAAATTCTGAAATGGTTCACCAACTTGTTAGGAGTGCTGAGATATCCAATGAACTAATGTGTAAAATGATTCCAATCTATTAAACATTTATTAAATAGAGGTGATGGGCCTTTTATTATTTAAAGTGGCAAAAATATTGAACTAACAGCCAACCATTCTTCAGAAATGAAAATATTTCCTAGCGACTTGGTGTTTTAGTTTCCTAGGCTGCTCCAGCAAATACCATGAAACTAAGTTGGCTTAAATCATTAGAATTTATTAGCTTACAGTTTTAAGGCCATGAAAATGTCTTAATGAACCAAATCAAGGTATCATTAAGGTGATGCAATGTTTTCTTCCCAAAGACCAGTTACCAGCAATCCTTGGTATCTCCTTTCCCTTGTGGGGTTTGCTGATTTCAGCTTCTTGCTTCCCTGGCTTTCCCTCTGTGACTGACTTTCATTCTCCTATAAAGGACACCAGTAAGAGGATTAAGGCCCATTCAATAACCAAAAACTCATATATTTATGTCTGTGTGTGTTTGTGTTAGTGTGTATGAAAATATGTATATTGCACTTACTGCCTTTTTATATTTGGGATAAAAATAAGGATGTGGGAGTTACAATATCTGTAAGGTAAATTGATTTTTACATGTAATTATTGGGAACATTGATTTTCATATATTCTTGTCTGGAAGTTATAAGAAAAATTAAACATGGACATATTATATTTTTCAACCATGTAACATGTTAGAAATAAAAGGAATAAAATTTACCACCTTTCTTTATCTTAAAAAAAAAAAAAAAAGAAGGCCCATTCAGATTGTGGCAGGTCACACCTTAACTGTTAGTAGCCTCATCAAAAGGTCCTATTTACAATGGGTCCACAACCACAGGAGTGGATTAAATTGAAGAACCTGTTTTTTTTCTGGGATACATACAGCTTCCAAAACCACACTTGAGGTAAAAGAAGTGTTGCACCTCTGCATATGTGAGATGTTCATTTTATGGTATATGGGCAAAGAGTTAAGAAGGACAAGCCAGGGCTCTTCAGACTGTTATACTGAAAGACCGTGGTAGCTTGCTATGGCATGTTGTCTGCCATTCTCAATTTTCTTGGGACCTAAAAGAATGCATTAACATCTTTTTTTTTTTTTGGATTTTCATCTCTTCTCTGGGATTAAGCAAAATATAAGATTCTTGATTGGTTCTCACTTTTAAAAGAGTTAAGTATTTTTACAATTATGTTTACTCCTCTATTTACTTCCAAAATCTTTTAATGCCACTTGGTTCAACATGGAAACAAATACAGTTTCACAATGACCCATTGTCCTATTTTGGAAATGTTCTAAACTGACAACTTTTTGACATTTCACCTTTCCAAAATCAAACCCTAAATGATATCTTACTGATCTCAAAGAATTGTTCTTTCATTTTTAAAAAGCGAGGTTCTAGAAATAGGTTTATTTGATATGTTATGATTTGCATAGGAAGTGTTGCCAAATTAAAAAGGATTTTCTAAACTTCTTTTGATTAAGTTTGTATAGGTAAAATGTTATTAATGTAAACATTTCAGAATTTGTATAAACTTCCTAGAGATTTGTCAATGTCTTCTCTGTCCATGAGATGTCATAGTACTGATCTGCCTGATTTAGACAACAGCATAGTGTTATTGGTCATAATTTCACTGAAGCAACCAAATTCCCTTCTTAATTCCATTACTTTTGTAATGAACTTTTACTTTTATAAAACAGTAGTAAGTTAACCGGGCTGTTTTAAATGTTTGGTCATCAATGGTCCATTTTGATTATGAAGCTTCATAGAAAACACTTGCCATCAGCTACAGACCAGATTGCAAGGGACTGTCTCAGAAATCCATGGAAAGGAATATGCCAGGTACTTTGTGACATCGGTTTCTAATGACATTGCTTAAGTAACTTTGGAGACCATATCACTGGGCTGAGTCAAGATTCCAGAATATTAATGAATAAGCCAATGGGTTCAAGATACTAAGAGGACCAAGGTCCAATTTTACCCAGGACTAAATGAACTGGTAAAGAATGAGTCAAATGCCAAAGAAAACAAGGGAATACTGAAATTTGCAAGAGAGAAGCAATGTGTCATGTACAAGGAGCCCCAAAAACATTAAGTGCCAATTTCTCATCAGAAAGGTTGGAGACAAGAAGGCAGTGGGAAGAAATATTTATAAAGTGCTGAAAGAAAATCATTAGAACCAAGAATTTTGTACCCAGAGAAGCTCTTTTTCAAACACATTTTTAATATTTTTTGGTTTGTAACTCCACATACAGAATATACCATGCAAATGCCTTAAAGTAATGATAAATGTAGTTTGGAACTCAAAAGATATGAAGACACAATCTGTGATGAGACCTTCATAAAGAGGGAGGATGGAGGAGTACCTGTACATTGTTTGTGGATGATATTCAAGTTAGGTAGGGGTAGCAGTTTGGCATTATTTATGAGTTCCAAAAATAGATATTGGATTATCTTTGTGAACTGGTCTTTTCCTCTGGGAATATTAGATTATATTGGATTCAGAGACTTACTTGATTGGCTAATGATTGGGGTTTTGGTTGGGCCATATCATTTATAGTTTCTTGCAATAATATCGAGGGCTTGACATTCTGGTATATTTTATTAGGCACTGCCTATATTCTCAAGGGATTCTTGTCTCTCTGACTGAGAACATAGTAGGATTTCCCAGGATGAGAATTTGATATTTTCTTGATTATTTTGTGGGTCTCCACACACTGATTTAACACGCTATGACAAAATGAACACTTATATATTGCATAGAAGCCTGGTCCAGGTGCACCCTTTCCCATGTATTCCCCCACATCCAACACCTCACACCATTAACCCTCCCCTGCAATATTTGCCAAAAGAACATTCCCAACATTGTAGTTTTAACCACACACCTGCAAAACACCAGAATTGACCTGCTCCTTCCCCTAACCCTCCCCCTAGTTCCATGGATAGTCCAACCCACACCTCCCAATTTACTTCCCCTCACAGACCAGCACCACTGAACCCAATCACATCATTGCATCACTGTCACACTCATCCACTGCACAACTACACCCTTCTACCTTATCATAGATTTTGCCCATATGGCATCGGCTCACCATCCTCTACTCTCTTTCATCAAAACCTATAAAAGTGTGTCACCCAAAATGTAAACCACTGACCATGGTTAGTGGCAATGTTTCAATGTTTGTACATCAACTGCAACAAATATAACATCTGCATATAAAAAGTTATTAATAGGGGAGAGGGGAAAACAGGGAGGGCGAAAGATGTATGGGAATCACATATATTCTCTATGTTACTTTTCTGTATCCTAAAGCTTCTTTGAAGATAAAATGAAAAAAAAAAACAATGGGGTAATATATGGAAGAAAATATCACTGTACATATTAGACAACAGATTTTACAGTGATGAAAGACACAATGTCTAAAAATTTTCTTTTAATAACTTCAAATTTTCAAAAAAATTTTTGCATTGTGTTGGTTATCTTTAAAAGTATTATTTTATTTTCTTATAAATAGCACATGAAAAAATGCTCAATATCATTGGTTATCAGAAAAATGCAGATCAAAACCATGAATACCAATTTATATCCACTAGATGTCTGTTAATTAAAAATGAAAAAATAGTAAAAATTGGTGAAGATACAGAGAAATAGGAATCCTCATATATTGCTAGTGTCATTGTAAAATGGTGCAGACACTGTGGAAACCAGCTTGGCAGTTCCACAGAAAGCTGAAAATAGAATTACCATATGACCCAGCAATCCCACTTTTTGGTGTATACTCAAAAGAAATTAATGCAGGGACTCAGATAGATATTGGTGCACCAATATTTACAGCAGCATTATGGTGGAAGTGACCCAAGTGTCCATCAACAGATGAATGAATAAATAAAAAGTGGTTTGCACACATTGGAATGTTATTCAGCCATAAAAGTGGAGGATGTGACAGTATATACTACAACATGGATAAACCTTGAAGACATAATGTTTTATAAAATAAGCCAGACTCAAAATGACAAATATTGTCTCATCTTGTTTATATGAAATAACTAGAAGAAGGACATTTCATAGAGGCAGATGGCAGATTGTAAATTATCAAAGGCTGGAGGGGAGGAGAGGCAGGTGTTACTGTTTAATCGGTACAGAATTTGTTTGAGGTAATGAAGAATTTACTGTAATGGACAGTGGTGATGGTAGCACAATATCATGAACATAATTCATCTCATTGAAATGTCCCCTTGAAAGTGCTTAAATGGGAAATTTTGAGTAGTATATATGGTACCACAAACACAAGATCTTTTTTTAAAAAAAATGATGAGAAATATACCACCTCACACTTATGTGAATAGCCATTAAAAATAATTCCTGGCAGAGATGCAGAAAATTATATGCCCTTGTACAATGTTGGTAGGAATAAAAAATGATGCAACAAACACTATGAAAAACAGATTTGAGGAAACAGAACTGTCATATGACCTGTTATATACCGAAAAGGATGGAAGAGCAGGAGCTTGAACGGATAGTTTAATACACCTGTGCTCACAGCAGCCTTTTCATAATAGGGAAAACATGGAAGCAACCCAAGTACCCATTCACAGAGTTGGATAAAAATTATGATATATACATACAATGGAATATTATTCAGTTGTAAAAAGAATGAAGTCCTGATATATGCTACAACATGAATGAACCAGAAGACATCACATTGAGTGAAATGTCAGATACAGAGACATTTTGCATGATCTCACTCATTTGAAAGAACTGGAATATGCAAGTTCAGAGACAGAAATTAGATCACAGCTTACCTGGTGCAGCACAGAGGGTCAAGGGGGACTTAACACATAATGGGCACAGGATTTCTCTTTAGGGTGATAGGAAAGTTCTGGTAATGTATGGTGGTGACCTTACCACAGGGTCAGTGTAATTAATCCCGCTAAATGGTATGCTTGGGATTGGTTGAGATGGTAAATTGCATGTTGTATATATGTTTCCACCATTTAAAAAAGGAGAAACTAAAGTCAATAACAATTCAATACAATCCATTATACTAGATGGGATCTAATAACAGAGGAGAAAAGACTCAGAGACATTATTGGTACATATTTAAAAATTGGAATATAGACTATGCCTTATAGCAATATTAAATGTTTTTAACTTAACTGTATATAGGCAATTATAGTAGTGAAGATCCTAGTCTTAGGAAATGTACATGGAAGTATTGTGCTCAAGGAGCATGGTGTATCCAACTTACTCTTAAATGTTTAGGAGAGAGGGAGGGAGAAAGAAGAAAGGAAGAGACATGGAACTTCAGATTTGGCAAAATGTTAAAAATGGTAGGTCTGTGTATGACAAGTAGGGTTGCTTGTTGGTATTCTTTATTTTGCAATTGTCCTGTAAGTTAGAAATTATTTCGATAATGTTAAAGAAAAAATAGAGAGAAATAGAAATGAGAAGGGAATTAAAATGGTACACTACAAAGTATCAATTAAAAACATTAACCAAAAATACATGTAAAATGGGAAGCCGATGTGGCTCAAGCGATTGGACTCCCATCTACCATAAAGGAGGTTCAGGGTTCAATTCCCTGGGCCTCCTGCTGAAGGCATGCTGGCCCATGTGGCGAGCTGGCCTGAGCAGAGAGCAGGCCCAAGAGGACTGCTGACCCATACAGGAGTGCTGACCCATGCAGGAGAGCTGGCAGAGGAAGATGATGCAATAAAAAGAGACACAGAGGAAAGACAATGAGAGATGCAGCAGACCAGGGAGCTGAGGTGGCGCCAGAGATTGAGCGTATCTCTCCCACTCCAGAAGGACCCAGGATCAGTTCTCAGTACCATGTAAAGAGAAGATAAGCAGACACAGAAGAACACACAGCGAAGCACAAAACACAGAGAGCAGACAGCGAGCACAAAACAATGGGGCGGGGGAAGAAAGAAATAAATCTTTTTAAAAAATACATGTAAAAAACAAGTAGTGTCAATTTTAATTCTTTTGTTGTAAGCAATTTAATATATTAAGCCAGTCTTTGCTCTAATTACTTCAATGAAGCAGAGTTTAGCATAAATAAACAATGATATGATCATTCATAGAAAATTGGTAAAGTTTTCCCTGCATTATCCAACCCAGCAATGACTTTGTGCTCCTGGTGATTGAACAGACATATGTCAGTGTAGAGAATTCCCATCTGGGGCAGCACAACCCCCTCCAGCCACCCAGGTCACCTGGCCTGCCCCAGCTCAGGCTAAGGGGGAGGAGAGTGATGCACCAGAGCCCATTTGGAACATTTTCCATGGTCAAGGGGAAGCCCCAGATAACTCATAACATTCATTAATTTTTATTACTGTAAATTAATTTATCATTAAAAAAATGCTCTTAGATTTCAGCTCCATAGTTAGCTTTCTAAATTTTCTTTAAAAAGAACCCTAGATTTTTTGGAGTATGTAAAACATGCTTGATGGTTTAGAAAATGGAGATCAGTGTGGTTTGGAGTTTTTAGCTAAAATGTTAATAGAAAACATTATATGTAATATAGGACTTTAAAAAGGATGGGGATTATTTTAATATTTGCACAAAATTTTTTTGAAAAAGCATGGGCAGGCTCAGTTTTTGTTGAAGAGTGTGGTTGTCAGGGTGGGGGAAGGAAGGAGGTGAACAATAGGGGGACAGTGACAAAGCTGGAAGAGCTATTGGTCGATGTAGGAAATGAGGATGGATGTGGATAAGGATAGAACTTTAAGTGCCACCCTATGGAAGTTTAATTTATATTAGAAGAACCAAAGTTTGATGCTTTCCTACCATTTGATACCATTTGATACCATTGCTTCTATCAATATTTTAAACTTAATGGACACTGAATTCCAATAAAGATAACTAGATGTGGAAATAATCAAGGAAGAAACAGGCGCTTAAATGAGCAATCAAATACAAAGAAGCTCTTATGTGATAAGATGAAAATATTAGGAGGAATCTCTATGGAACAAGTTGGAAAGGGTACATAATGGGTATTTATAACATCTTACAATTTGTTCACCATTATGGGGGTATGCTCACAAACTGATAATTTTAGAATATCAAGGAAATCCTTAAATCACCAAATGGATATATTCAGATGAATAGAGAACAATGATATTTTATTTATTTCAGAGAATTTTCTCTCCCAAGGCAGGCATAGGTGACATAATGGGTTGACATAAAAATGAAGGTGATTACACTTTTTAAATAAATAAGTAATAAATAAATATATGAATATTTATTACCCAAACTTTTCAACATAAGTTTCATTCCCTTCCTTCTTCGTCCTTAGAGATCTTTTTGAACTTCTTAATATTTTCAAACAAATTTCCAATGTATAGTGAAGGAAAAATGGTTGTTCAGTGGGAAAAGAAAACAGGAAAATTTATCTTAAGTAGGCTTTAAGAATATTCTATAAAAAGGTGACATTGCAATTATTTAGAAATGCTGAACCAAATATGGGCATTCTAGATTTGTACAATATTCTTGTATTTCTCCATAAATCCTATCTCAACAGAGAAGGTAGAGATGACCAAAGATAACCACTCCATGACAAATGTTTTTACCTTCACTGGATTTACAGAACAATCAGAGCTGAAGACCCTTCTGTTTGTGGTGTTTTCTGTCATTTATCTAATCACCATGGTGGGGAAACTTGGTTTGATGGCATTGCTCTGCATGGAGCATTGTCTTCATACAGCAATGTACATCTTTCTGGGCAACCTGGCTCTGATGGATTCCTGCTGTTCCCGTACAATTACCTCTAAAGTTCTAGAGAGCTTATTTTCAGAAGACAGAAAGATTTCCCTCTATGAATGCATGGCACAATTTTATTTTCTCTTTCTTGTGGGAAGTACAGCCTGTTTTCTTCTGGTGGCAATGGCCTATGACCGCTATGTGGCAATATGCAGCCAACTGCAGTATCACAGCAGGATATCAAAGAAACTCTGCATTCAGATGACCACAGGGGCCTACATAGGTGGAAATGTGCATTGCTTCATTCATTTAGGGTTTCTGTTTAGTTTAACATTCTGTGAATCTCATCAAATCAATCACTATTTTTGTGATGTTCTTCCATTGTGCAAACATTCTTGTTTTGACCCCTTTATAAATGAACTGATGATACCCATCTTTTCAGGGTCAGTTCAAATCTTTACTATTACCATATTCATAATCTCTTATCTATGCATCCTTTACACTATTTTCAAAATGAAATCTACAAAGGGAAGAGGCAAAGCCTTATCGACTTGTGCATCCCATTTTCTCTGTTTCTTTATTCTATGGTTCTGTTCTTTTTGCTTATGTTTGACCAAATTCAGTTCAAGACAAAGATAAAGACATACGTGTTGATGTTTTTTATACTATAGTAATTCCTTTTTTAAACCCTTTTATTTATAGTCTAAGAAATAAGGAAGTAATAAATGTGAAAAAAATTTTGAAGAATAAATCACATAGCGTTCTGAAAGAAACATCACACCCTTTAGCAAACTGATTTTAATATGCTACATTATTTTTAAGTCAAGGGATACTGAGAAAATGTCAAATGGTCATTTTGTATGGAAAGTATTAAATCAGTAAAATATTTTGAAGTGTAAGTCAAATAATGTCTCATCCACTTAAATGGATATATAAGTCCTGAGATGATGGCATCTACTGAGATGCATTTCAAAAGTGTCCATTAGTTATGAGTACATGATTATTCTTGAGGTCATGAATTGTCTCACAATATATTTATTATAGTTAAAATGTTTAACTGATTCAGCAAATACTATGAATAGAAGACAGTATAGAAAATCAATATTATTGGCAAATATATAGGATCATGTGTTGTACAAATTCAGGAACATTGTAAGTTCTCAAATATTAATTCCTTCTTAAACTACACCATCTATCAGGTATAAACTGAGCTTCGAATTTTATTCTCAACTTTGTGTTTGTTCTAGAGATTATGTTTGAATATAAATTCATACAGAATATGTATTCTCAAATTAAGAACATTTTCCTCTTTTGTCTCGATTATTAATCCTCTCAAGCTCTGTGAAATAGTTTTTTGAATGCAGATTTGTCACTCTGTAGTTGAACATGATGCTACTTATATTGAAATATCTATGGAGTTGAATGTTTTCATGAAGTTTGATTAGTAGTCCATGGTGCATGACAGTGCAATTCCATAATATATCAATTAAATCAATGGTTTGTTCTCTGACATCATTATATGTCTTGTTAGTTATTAAGAACATCACTAACCTGAAGTGTTTACAATTTATGTTATATTAATATCATTTGTAGAAGTAGGCAGAAGCTATGCAAGCATCTGGACAAAAAGTATTTATGAATCACTTAACACAGCAGACTGAAAGAAAAAAGTTACAAAGAACCTACCATCTGCTAGGTATTAAATTTGAATTTTCACATATATTATGTACCTGTGAATGAGGCATTATTTCTCACATTGTTCCATTATAAAAATTCACAATTTCAAATAGTTAGTAACTTACCCAATTTCATCGAGGTCACCTAAGAATAGGGCTAGGATTTGAGTCAATTCTGCTTTTTCCTCCTAGCATTTGTACAGCTCCATTAACAATAGTTTGTCGCAATTGATCTTAAAATGCTCACAAACTAATAAAGATATTGATTATATAAATATGGATAAGAGTTATATATACACACAATTCAAGATTGTGTTGGGTATGTGTATAACATATTTGGGAGTTCAAAAATTTGAGATAATTCTAGTCTAGTAGCATTAGAAATTATTCTGCTTTCAGAATGGAAAAATTTTTGGTATTGGGGGAGGGACTGAAATAATAGAAAAACATTATAATGTTTATAGAAATAATTTTTACCCTAGGGGCGGAGGAATAAGGAGGTGAACAATGAGTGGACAGTGTGAGAATGCTGGCAGAGCTGTTGGTGAGTGGGACAAATATGGATGGAAATGGATCAGGTTACTGAGGATCTTAATACCACCCTAAGTCACCTGAATTTATCTTAGACACACCAAATGTTGAAGTCTTCCTGGCAGCAGAGTCATATAATTTTATTTTGAGAAAAACTGTATTGGCATTTGACTGGAAAGAGAGATGATAAGCAATGAGACTAACAACAATAATTCATGTAGTAGGGGATGAAAGTAGAAACTGGAGAAGACTCTACATAAGGAGAGGGGTGCATAGATAAAAACATTTTTAAAAGAAGAATAAATACTAAAATGTAACTTTTGGAAAATTAAGTAAAGGTTTATTTTCTTCTTTTGAAAATCAATTTCATATTTAACATTATATTATTAGCATTCAATAAATATTTCTTGAGTAAACAACATATAAATGAATGTGATTTTTCTCAATGATTTTCTTGACTTTAAATTTTGCTTATGTTGTTTTGTGTTGTACAGAAATTTTCCCTATATGGTATTCATTTCTGTCGATTATCGCCTTTTTATTTTTTTTAATTTTCTTTCTGTGTACATATTTCCTATTCTGTAATCTCATAATTATTGATCGTTTCAGATATTTCCATTTTTACATATAATACTTGAATCACTCTGGGATATGTTTTTAGTGAATGATCTAAAGTAAGATTCTAAGTCTAGTTAGATTAATTTTTCAAAAATTAGTGAGAGTTGAATATAATTCCAATAAAAATATCAAAAGAGGCTTTGAGAGTTTGGTAAAAGATTAATTGACATAAAATAAAACATTTTAAATATATGTATTTTATTTATTCCTATTCTTTAAATTTTTATTTTATATTTTACAATATATGTTATATTTTGGCATAGTTATATTTCATTGTATTTGGAGTATATGTCAAATAATTTTACAGTTATGAACGCACAATCAAAAAAGCTTAGAATCCTCCTCTAGAGGAGCCACCTGAAGACGAATGACAGCTGATAACATAAGCATACATGAGATAATCTAGGGAAAACTCCAGTATAAAAAAAATTGAAGCCAAGGATAGAAATAAGGGAAACAGAAGCATCAAAATGGTACAAAAAGGAAACAAACCCAGCATAAAATATTGAGATCAGAGAGTCAGGAAGATAAGAGGAAAGAATGTTGTCTAGAAGTCAGTGTTAGCACAGAAAATTTCAATATTAGCAAGCACTACAGTTTAGTTAGATAATTAAAAGATGTCCTCTGAGACTTGTGTTTAATATGGTTGTGACTTTGGAGAGAGAGCTGTTTCAGTGAAATGGTAGGAGCAGAATCAATAAATGGGAGGGAACAAAATATAAATATTTCCAATCTAACTCCATAGCTCCTATTATGTATCCCTTTTTTAACAAATCAATTTTATTGATACATGTTAATAAAGCATAAATCTATGCAAAGTGTACAATCAATGGTATTCAGTGTAATCACATATTTATGTATTCACCACTTCAATCATTCTTAGAGAACTTTCATTATTTCAATAATAATAATAATAATAAACAAATAAACCAACAAAAAAACCTCATCACCTCTCAGTCTTTCTATGCTTCCCCTGCCATACTTAGCTGCTATTCTTTTTCCTACTCTCTAATATATTTGTATATATATTTTGTAAAAACAGTCATATATGCAATATCACCCAAATTCGTGTTTTACATGAGATTTTACTATTTTATACAGTCCCAAGTTACAGTTTTCAGCTTTCCTTATAGTAATATACAGGATCTTTGACTTTCCCTTTCAACCACTGTCATACCCACACAAAAGCACTGCTAGTTACAAACACCATGATATGCGTTAACAATTTGTTTTCTTTCCAGAGATTTACAACCTTTTTACCAATTCTGCATATATCAACCCGCAGCTTTGCATTCCCTACCCTCTTTCTATTTTCTGGTGACCTATGTTCTAATTATTAACTCCACGAGTTTACATACTATATTTAGTTCATGATAGCACAATAATACCATATTTGTCCTTTTCTCTCTAGCTTGCTTCACTCAACATAATGTCAACCAGTTTCATACATGTTGTCATATGCTTCATGACTTCATTTCTTCTTACCACTGCATATTATTCCATCATGTGTATACACCACAATTTTTTTATCCATCCATCAGTTGATGGGCACCTGGGTTGTTTCCAACTTTTGGCAATCATGAACAATGCTGCTATGAACATTGATGTGCAGATGTCTGTTCATGTCTCTGCTCTGATTTCTTTTGGGTATATACCTAGCAATGATATTGCTGGGCCCCATGGGAAGTCTGTATTCAACTTCCTTAGGAACTGTCCTCCACAGTGGCTGTACCATTCTACATTCCCATCAACAGTGAATAAGGGCTCATATCTCTCCACATCCTCTCCAACATTTTCAGTTTTCTGACTTTTTAATAGCAGCCGGTCTAATAGGTGTGAAGTGATATCTTGTAGTTTTGATTTGAATTTCCCTAAACACTAGTTATGTTGAAATTTTTTCATGTGTTTTTTTTTTTTTGCCATTTGTATTACTTCTTTGGACAAATCATCCCTTCAAGTCTTGTGTTCATGTTTTAGTTGGGTAGTTTGTCTTTTTATTGTTGAGTTGTATGGTCTCTTTTTATATCATGGATATTAAAACCTTATTGGATATGTGTTTGCCAAATATTTTCTCCTATTGTGTCAGCTGCATTTTCACCATTTTAACAAACTCCTTTGAGGTGCGAAAGTGTTCAGTTTTGAGGAGGTCCCATTGATCTATTTTTTCTTTTGTTACTCATGCTTTGCATGTAAGGTTTAAGAAACTACTGCTTACCACACAACCTTGAAGTTGCTGTCCTACATTTTTTTCTAGGAGTTTTATGGTTGTTGCCTTCAAAATGGTACTTGATCCATTTTGAGTTAATTTTTATACAAATGTGCAATACAAGTCTTCTTTCTTTTGGATATGGCTATCCAGTTCTCCCACCACCATTTGTTGAATAGACTGTTCTGGCCCAGCTGGGAAGGCTTGACTGCCTTGTCAAAAATCACTTGACTTGGGAGGCGGCTGTGGCTCAATCAGTGGGGCTCTCGTTTACCATGTGGGGGGCTCCGGGTTCGGTTCCCAGGGCCTCCTGGTGGGGGCGGGCCCACCTGCGTGGCGTGGTTGGCTGACCCGGCGAGCGCGAGCAGCAAGTGGGGGGAGAAATGAATAAATAAATAAAATCTTAAAAAAAAAAAACAACAAAAAACTTTCTAAAAAAAAAAAAATCACTTGACTGTAGATGTGAGGGTCTATTTCTGATTTCTCGAGTCAATTCCATTGGTCAATGAGTCTGTCTTTATGCCAGTACCATGCTGTTTTTACCACTGTAGCTAAGTAGTATGCTTTAAACTCTGGAAGTGAGAGTCTTCCAACTTTGTTCTTCTTTTAAAAAATCTTTTTGGCTATTCAGGGCCCATTATACTTCCAAATAAATTTGATAACTGGTTTTTCCATCTTTCCAAAAAAGTGTTGGGATTTTTATTGTAATTGCATTGAACCTGTAAATCAATTTGTGTAGAACTGACATCTTAATGATATTTAATCTTCCAATTCATGAACACGGAATGTCCTTCCATTTATTTAAGTCTTCTTTAGTTTCTTTAAGCAATGCTTTGTAGTTTTCTGAATACAGGGCCTTTATGTCCTTGGTTAAGTTTATTCCTAAATATTTGATTTTTTAAGTTGCTATTATGAATGGATTTTTTTTTCTGATTTCCTCCTCACATTGCACATAAACAGTGTATAGAAATGCTATTGATTTTTGCATATTAATCTTGTATCTCGCCAGTTTGCTGAACTTGTCTATTAATTCTAGTAGCTTTGTGGTGGATTTTTCAGGAGATTCTAGATATAGGATCATATCATCAGTGAATAGTGAAAGGGTTACTTTTTCCTTTCTTATTTGGGTGCTTTTTGTTTCTTTATCTAGCCAAATACTCTAAGAGAAGCTCTACCACAATATTGAATAACACTGGTGATAAAGGGCATCCTTGTCTTGTTCCTGATGTCAGTGGAATGCTTACAGTCTTTCACCATTGAGTACATTGAGTATAGGTTTTTCATATATGCACTTTACAATATTGAGAAGCTTCCTTCTATTCCTATCTTTTGGAGTGATTTTTTTTTTTTTTAATCAAGAAAGGGAGCTATATTTTGTCAAATGCCTTTTCTGCATCAATTGAGAGGATCATGTGCTTTTTCTTCTTCAATTTATCAAAAAGGTTCATTACACCAATTGATTTTCTTGTGTTGAACCACCCTTGCATACCTGGAATAAAACTCACTTGATCATGGTGTATAATTCTTCTAATGTGCTTTTGGATTTTGTTTGAAAGTATTTTGTTGAGGACTTCTGCATCTATTTTCATTAGAGGTCTTGGTGTGTAATTTTCTTTTTTCATAGTCTCTTTATTTGGTTTTGGTATTAGGGTGAAGTTGATTCATAGAATGAGTTTGGTAGCATTCTTTTCTGTTCAATTTTTTTGGAAGAGCTTGAGCAAGATTGGTATTAGATTATCTTTGAATGATTGGTAAAACTCACTTGCAAAGCCTTCTAGTCCAGGGCTTTTCATCTTTGGAGGTTTTTGATCACTGTTTCAAGTTTTTCACTTGTGAATGGTGTGTTAAGGTTTTCTGTTTCTTCTAGGGTCATTGTACGTGGTGTGTGTTTCTAGGAGTTTATCCATCTCCTCTACATAGTCTAGTTTTCTGGCATAGAATTATTCATAGTATCCTCTTATGATCTCTTTTGTTTCTGTGGGGTCAGTGGTTATGTGCCACCTCTGATTTCTGATGTTATTTATTTGTTTCTTTTCTCTTTTTTTCTTTATCAGTCTAACTAAGGCTTGTCAATTTTGTTGATCTTCTCGAAGAATCAACTTTTGGTTTTGTTGATTCTCTCTATTGTTTTTTGTTCTCAATTTCATTTATTTCTGCTCTGATCGTCACCATTTCTTTCCTTTGGTTTGGTTTGGGATTCGTTTGCTCTTCTTTTTCTAGGTCCTCCAGGTGTGCACTTAGATCTTCAATTTTAGCTCTTTCTTCTTGTTTAAAATAACCATGAGGGCTATAATGTTTCCTCTCAACCCTGCCTTTGCAGTGTTTCATAGGTATTGGTATTATGTGTTCTAATTTTCATTTGTCAAGATATTTGCTGAATTTTCTTGCAATTTCTTCTTTGACAAACTGATTATTTAACAGTGTGTTTTGAAATCTGTGTATATTTATGAATGTTCCCTTTTTCTATCCATTATTGATTTCCAGCTTCATTCTTTTATGATCAGAGAGTGTGTTTTGTATAATTTCCATCAGTATAAATTATTGAGACATGTCTTTGACCCAACATATGGTCTATCTTGGAGAAGGATCCACAAGCACTTGAAAAGAAGTATATACTACTTTTTTGGGGTGCAATGCTCTGTAAATATCTCTTAGATCTAGTTCATTTATCATATTATTCAAGTTCACTGTTTTTTATCCTCTGTCCAGATGTACTATCCAATATGTTGAGTGGTGTATTGAAGTTTCCAACTATTATTGTGAAGACATCTATTCCTCCCTTCCATTTTGCCAGTGTGTGCCTCATGAACCTTGGAGCACTCATGTTAAGTGCACAAATATTTAATACAGTTATTTCTTCTTGGTGATTTGCCCCTTTTATTAATATATAATGACTTTCTTTATTTCTTATAACAGTTTTGCATTTGAAACCATTTTATCCAATTTTAATATCTCTACTCAAGCTGTTTTTTGGTTACTATTTTCATGGAATTCCTTTTTCCAACATTTTGCTTTTAACTGGGTTGTGTCCTTATGTCTGAGGTGGATCTCTTCTAGATAAAGTATAGATGGCTCACATTTTTAAATCCATTCTATCAGTCTATGTCTTTTGATGGGGGGATTTATTCCATGAACATTCAATATTATTACTGTGAAGGTATTACTTACTCCATCCATTTTGTCTTTAATTTCTCATTTGACATATCATTCAATTTTCTTTCTTATCTTTCAGTTTACCCTTCCTAATAATCTTCACTTCTACACTGTTCCCCAGATCTCCTGTCCTTGTTTTTCATTTCAGGTTGCAGCACTTCCTTTGGTATCTCTTTGTACTTTTGGTCTTTTGGTAACATATTTTATCAGTTTTTGTTTGTGAAGCCTTGGAACACACCCTCATTTTTGAAGGACAGTTTTGCCAGATACAGAATTCTGGCTGGCAGTTTTTCTCTTTCAATACCCTAAATATATCATACCTATTTCGTCTCTCCTCCATGGTTTCTGATGAGATTGGCACTTAATCTTATTGAGTTTCCCTTGTATGTGATGCTTTGCTTTTCTCTTGGTGCTTTCAAAATCTTTTTATCTCTGATATTTGTCATTCCAAATAGTAGGTGTCTCAGGGTAGGTCTATTCAAATTTATTCTGCTTGGGGTACATCATCCTTCTTAGATATTGATATTTATGTCTTTCATAAGGGCTGGAAAGATTTTGGTCATTATTTCCTTCAATATTCTTTCTGCCCCTTTTCCATTCTATTCTCCTTCTGGGACACAGATAACATGAATGTTTGTGCATTTTGCAATGTCCTGCAATTCCCTGATACTCTCTTCCATTTTCTCCATTCTTTCCTTTTTCTATTCTCCTGTCTTTTCCAGTTCAGATGTTCAGTTCAAAATCACTAATTTTGTCTTCAAGCAATTCAAATCTGCTCTTGTGTGCCTCTAATATATTTTTAATCTCATCCATCATGTTTTTCATTCCCATAAGGTCTGTTACTTTTCTTTGCAGGCTTTCAAATTATTCTTAATGCTCACCTAGTGTCTTATATTCTTTATTTCTTTAGTCTTATTTTCTTTAAATTCTTTTATGTCATTTAAGATAGTTGTTTGGTTATCAATGATTAATTGTCCTAAATCCTGAATTTCCTCAGGATATTTGGTTTGTTCCTTTATCTGGACCATCTCTTCCTGTTTCCTAGTATGGCTTGTAATTTTTTGCTGATGTCCAGGCATCTGAATTGGTGAATTTACTGTGATGGCCAATTTCTCTCTCTTTCCTATTTTTTTCCCCACAGTTCCTCTTTGATATTTGTTTCAACTTGTTCTAAGTCTTTAACATTGACTGGCTTAAGTTATCAAAATTGGACCAGGGACTCACTAGTGAGAGGGAGACTTTCTCTTGGGGTTAGTGTACAGAGAATACAGAGAACAGTTTTTGTCCATGCAATTTCCAGAACAGCCAACCGATGGTGTTTGTCAGCCCACCTTTCCATAGAGGTGTTTCAGTCTCAGCTTTCCTGTGTTCCCGTGTTGAATTGCCTGAGCAGAGATTTAAAGCAGGCTCTGTTGCGAATTCAGTGAAGCAAAGCCCCCTGAATCCCCCCTTCATTTTTTCTTGAAACAGCTCACAGGAAGGAATATGTCTGTTCCCCTCTCAGTCAGCTGCAATGAGCTAGGAGTTTTACCCCAGCTTAAAATCTTGGGGTTTGGGGAGGGGAGCCCTTCCTGGCTGCCACAGGCACTTGGTAATGCCTGTGTTGTTTCAGTTTCTTCGTCTCTCTGTCCCTCACCCTCCTGGGAGTTGTGAAGCACTGTCTTCGTCTCCTGACCCCCAAAGCAAGTCCTTTGGACAGCTTTTGGCTCTTTCTCCATTTTTTTGTATAAAAGCACTGAGGTCTGCCTGTTAGTTTGATGCCATCTTCCTACAATCCTCCTATATCTCTTTTAAACATCCTATTGTACAAGAATACTTGAGTTTTAGCCACTCCAGTTTACCATACCATTTCTAACTAGACATAACTCTTTTTAGCTTCCAGGCCTTTACTCATGTAGTTTCTCCAATGTACTGCTGTTCCACAAGTTCTTTGCCTATTAAAATCTTACTTTTCTTAAAGTTTCTTGTTAAAGCATATTTTCATTGATAAATTTTGCCTTCTTCCTCTTAGACTATTGTATTAGTCAGCCAAAGGGGTGCTGATGCAACGTACCAGAAAACTTGTGGGTTTTATAAAGGGTATTTATTTGAGGTAGAAGCTTACAGTCACAAGGCCCTAAAGAATCCAACTCAAGGTACCATAAGAGTTACTTTCTCACCCAAAGTCATTGGCCACATGTTGGAGCAAAATGGCAGATGATGTCTGTGAGGGTTCAGCCTTCCTTCTTCCTCTTAAGGCTCCATGGTCCCAGCTTCTACCTATCTCAGCTGTAGGCTGGCATAAGGCTTGTCACTCTCCCTGGGGCTCATTTCTTTCCAAACTCAAATGCTCTGTTCTCTCCAAAAGGTCAACTGTAGGCTATGAGGCCCATCTCTCTTCCTGGAGCCTCTGCCATGTCTAATGGAGCCTTCTCTTTTTCCTCACATATTTGCTTCTCTGTGTTCTCCTTCTCCATGTATTTACTTCCTGGGGCTCCAGCATCAAAACTCAAACTCTCTCCTCTGCCATGTCATTTTCTCTGTGAGCCCCCACCCACCAAAAGGGTAGGGACTCAATATCCTACTGACATGACTGAATCAAAGCCTTAATCATAATTTAACCAAGTAAAAGTGAAACCTCTGAATTTAATACACTCTATGGGGAACATGTCCAGAGGAACAGACCAGTTTACAAACATAATCCAATATCTATTTTTGGAATTCATAAACAATATCAAACTACTACAACTATTCACTAGCTTCTCTATATTCCCCCATTAATATGTTACATTTCTTTTATTACAGTTTTCATTGCATTCTTATAGTATTACACATGCTTTTCTTCCCAATTAGATTATTAATATCTTGTCTGGAACCATTTTTAACAGCTAAGAATTTCTCAGCCCCATTCTGCCCACATCATGTGATACCATAATCCAGTGTCTTTTCCAAATTCACATATAATTATACTTGTAAAAGGTTGAACTAAACTGAACTAATGAAGTCAATGCAGTAAATAAATATGGAGGATCTACCTCCATTTTTTTTTGAGGAGCCCAAATGTATGACATGAATTCTACTTAAAGATATTTAATCAAGACATATATATAGTTGGAGGGAAATATAGGTCAAACCTGATGGAGTGGGTAATGTGTTATGAAGGCAAGTAAGTACCTTGTAGATAATGAAGAGGGAAAATCAATTTTATCTAAAAGACCTGAGAAAGTCCTCATGGAAGAGGTCAGATTTGAGCTCAGGATCATTAGGGTTGGAATGAAAGGAGAGGGAGAAAGACATGTTTATGGTGAGGGAAATATTATGAGGAACTTCACTGAGGTAATTCAGCCAAAACAAATATGTAGAGATGTGGTGAAATGAAGCACATGGCCAAATGCACTGACATGCAAAGGAGACAGCAAGGCTATAGATAAAATACAGACAGACTGTGAACTATTTGGAATACCAAAATAAGGAAAATGGATGTAATTTGAATGTAATCTTGAACCTTTAAGAATTCTTTGGCAGATAATTCTAAATATTATTTTTCATTCATTTAAAAAATATTTGTAAAACACCACAATGTATCAGACAGTATTCAAGGTGTTGGAATACAGGAATGAACATAACAGAAAAAGTACCTTCCCTCATAAGTTATATGCTAATGTTGATGTTGGGAGGAAGTTGATGGATTATAGATGTAGGACACAGAAATACAGAGCATGTTGAGGAATGGTTACAGATAGAAAGAAAAAATGCAGGGTGAATTTTGTAAGGAGCCGCTGAGGTGAAAAGACAGACCAATATTTGTAATTCATATGTAAGTTTAATTAATATTATAAGAATTTATCACATGTAGGCTTTGTGTGTGTGTGTGGGAGGGCAGATTCAACCAACAGGGTGAATAAGTCCTTTACCCTAGCTGAATCCTTCACACATCATAGGAACATCTTTACCAATTCCTAATTATCTTTTATAAAACATTTTTCTTCCTCTTTTCCAATAAGTGGCCAAATTAGCCTGACTTCTTTCTTCTGCCCATTTTAGATATGTAGAGAATTGTGAACAAGAATGTAAATGAAATCAGTTACACAGGATCAGCAAGATGATCATCAAAGCACTTTAGTGAGACGCATTTCTTTTAAACTCAGTGTCTGAACCTCCCCACAGAAATACACTGATGCAAATGCAAGGAAATCCCTTTAGGATCTGGAAAACTAACTTTGCATTGTATGGAACATAATTAGTGTCACAGACCTACCAGTAGTTTCCTAAATATTTATTCTTTTAATCACAAATATTTCCAAGAGGAAGGTTTATATTCTGAATATATATAAGTCCTAATACTGTACACAAATAAAAAGGGGTAACAAAGCCTTTCTCAGTTAACTCTAGGTAATAGAATTATTCTAATATATTTTTTATCCTTAATAACATGTACATGAATACTTAATTCTGTATATTCATTTACTATATTTTTCATTGTTCTTAGATTCCAACTCCTTACTTATCTTTATCATTTTTTTCTAATTCAAAAAAAACTCTGTGGAGCTAGTATGAGACACAGTATTGGAATTCATTTTGACATTTTATGATTATAAGATAGAATTTAAATATACAGGTAAGTCATTCAAGTTTTAGTTTTGAAAGTTATGTTTAATTTTGCTGAATTAATAGATTGCTTTCATTTAATGTTACATAATAAATTATAGTTAAATAATCAGTCTTCTTTTTGATACTTTGGTTATGGAAAAATAAACCCTTAGCGCATGGAGTTTATATGATTATTATCTTCATGCCATGTCCTAATGCATAATTAGTAATGAGAGAAGAAAGATATTTAAAATGAAATGTTTGTTCTTAAATGTCTTAATAAAATTTGAAAGGTTTTCTGTTTCTCTAAGTGTTTGAAAATTAAAGTATAAATGTAACCATAACTTGTTTTTCCTTTAATTTATAAGAGATTGTGATAGAAAGAAAAATAGTAGATGAGTCCATTTTGATGAAGAAAGACACCTACATTTTAAAAAGTGATGTGTTTGGAATAATATCCTTTGCAGAATCTTCTTCAATGTTTACAGTCTAAATATGGAGATGCCCAAGTGTTCACTCAGTATAATTGAGTGAGCCATGATTGGCATCATTTTGCCTTTTCCCATTGTATTTTACTGCTCCTTTCAAAGAAATATGTCACATTGAACCTTAAATGTTTAAATTCTAATGGGAAATTGTGCATGTACACATGAAAAAGCAATGTATATTATCCACAAGCAATTCTTCATTTCCTTAAGTATGTAATAAATACTACAGGGTTCAGAAAGTGGAGATCACTGTGGTCTAAGGTACCTAGTTAAAATTTTATTATGTAGCATTATGATTAAACGATGCCTCAAATAACAGATGGAAAGGATTCAATTATTTGGGCAAAGAGCAACAGGAATAATAGCATGGAGCATATCAGTGTTGATGGAAATGAGTGTGGAACTGGGAGATAAACAGTAGGTGAACAAAGTGACAAAGTAGAGGAACTGTTAGTGAATGTTTATAATAAGGATGGAGATGGATCTGGATACAGATAATCTTAAGTGCCACTGAAGGAATTTGAATTTATCTTGGAGGTAACAATTATTGAACTCTTCCTGGAAGACTTGGTTTGGTCAAAACTGTGTGCTACTAAATTCCCTTTGTTTAACCTGACCTATTTCATAGTATCTGCTTGAGAAGTCCAAGAAATTAAAGCTGTGAATTTCTGGGCTTTCTACTCTGTTTCCTTGAATTATGTGTCTATTCTTTCTACTATGCCATGCTCTCTTGTTTACTGTAGCTTTCTATTAAGCCTTGGAATCAGGCAGTGTGAGCCCCCAGCTTTATCCTTCTTCTTCAGTATATGTTGACTATATTGGTCTTCTGCCTTTCCATAAACACTATATAATCAGTCAGTTGGTTATGAATAATGTTGTTACAAATATTTGTGTTCAATTTTCTGCATGGAAGTCTGTTTTCATTTCTTTGATTATATTCCTAAGTCTGCTTTCAGACTTTTTTACGTATTACCTGTGCCTTATAAATTCCCAACACTAGTTTAAAAGAGTTCTGATTTCACCACGCCCTCAAAATAATTGTAATTGTATGCTTTAAAAAAAAAAAGCCATCATAGTGCTTGTGAAGGAGGATCTTATTATGATTTTGATTTGCATTTCATGATAATTTGAGAGGATTAAGGTTTACCTTCTTGAAAGCATTGAAAATGATATACATTAATGATTAAATATGTCACCTGATTCATAGCAGACACTGACTAAACATTTTAAAGCATGATAAGGAAAACATTGTTTTATTTTATATACATATTTGAATAGTGGTGAAGTTCACCAAATTATGTATTTGTATTGCCATTTATAGTTATTCTGTTCATTTTTTCCATTTAGACTTACTAATTTTAGTTCATTTATTTGTTCCAAAGTTTATAGAGAAAATAAATTAAAATCTTGTGACTACTCATGGCACATAATTTTTAGTGCATTCAAGGACTTTTTATGTATTTTTGATATGTGTGTTTGATAAAAATTTTGATTTTGTAAGCAAAATTATTGACATTTTCTGATGTGAATTCTTCATGACAATTTGTTTAGAATTTCTTTCCTTATTCTGAGACTGATGTTATCTTATATTTCTTTTTCTTCATCTCTTTTTCCTTTTCTTCCTTCTCTTTCACCTTTTTATTTTTAATATATATAATCCAAAATATTAAAATATTAACATTTCAATAGGTACAAATATCAAAAATTATTAGTGAGATATTTTCTAGTGTTTTTTTGTAGTGAGTCTTCTAAATCCAATGTGTATTTTATACTTTCAGCACATCTCAATTTGAATGATAATTTTTAAAAGCAGTTTTATTCACACTCCATACAGTCCATCCAAAGTGTACAATCAATATATAATCACAGAATTGTGCATGCACCATAACAATCAATTTTAGAACATTTTCATGGCTCCAAAAAAAACCCCACACACTTTTTAATCCCTCCTATTATTTGTACGTAGCATTGGTATGTTATCTTTGTTACAATTAATGAAAGAATATTAGTATTTCTGTTAAGTATAGTCCGTTGTTTGCATTAGGTGTATTTTCCCCATATGCCACCCTATTATTAATACTTTGTAATAGTGACTTACATTTTTTCTAGTTTGGAAGAATGTTCTTATGTTGCATTTGACTCTTGACTCTACCTGGAATTTAATTTATAATATGAGGTAAAGACATAAATTAATTTTGTCCTGATTCTCCCAAGATAATCTGCAGATTATCTTAGTTCACTTAATCTTCCACGGAAGACTTGTAGGGAACCTCACAAAATAATTCTAAATGTTTCTAGAATTATAGATTTTTCTGAAAAGAATAATAATCAATAAAACATATAGACTAGTTTTATATAATATACATTATTATATATTAACCATATATTATATTATTACATATGGTCATATACACAAATATATGATTAAGTTCAAATAATAAAAATTAGCTTTATGTAAAGAACCAATAGAGCAGAACATATTATTCAAAGTAGTCCCCATATGAAATAAGAGGAGTACCACAAATCAATGCAGAAAGAAAGAATTGCTTAATGAATGGCCCTGGTTCAATTGGTTAACTATTTATTCCTTCCATTTGTATAAAATTTATAAACACAAGTAATTCAGAGATCATTTTTAAATGTAATTTGTATTTTGTCTTTGAGAAATAAAATTTGTTTTTCATAGCTAGCTAGTAGTTCCAGAAGTATTTTATCTAAATTTTCTCTTACTCATTGTTTTCACTTGCCCTCATGGACATGCACACACAGAGGTCTAAAACAAGTCTGTGTTGCCTGCACAACATGAAACAATACAGTCTCAGTCCGAACCCAAATATTCTAGAAGGTAAGAGAGGCATTTATAAAGTAAATGAACTAAAAAGTATTGAGTGTGATAATTGAGGAAACTCTTCTGTTCCTACCTATTTATGTTAGGCATCTATAAAGTTCATACATAAGGCAGCATCCTCTCTATTTCTTTCTATATGACCCAATCTATATTCTATGGCTTTTAATTTCATCAGTATGAAGAGGATCCAGAAAGAACATCTCCTTCTGCCATCTGCCTTAATATTCAGACTCACACATCTAATTCCTTATTTAACATGTTCACTTGAATATCTCAGATGGCTCAGATTTAATGTTCTCAACAAAGAACTCTTGAATTTCCCTAAATCATTGTTCATCCATGGTTGTTTGTTTTTTTTTTTTTTAACTTGATAGCATAACACCCAGTTGGTTAAGGAAGAAATTCATAGTAATCTGCCTTCTCACTCTCCCATTACATTCAAACTTTCATAAGACCTCTCACTTATAACTCTGAAATATACCTTAAATGTCCTCACATATTTCCATTTATAATACCTGCATGCATTTCTAAACTGCCTCATCTCTAACCTGATCAATATCCATAACTGCAAACTGTTCTCCCTGCTTTTTTTCATTTTATTTCTTTTTAATTTTTATTCATAAAGCAATTTAAATGTAGTAGTAAAAGATGCATTTCAAACACCATTGTCTCCTGCCCACCATAATCTATACATTCTAATTGGAACCACTTTCTAATTTTTGAGCTACTTCTCTGAAAATTTGCCTTCATATTTCTTATTATCAATTATAGATATAATTAGCCTGCTTGTAGTAAGAATATACAGATATATTTATATGTATAAAATTTTAGCTGATACATCTCTACTTATGTCTTTATTTTTAGCCTTTAGCATCACTTTGTTTCAGCTGTCGCACTTATATAACATATAGGACTGTATTTTCCTTTTTAAGCAAATCTGAAAATTTTTGTATTGTATTGGTAAGTTAATTCCATTTACTGTAACTTTTATGACTGATGTGTTTGGCCAAGTTCTGTCATAATATCTCATGTAATTTTTGCCAACTGTATTATGTCATAAGTGCAGTTTATTTGTATGGCTTGTTTTACTTGCTTTTTTTGTATTTCTCTTGGTATTTCAGATGGTTTGTATTTTGTATTTTTAATGTACTACCTTTATCTTAATACCTTTATTAGATATTCAGTCCCCTTGCTCTGTTTATGTTATTGCTTTTGGTATGTTACCTTTAACCACTCTTACTTATGTGGCAATCAATGGCCTTACTCTAGCTCTTTTCCTTGTCTTCTTATTTTGTCTTAATTTTATTTATTTTCAACTTTGTAACAATTTTAGATTTACAGAGCACTTAAAAAGATAGTACAGAGTGTTCTCTTGCACACTTCACCCTCATTTCCTTAATGTTACTATCTTATATAATCATGGCCCACTTATTAAAACTAAGTTGTTAACCATGCTGCTGCAATTCTATTAATTGAACTAAAGGCTTCAATTTATATTTTACCAGTTTTTCCACTAATGTCCATTTTCTATTCTAGGGCCCAAAACATGACACAAATATGTATTAGTCATCATGTCCCCTTAGATTCTTCCAATCTAAGGAATGTAATGTCCCCTTAGATTCCTCCAATTTGTCAGTTTCTTAGTCTTTCCTTGTTTTATGACTTGCACACTTTTGAAGAATATTGGTCACATATATTGTACAATCTCTCCTAATTTGGGCTTTACTCATCATGACTAGATTGTGAATTCTGGGGAAGATTATGACAGAGACAATGTTCCCTTTTCATTGTATCATATTAGGACTATATGATATCAACATGACCTATTAACCTTGAATACTTGGTTAAAGATGGTGTGTGGCAGTTTTCTCCACTGTAAAGTTCACTATTATTCTTTTCCATACTGCATTCATTAGAAACAAGTCATTAATTCAAAGCTACACTTAAGGGGAAGGGATTAAGCTCTACCTGCTGGAAAAAGGAATGTCAATTAATTTGTGGAAATATATTAAATCCACTTCAGAAATTAATATATATTTGAGGGAGATAGTTTCAGACTATGTAAATATCCTATTTATCCTTAAAAATTTTCTTACCAGTGATTCTTGCCTTCAACAATTTTCACTGTATTATTTCAGCATTATTACTGTGGTAATGTATCAGCAATTTTCTATTTCCCTTATTCTTTCTCCATGTATTAATTGGTAAATATAACTTAGATAGATAACAAACCTTGGTTCACCTTTTTTTACTTGAGTTTATTAAAAATATTGGTCAGTTTTTTTTTCTTTTTAAATTAACTCTAATTAAAATTATACAAAATTTACAAAGACTCTGCTCATTGCTATAATTTCTTGGGCTGCTTAAAACAGATACCATGAAATGTGTTGGCTTTTAACAAAGGAAATTTATTAGCTTAAAAGCTTACATTTTGAGGTCATGAAAATATCCAAATCTAGGCATCATCAAGATAATACTTTCTTCCTGAGCACTGACTACTGTCAATCTTGGACTCCTCTGTCAAATGGCAGGCCACATGGCAGCATCTACTAGTCACTCTTTTATCTTCCATATTTTGTTGATTTCAGCTTCTTGCTTCCATTGCTTTCTTTTTCTTTGTATTCATCCCATTTTTAAAGGACTCCAGTAGGGAAGCGGCTGTGGCTCAATCAGTAGGGCTCCCGTTTACCATATGGGAGGCCCCGGGTTCAGTTCCCGGGACCTCCTGGTGAAGGCAAGCCCGCCCGCACGGCGTGGTTAGCTGACCCAGCAAGCACAAGCAGCAAGGGGGGGATAAATGAATAAATAAATAAAATCTTAAAAAAATAAATAAATAAAGGACTCCAGTAAAAGGATAAATACCTATCCTGAAAAAGGTGGGTCACATCTTAACTGAAGTAGCCTAATCTAAAGATCTTATGATAGAACATTATTGTGAATTTAATCAACAATATTGGACTGTATTGGTGAATGTAGTTGAAAGAGGAAACTTTAGGATGTGTACTAGGATTATTTATTACATAGAATAAAAATTAAAAGATAAAACATAGGACTGTACAGCACAGTGAACCCTATTTTAGTTGATGGACTCTAGTTAATAGTATAAGCCTAAGAATGTTCTTTCATGAATTATAACAAATGTACAATGCTAATATATGATGGTAATAATAGGCTGGTATATGGGAAAATACACCTAATGTAAATAATGGATAATAGATTTATTTTGATAATCTTTCATCAGTTTTAACAAGGTAACTTCTGTTAAAAAGCAGTACACTCCAATGCAAAGTGTTGGTGGTGTGGTGGGTGTACGAGAGTCCTGTATTTTATGAATGATTAGTTTGTAAACTCATAACTTCTTTATTAATAATTAAAAAGAACCTGCTTACAATGGGTCCACACCCACAGGAATTGATATTAACTTTAAGAACATGCTTTTTTTGGAGTATATACTGTTTCAAACCACAACACCGACCAAGCAACAATCCATCTTTCCTTCTCTCCTCACATTATCTTATATCCTCTAATATAATTTTTGTATATGAATTTGCTAATTGTAGATAATTCAAATATGTGAAACCATGCTTTTTGAATAACCCTGCTTATTACACTACAAACAATGTTTCAAGGTTCATCCAAATTGCAGCTTGTCTCAGAACTTTATTCCTTCTTTTCGCCAAATAATATTCCATTGTGTGTATGTCCATATTTTGTTTATCCATTAATCTGTTCCTGGACACATAGGTTGTTTCCACCTTTAGCCTATTGTAAATAATGCAGCTATGAATATTGGAGTATCATTATTTGTTTTAATATCTGTTAGTATATACCTAGGATATACTAACTTTTAAAAAATAACAGCCATCCTTCTGAGTTTGATGTGTTATCTTATTGTGGTTTTGTTTTACATTTCCTAAGGGCTAATAATATTTGTCATCTTTTCACGTACTTATTAACCACTTGCATATAATCTTTGGAAAATATGTATTCAAGTCCTTTGCCCACATTTTTATTAGGTTTTATTTAATTAGGTTGTTTGTCCTTTTCTCATTGAGTTGTAAGAATTCTTTATATATTCCCAATATTAATCCCATAGCAGATATTTGATTTACCACTATTTTTCATTTTCTTCAGCTTTTCCTTTCTCTTTCTTGTAAATGCCCTTTGATGAACTAAAAGATTTTTATTTAATGAAATTGAATTCATCTACTGTGTCTTTTGTTGAATGTGCCTTTATTTCATACATAATAATCCACTGCCAGACTCAAGGTCATGAGGTTTGCCTCTATATTATCTTTTAAGATTTTATGGTTTTATTTCTTATATTTAGGTCCACGATTCATACTGAGTTAATTTTTTAATATGGTGTGAAGTAGGAGTCCAGCTTCATTCTTTTCCATGTGGACATGTCCAGGTGGATATGTTGAAGAAACTATTCTTTCCCCAATGTACATACTGAACACCCTTTTTAAAAATCAGTTGGCCATAGATGTGTCATTATGTTTATAGATTTTCAATTCTATTCCACTGGTCTATATGTCTGTCATTCTGTAAGTACCACACTGTTTTGATTAGTTTAGTTTTGTAATAAATTTTGAAATAGAGCATGTGAGTCTCCCAAATCTGAACATTTTCAAAATTATTCAGGCTATTCTGGACCCCTTGTAATTCCATATAATTTTGAGGTTCAGTTTTTCTAATTCTGCAAAAATGCTGCTGAAATTTTGATAAGGATAACATTGAATGTGTATATTGCTTTGTATTGAATTGACATCTTAACACTATTAATTCTTCCAATCTATGTACAATCTTATGGCAATCTAAGATACCTTGTCATTTATTTTTATCTTCCTTATTTCAGCAGTAGTTTGCAGTTTACAGTATACAAGTCCTTTATATCCTTGATCAAATTTACTCACAGATATTTAATCTTTTTAAATCTATTGTGATTGGAATTGTATACTTAATTTCATCTTTATACTGTTAATTAATAGTGTGTAGAAATACAATTGATTTCTGTATTAGCTCTGGTAGCTTTCTTATAGAATCCTTTGGGTTTTGTATAAAGGATCATTTCATCTGCAAATACAGACAGTTTAACTTCTTCCTTTCCAATTTGTGTAACTTTCATTAATTTTTTTGCCTAAATGCTCTGGCTAAATCTACTTGGGAGATGTTGAGTAGCAGAGGTGAACGCAGGCATTATTGTCTCATTCCTGATCATAGTGGGATGTTTTCAGTCTTTTACAATTAAGTATAATGTAAGCTGTGGGTTTTCCGTTGATGGTCTTTATCATGATTAAAACACACAAAAAATCAGAATAGAAGGGAACTTCTATTCTGATTTTTCTGTGTATTTTAATCATGAAAGGGTGTTGGATTTTGTCAAATGCCTTTCTTCATCTTTTGAGATGATGTGTTTTTATTATTCTAATTATGTGGTATATTATACTGACTGATTTTTTTATGTTGAGCCAATCTTGCATTCTTGAGATTAAACCCTACTTGGTTATGTATTGTAATATTTTAACTATTCTGCTAGATTCATTTTGCTCACATTTTGTTGAAAATTTTGTATCTATAGTCATAAGGAAATTTGGTGTGTGACTTCCATTTCTTGAACTGTCTTTATTCGGCCTTAATATCAGGATAATGCTGAACTAAGAAGATGAATTAGAATTTTTTCCTTTATCACGAATATTTTGGCAGAGTTTTTGAAGGATTGTTATAATTCTTCTCTAATATTTAGTAGCATTTACTAGCAAAGCCATTCAGTCCTGGGCTTTTGTTTGATGGAAGATTTTTGATTGATTCAATTGCTTTTCTTGTTATAGATTTGTTGAGATTTTGAATTTCTTCTTGAGTCAGTTTAGGTAATTTAGGTTTCTAAGAATTTATCCTTTTTATCTATACAATCTAATTTGTTAGGGTACAGTTAGTCCCAGCATTCTATTATAATCATTTTTATTACTGTAAAAATTATTGATGCCACATTAGCAATGCCATTATTGTCACTTCTGATTTTAGTTATTTGCATCATTTCTTTTTCTTTCTCAGTGTAGCTAAAGGACATCAATTTAATAGCTATTTTCAATATATCAACTTCTATTTACATTAATTATCTCAATTGTTTTCAATTGCATATTTCAATTATTTCCACTCTATTCTTTATTATTTTCTTCCTTCTGTTAACTTTGGATTTATTTTACTTTTCTTTTTCTAGTTCTTCAAGAGGTGAAGTTTGGTTGTTGACTGGAAATCTTTCTTCTTATAAGAGTATAGTCCTTTAGAGCTATAATTTTACCTCTCACCATTGTGTTAGGTGAAACCCATAAGTTTTGGTATGTTATGTGTTATTTTCATTTGCCTTCCAGTATTTTTTAATTTCTCATGTAGAGTCTTCATTAACCCATTGGTTGCTTACAATTGTGTTTTTGCTCTTTTCACATAATTGGAAATATTTCAGCTTATCATTTGTTATTGATTTCTGACTCCTTTCTATTTGAGGTAAAAGATACTTCATATGAATTCAATATGTTTCAATTTTTTGAGACTTGTCTTGTGTCCTAACATATGGTCTGTCTTGAAGAGTGATCCATGAACATTTGAGAAAAATGTATATTCTGTTCTTGTGTTGATTGCTCTTTGTGTATCTATTAGGTCTAGTTGTTTTATAGTTTTTTCAAGATTGTTTGTTGTAAAATATTATAAGACTCAACAGTTAGGGAGTCATTAAGGAAGTAAGATTGGCAGAGGGATGATGTCAATGTAGTCTTGATAAAGACCTAACCCATGGGAGAAATATGTATCTAGGATTTTGCTTCAGCTTTGCCATGCCTTAAGGCAGGGGCCTAGAATATTTACCTCTCATGGTAAAGTCATTATACGCAGGCTGCCCTCAAAGAAGATACATATTTGATGAGACAGCTGTCTTCTACCAAGGTTAACTCCTAGGGAGGGGCTCAATTGTTACTGTCAGCTAATAGTGCATTCAGAGCTAATGAAATAAGATGGGCTCTCGGCTATGAATAACACATCCACTACAGTCCACCTCTTGCACTGTTCAGACCATTTGTTTTTTATAAAAAGTTCTGGAAACTATCTCTCAGGAGAGCTGGTTCTCCTCTTTTCCTGGATAATCTTACAAGAGGAAGTAGTGGGAAATCTTATAGTGTCAACAGATGCAGCTAGACTCTAGGCCACAATAGCATCATCTAGCTTCTCCTTTTGAGTCACAGGATTTTTGGCTTATATATCTACCAAATATTAGGTGGCTAACATGGTGGGTGAGCATAGAAGTCAGATCCCCGAGGGTTCTCAAACCCATGTCAACATGCAGTTTTTAGGTTATGGTAGTTACATTTGTCTACTTAATGTCAAATATTAGCAAGAGCTATTTAAGATACCTATGGATTACCTGGATGCCCACATTTATTTATTTATTTTTATTAACTTCATTGTGTAACATCATACTTACCTGTTCTTGGTTGACTCAATAAATTACTCCTATATATCTCCTGATACCTATCCTTGCCTGCTGGTATGTTGCCACAAACCCAAAGTTACTGGATGGGAGCTGTAGTTTTAAATATAATGGGATTCCTACTGTGTTTTCTGGTAAAATCATTTCACAGGACCTCAAAACACATATCACTTAGAGAGTAGAGGACAGAAAGTACAAATTTCTCAAATGAGACACTGAGATTTCCTGATCCCATGTATTCTACTTACTGAGAACATTGTACCATATAATTAGTGTTCATTGAATTTTGAAATATATTGCACCATGGAGGATAAAGCCCCATCATCACAAGCACCCACTCCAAAATGACACGTAAGTTTTATCTTCTAAAAGACATTTTAGTATTTTTTTAGGCCAGGAGATACTGGATAATGTGGAATATGATAAGACCAGTGGATCAGTTGTGGAAAAAGTTGGTACTTGATACATCATGTAAATGCAGGCTCATGCACAAGAAACATTTTTGCAAATGACCGCTTTACTATTTACATAGCACAAAGGGTCCATAAAAGCAGAAGAGTTCCCCTAATGACTTGTCTCTGAGTGAAGCCAAACTGCTCAGGTCAGAATTGGTGGATGTAGCTATACATGCCCTATTTTGGAGAAGAGAGACAAATTTGTACTGCAAATGTGGGGTGTTTATATGACCCAAGGGGAGGGGCTCTGCCACTGAAAATTCCTGTCCTGATAAGCCTCTGGGGCTGTTGGTTCCTGGTTTCTAGGCTCAAGGTCTGGTTGGACCTTTTCATTAGATCTAACATCATCCCCATGTTGTGGAAAGGAAACAGACTCAAATATCTGTTCACAATAAAAGAGAGGCTGGGATAGGGGAAGAAGGCAAGGGCTGGAAAATGGCTGCTGCTTGGGTGGTTGTGATTTCCCAAACATTTCACCCCTTAGCCTATCACCAGGTTTAGCCCACTCCTCAGCATTCACTTCCACATCATAATCCCACCTCCCACCTCACACAAGAAAGTGGATACAGGTCAGGCCTACCAACCCGTGTCTCTCAACAATATTGACACTAAAATTTCGAGAGCACTAGCAGCTGCACATTATTAGGAGGGCTTCACCTATGCATACCATTTCTCCAAGCAGGATGATCAGGCCTTTTTGGAGTAATGGTTGCATCCATGTCTCCCTATCCCCTGGGAGATAGCTTAAAAGGTCCCATATACAATCTGTTTGTACAGTTTGGAGCCAGTGAGCTTGACATTGGACTTTGGTCACCCCTAATTCCACCTCCCTTGAGCTATTAACCCACTTATAACAGGATGTGTTAGCAATAACACATATGCCTCCTTATTGGGGCTAGGAGGAAGTATAAGACAAGTCAGTAATTAAGCACTATGTTGCAGATTGGTCATGAACTTTTAAGGGTTAGACAGAAAACTATGGATGCATTGTCCTGTCACTGGCCAATGACAGAAAACCCTGGAAGGGCACAGCCCACTCCTAGAGAGTCACTGGTTATCTTGGGATGCTAGCAGAATGATTCTAGTGGAAAGATGTCTGAGCCAGTTTCATTACATCAAGAGTTGTTTCATCCTGACAGTGTGTCCAGGGGTGTGAAGAAGATTACACAGTTTGGCTGTCACATGGCATAAATGGAGGACTTTCTGATGTCGGTTCTAATATGAGACAGGGAAAGTCAGCTCTTTGAGTGGCAAGCTGGACTTAGCAAAGAAGGAAGAGTGAGCAGAGGATCAGATGACAGATCCAGCATATGGTCAGCTTCCTTGCTGCCACAATGGCCTGGGTCAGCTAGATGAATGTATTTTCCTTCCAGGTTTCTGCTAAGTCAAATTTGTAAAAAACAGGAGAGGAGAGAAACTCATCCTGACAGTGTGGTCATGCAGCCACTATCTGTGGGATACACTCTTCTTAGCCTATTTTTATAACTTATTTTTCCTCCTAAGGCTACTTTGTCTGCCTGCCCCTTGATATAACCTTGCCCATTCCCTTTAATCTGTGTGTCTTGCCCATGTCTTACTTGTTAAGAAATTCCAGGCCTACTTCCATCATCCCACTCCTCTGCTTGACAGTCCTAAGCTACCACCATCTTTGAATCATGTGGAGGTTGTAACAGGGTAAAAAGCAGGATGTAACCCTGACAGTGTTTGCAAAGGAGCGTCCTAACTGGTATGTCCTTCATCCTCCTTTCAGTGCCAGTCTTCATCTTGATGGGAGTAAGGATGGACATGCAGCAAAGTCTGGATTCCTCCATCATCCTTGTCCTTCCCTATACTCGGAAGTGGGATAAGGCCATGTTTCCCTTCTGGAAAATTGCTGAGTTCAGATTACAGAGGGCCTGAATAAGGTGGACAGTCCATGCAGTAAGAGAGTTGCCAGAATGTAGATGATGAAACTTTTTCAGGTAGCCATTAAAGTTCTCCAAAATGCCAGCTGCCTCTAGGTGATGGATGATATAGAAGATCCACCTAATTCCATGAATCTGTGCCCATCATTTACTGGATTGTGCAATAAAATGGCAATCCTGGTGTAGCAGTTTAATATTGTTTATGAATTCCAAAAATAGATATTGAATTATGTTTGTAAACTGGCCTGTTAATCTGGGCATATTAGAGTGTATTAAATTCAGATGTTTCACTTTTACTACATTAAATTATGATTAGGACTCTGATTTGGCCATGTCAGTAGGACATTTAGTCCCCATCCACCATGGGGGTGGGGACTCACAGAGAAAATGGCAAGTCAGAGAGTTGGAGTTTTGATGCTGGAGCCCCGGGAAGTAAATACACAGGAGGAAGAACACAGAGGAATAGAGATGGCTCCATAGACATGGCATAGGGTCCTGAAAAGAGGGAGACTGATAATCTACAGCTGACCTTGTGGAGAGAACAGAGCAGCTGAGCCCAGAGAGAAATGAACCCTGGGAGAGAAACAAGACTTATCTCAGCCTGCAGGTGATATTTGAAGGAGCTGGGACCACGGACTCTTAAGAGGAAGAGGAAGACTGAACCCTTGCAGAAATCGGCAGCCATCTTATCTTGCTCCAACATATGCAACAGACTTTGATGAGAGAAGTAGCTTACGCTTTATGCCCTTATAGCTGTAAGCTTCTACCCCAAATAAATACCTTTTATAAACATCCAACAGATTTCTGATACTTTGCATCAGCACCCCTTTGGCTGACTAATACACCTGGTCACAGGAGATGTCACCTGAGTATCCAAAGGGGTGAAAAAGCTGCTTTTCTAAGGTATCCTACATATGTAATGCATTCACATGTATTGGAAAGGCAAGACCATAGTCTAGATAGGTTTCTAGCATGACCAAGGCATAAGACATACTTTGGGATGTAGGGAGACAGCTGATGTAGTCCACTTGCCCTGAGAAGCCTGGTGAATCCTCTTTGGCAATAGTTCCAAATGCCCATTTAGGGCTCTGGCTTTTGGTTGACATCTGTCACGTTAGTAAATGGCAGATGGGGCCTGTATTAGTCAGCCAAAGGGGTGCTGATACGAAATACCAGAAATTGGTTGGTTTTTATAAAGGGTATTTATTTGGGATAAAAGCTTACAGTAACAAGGCCATAAAAAGTAAATTACTTCCTTCACCAAAATCTGTTGCCATGTGTTGGAGCAAGATGCCTTCCAGTCTCTGCAAGGGTTCAGCCTTCCTCTCCCTACTAAGGCTCCATGGTTCCACCTTCTTCTGATCTCAGTTGTAGGCTGGAGGCCTCATCTCTCACCCCAGGGCTTGTTTCTCTCCAAGCTCAACTGCTCTGCTCTCTACACAAGGCTAGCTGTAAACTCTCAGGTGAATGGCTCATCTCTCCCTGGGGCTCCAATATAAAAGACTACACTCTTTTCCTCTGTGTTCTACTGTTCCATGCGACTGTCTGCTTACCAAGCTTCCTACTGACATGGCCAAATCAAAGCCTTAATCTTAATTTAATCAAGCAAAAGTGAAACCCCTGAATTTAATACAATCTAATAGGCCCAGAGAAACAGACCAGACTACAAATATAATCCAATATCCATTTTTGGAGTTTATAAACAATATCAAACTGCTACAGTGCCTTTTTTAATGAGAGAAGTAATCTATGATCATGGGTCCATTATTTCATGGTGTCAGAATTTCCATGTCCCATTTGGTGGTGAGTCTACCCAGGGGTTGATGCAATGATGCAATGATGGGAAATTCAGCTATTCCATGGATGCCACCTAGGGTAACTTCACTGTCTTCAGTCTCCAGGTAGGGCTCCTCCTCTGCCTCTCTCAGGAGGATCTCCAGCTTATTCAGGTGAGAAAAGTAGCTTGGTGCATTCTTTATTGGGTAGGTCATTCCAGTGTCCATTGTGATGTGTACCCTTGTGATGTGCATCAACTTAGGTAATATTGTTGGTGATTTTCCACACCACTAATAGTTTCCAAAACTCTGGAGAACTTTTTTTTTTTTTTGAGGTACTGGGGAATGAACCCAGAACTGAGTATGTGGGAAGCCAGCACTCAACCTCAACCACTGAGCCACATTGGCTTTCCTGAGTTGATTTTTTCATTTGTTTGACTGTTGTTTGTCCTTTTTTGTTTTTAGGAGGCACTGGGAACTGATCCTGGGACCTCCCATATGGGAAGCAGGTTCTCAACTGCTTGAGCCACATCTGCTCCCCTTGAGAACTTTTGATACTCCAAACGCATTCCCTCCATAAACCTGACCAGACTGCTAAGTTATTGGAGATGGCCCATGCATCAGTAAATAGATGCACAGAGGTTCTTGGTTCCAAGTGTTCCAGATCTTAGAAGACTGCTCTCAGTTTAGCCCATTCATCACTTTTCCAGTGTCAGAAGTGGTATATAGTCTGCTCCAGGGAAGGGAAATAGTGGCTGCTTCCCAGTGAATGCCAGATGTCTTCAGCTTGGCTTATCCATTAGTAAACCAGCATGAAACATCTGATGGGGCACCTGTAGCAGTTTGGAATTATTTATGAATTCCAAAAATAAATACTGGAATTTTCTGTTTGTAAATTGGTCTGTTCCTCTGGGGGTGATTAAATTATGATTAGGGCTTTGATTGGGCCACACCAGTAGGGCATTAAGTCCCTGCCCATTGGCGGGTGGGGACTCATAGATAAAAGACATAGCAAAGGACAAAGTTGGAGTTCTGATGCTGAGTTATGAGCTGGAGTCCAGGAAGTGAACACAAAGGAGAAGAACACAGAGGAATAGAGATGGCTCTTAGACATGGCAGAAGCCCCCAGGAAAGAGACAAATCCATTCACCTGATAGTCTACAGCTGGCCTTGTGGAGAAAGCACAGGTGCTTAACCTGGAGAGAAATGAGCCCCAGTAAGAGAGGAACCCAGGAAGTCTGAATCCTGGTGGACATCAGCATCTATCTTGCTCCAACACGTGGTAATAGACTTTGGTGAGGGAAGTAACTTATACTTAATGGCTTGGTAACTGTAAGCTTCTACCCTAAATAAATAACCTTTTAAAAAGCCGACAAATTTCTGGTATTTTGCATCAGCATCCCTTTGGCTGACTAATACAAAATTTGGTACCAAGAGTGGGGTAAGTGCTTTTGCAATTACCAAAATGCTAGAATGGTTTCATAAATGGGTAAGGGATATTTTTTAGAGATATTCTTTGAAGAGACTGTTGGTAGAGATATGGGCCCTTAGAGACTTTTTATGAGGCCTTAGAAGTAAATGATGAAACTACTACTGGAAACTGGAGGAAAGATGATCTGAGTTTTAAAGTTGCAGAGAACTTAGCAAGATTAACTCCTGGTGTTTTATGGAAGGCAGAATTTGAAAATGGCAAGCCTGGGCATTTAGCTGAAAAACTTTCCAAAGTAAATTTGGAAAATGTTTCTAGGCTTCTCCTTGCAGCTTACAGCAAAATGATAGTCAAGTGAGATAAGCTGAGAATGGATCTGTTGGGCACAAAGAAAATGGAAACTGTTTCCAGAACTTCCAAGTCTCTGGAAATCAAGCTCCCAGATGATATTGCTCCATTTGAGGACTTAACTGAACTTGGAACTTGTAAATCAGGTTTGAAGATGCAGTTATCTTGGAAAGACTTGTGTAAAGTCTTACTGTTTGATGGCTTGGACCCCTGCTTCTTGCATGCTAAACCAACAAGCTTTTTGAGAGAGCTGTATGAACAAAAATCACTGTCATCTTGGACTAAAAGGGACATGGAAAGGACAGACTGAAGGAGAAAGAGCTTTAAGAGGAAAACCATGGAAGCTGAGATATAGAATTAAGACATCACCTTAAGCCAAGACAGGAGACTTACCCATGTGTACAGAGAGGGTGATTTTGCACCAGCAGTTGAAGAGGGTGGATGTTCCCACCCAATGTTCTGAGAGAGTTTTGCCATCCCAGGGTACAGAGAGGGTGGAGTACATTCCTCAAGGATTAGTATGGTTAAGGTCAGCACCCCATAGGTCTGAGAGGGATGTGCTTGTCCCCCATGGATTTGGGAAGGCCAGGTGGTCAACTCATTGCTCTAAGAGGGTTGAGCCTGTATACCAAACATTAGGGGGGAATGTTGTCTTCATACCACTGTACTAGGGGGTTAAATCTCTAACCCAAAATTTGGGTAAAGTATGGCAATCACTCCCAACACTCTTGGAGGGTGAGGTCTGGAACTTGGTTGACACCTAGATGTTTGAAGAGGATAGAACCAAGAAAATGGCCATTGGAAAAGCCTATGGAGAGGGTGGATCCCCATGTGGCCCTAAGGAGAAGATACCATCATCTTAAGAATGACCCTCATGAAAATATTCTTGCTGTCCTGATTTTGTAATAACCAGGGTATGCTAAACATTTGCTGTATTATAAATCATGCATGTGTCCCCAGACCTAGTTTTTCTCCCTAGGTCTGATTTTTAGAATGCTGGTGATAAACTAAGCCTGATTTATTATATGATTCTCCTGTATGGGAAAACACTGTAACTTTGGATATCTTGGGTCAACCTTAAGAGATATGGTAGGGGAACGGATATGGCTCAGGTAGTTGGATATCTGTCTCCCATATGGAGGGACATGGATTCGATCCCCTGGATCTCCTGGTAAAAATTTAAAAAAAGAAAAATGTAGAAGGTGTGTGGGCCAACAGACCCCGTGTGTGGATGCACCACCAGGCTCCATGAAGGGGCGAGCCATCAAGCCCCACCAGCCATGCAGCTAGATGATGATGTAACAGGAGAGTGATACAAGGGAGAGCCAAGAAGAGACACACCAAAAAACCAAGAACTAAGGTCGCACAGTCGGTAGGACGCCTCTCTCTCACATCGGAGTTCCGAGGATTGAATCCCAGTGAAGACAGGAGAAGAAGGATGAGAAGAGCGGGAAGGAAATGGACACAGAGAGTTGCCCAGTGAATGGACACAGAAACAGCAAAAAGGGGGGGGGCTGTAAAAATGGATAAACGTAAATAAATTAATTAATAAATCCTTAAAAACGGTATAGGGGAGGAAGATACAGATTATAGTTAGTAGTAATACTTTGACGATGCTCTTTCATGACTTGTTAGCAAATGTTTCACAACAATGTGGGGTGTTTGTGGGGTTTGATGTGTGGGAACCCTGTATGATGTTATGCATATTTGTTTTGTAAGTCCATGATGCTTACTGAACACTTATAGTTCGTATATGTTCATGTATGAATGAAATAGTTCATTAAATTGTTTTTTAAAAAAAGAATGACTCTGAGACTTTGACATCAAATGAAGTACATCCTACAGTTTTTACAGAACTGCAAAGGACCCTTGACTCATGTTTCCCTCCCAATTTCTCCTTATAATACAAATGTTTATCCTTTGTCCATTTGTGTATTAGAAGGAGATAAATTGTTTTGTAAATTTCAGAGGTCTACAGCAGAACAGAATTTGCCCCAAGATGAACTGTATTTCTTTAAACTGATTATATAATGTTGTACTTAGTATTGTTCCTGAAATAAGGTTTTTTGAATATTGTAATGTCATTTTGGAATTCAGAGGGTGGAGTGTAGCAGTTTGATATTATTTATGAATTCCAAAAATAGATACTGGATTATGTTTGTAAACTGGTGTGTTCCACTGGGAGTGATTAGACTATGATTAGGGCTTTGATTGGGCCATGTCTGTAGGGCATTGAGTCCCTGCCCCTTGGTGTGTGGGGACTCACAGATAAAAGACATGGGAAAGGACAGGGTTGGGGTTCTGATGCTGAGTTTTGAGCTGGAGCCCAGGAACTGAACACACAGGAGAAGAACACAGAGGAATAGAGATGGCCCTTAGACATGGCAAGAAGCCCCAGGGGAGAGACAGAGCCATTTGCCTTATAGTCTACAGCTGGCCTTGTGATGAAAACAGATGTGCTGAGCCCAGAGAGAAATGAGCCCTAGGAAAAGAGGAACCCAGGAAGCCTGAGCCCTGGCAGACATCAGTATCCATCTTGCTCCAACACATTCCAATAGACTTTGATGAGGGAAGTAACTTTTGCTTAATGGTCTGGTAACTGTAAGTTTCTAACCCAAATAAATACCCTTTATAAAACCCAACAGATTTCTGGTATTTTGCATAAGTACCCCTTTGGCTGACTAATACAGCACGTTTGAGTTGGGGAACCCAGGACACAAATGCAGGGAAGGAAAGGCCCTCATCTAGTGTTGCAACAGGATGATGACTGAAGCTTTCATCTACCACCTGCTCATGCAAGTGTACCACATCCTGGAAGCCTAGGGAAGTATGATCCTGAATGTGCCACTTCCACTTGGTGACATCCCATTGTTGACCAACACCTGGGTGAGTATTCTGACCATACAGGACACAATGGGGCTTTCTCACTTCAGTTGGACCCAGCAGCTCTCAGCAACCACCTTCCCTTCCACACAACATCTATAGAACACCAGAAGATGCCTTTTGAAGGGGAAGCATCACTGGTGTGCATCTGGAAATTCCTGGTCTAAAAACCTAGGAGTTTACAAATTCTTTATGTTTCCTCTTTTTGCCAGAGGGAAGAGTCATCTCTGGGTCTGGGTGGCAGAAATCTGCATCTTGAACAGAGAACCAGGTTACAAAGATTCCAGAGGCAGGGCAGCTGAAACAGCCAGTTTTAATTCCTGTAGGATCTGGTCCTCTTCTGTTCACCAGTGGAAAGCACCTTCCAATCATGTCATCTGATATAGGGATAACAGAAGGATACTGAAATTAGGTACATGCTATGCAAATAACATAATATCTGGGACCTTGGGGACCAGAGGGAGCACTTTTGCATTCAAGCCCCAATAGCCTTTAGTCAGCCACCATGCTCCACTCACCTATTTAATTGGCCACACTGGGCTGTTAGGCAGTAGAGTTGAGGACACCTGCAGGTAAAAGATGATTTATAAGTTCAGTAATATCATTTTCCCCAGGATAGAGACGATATTGCTACTGCTGGACAATCCAGTGAGGAAATGGGAACATTAGGGTTGCATAAACAGTCAGTTGCCCAATCATGATGGCCATAATGTCTTTGGATGGGGAGACATATCCTTGCAGTCAACACTCATGGTGAAATGATGCAGGATATTAATTCCTATAATGCATTTTCCAGTGAGAAACTTGACTATAGAGGCAACCAAAAGGCTGTGGGGATTAACCCACAGGATAGCAATAACCTTCCATCTCCATACCTAGGTGGAATGCCAGAAACTTCTCAAAACTATTTACTTCTCCTTTTCCTCTGCATCTCCCATAATGATGGTGACTTGGGTACTTGTATCCAAAAGCACCATAAATGTTTGTTCACTGTCCCAACATTGTACATACACTGGAGTATATGGCCTGTGGTCCCAGGAGGTAGGCAAGCCCTTGGCGTTACTCTTAGGCCATTTCAATTTAGTTATGTCTGGATAAAAAGTCCTTCCCAGGGGTCAGGGTTCTCAGTGAGGGCTGAAGGAATAGGTGGGAGATCTTCCCCCTCCTTTACTGCCCATATCTGCAGGTTGTGGGGAAGGCCTCAGCAAGGGCAGATGGTCTCTGTTAAGGTCCTGGCCCTATTGTTAGTTTATAATTTTTCTGAAAATTCTCCTTTAGATATCTCCTTTGGGACCCTTTCCTCTAATATCCACAAGAATATAGCTCAAGGAGTGGGAGTCTCTAAACCACCACGCTGCTCTCAGCACTTTCTAGGTTTTTCCTACTGCTTGCGGATCTGGCCTCTTTGTTATCATGATGATCACCCTCTGAGAAGGAGATCTCTTGTTCCAAGCAGGCAGGGTATGATAAACCCTCTCAATTGCATCTTCCAGGGGTGAGGAGAAGAATCAGCTTGTTGCCCTTCTCAGGAGGGCCCTTTCTAATAAAGTCATCAATGTCCCACTGAGAAATGGGAATCTAAGAGGGGCTAAATCCCTCTGGTATGGGTGGGCTATCCAAGAACAACCACCCATTTGTCAGAGCATGAGCATGGCTTCCTTCTGGTTACTCCAAGGCTAAGATGGAATTTGGGGAAGGTCACCCCTAGTAGGATTTGCTCATCTGACTCCCTGAAGGATCCAGCTAACTAGAAGTTACAGCTATGCCACATTTTGCCATGATGTGCTGCTGAAGCTCCATTGATCCCTTCCTAATCCCCTCTTTCCAGTGTCCCTCCCCTCACTTCCTCCTCTCAACTCCAACTAAGAGTTTATTGCAGAGCAGGGTTGAGTACTATGTGACTAAGACTCTTCATTCAGCTTGGTTGATCAGGGTGGTAGCTGTGCCCTTATCATAAAATCTGGACAGCCACTAGAGGAGAGCCTCTCCCAGGCTTCTCTCTATACCTATCTTTCATATCCCACATACCCTTCTCTTTAAAATCTTGCACATTCCTTTTTACCTCAATCCCCCATCTTCAGTTTTAGTAGTCTCCTGAATAATGACTGGCCTCAAACTAAACACAAGATAAGTCTGAATGTGGGTATGCCTAGTACCAGAATGAGAACAGATATAATAAGCTATGAGCCAGAGGAGTGTATGCTAGGCAATAGAAGTCCCAATCTCATTGATTGCACCATGGAAACAGCTAATCATCTCCCTGGCGTTCATAGGGGGATTATCAAAATCCCCTTTATTGCTGTCTTTCCCCCAGAGCATGGATATAGTATACCCTAGGTCACCCAGCTGTGGGTCAATACCTCTATCCAGGTGGTAGTGTGGGGGCAACTCTTCAATTTAATCTATAAAGCCATGAATCCTGTATTGCCCAAAATGCTCTTGTACAAAAGAAATACAAGAGTGATGAAAAGAATGGCAAAAGCATCAATCCACCATGACTGCTGGGCCATAATTGTGTGGAGTAAGTTGCTACATAGGGTTATGGGAGCACAGGCTGAGGTAGAAAAATTTGCTTTGGTACTTAGTTAGCAGAAAAGATCCAAAAGAGGAGGGGTAGAGCTACCGTTGTGGCTGGTCTCCTGGGGAGGCTAAACTGCTTGGGTCAGAGTCAGGGGATGGCTCCAGACACCCTACTTCAAAGGACAAGAGAGAAACATTTGTGATGCCAAATGTAAGGTATTTATATGACCCAGGGGAAAGGGGCCCTATCATTGAGAATTCTTGCCATGATAAGCAACTGGGGGTCTTTGTTCCTGGTTGCTGGGTTTAAGGTTTGGTTGGGCCTTTTCATTAGACCTAACTTTTCCCCTAGGTTGTGGAATGGAAACAGACTGAAACCTTCTGTGAACAATAGAAAAGGAGGCAGGTGTGGCATGGTACTGATGTGTGAGGGCTGGGAGATTGCTGCTGAGGGTGTGTCTGTGCTCCAGCATCAATTGTTGCCCAGTGCCACATCTCCTTTGCTGTAAAGTAGATTTCTTGATCCAATGCAATGTTGTGCACCATTTGTCAACCCTGAGATATTGGTGCTGCCTGAAGCCATGTAGATAGAAAAGATAAGCCATACCTGTATTATGTATTAATTCAAGTCAGATCAATTATTCCACCACCAGAGTGAAAGGGGTTTACCGTAGTCAATTTTCTACCATGTGGCTAATTAAACTCCTTGAGACATATTGCCATATTGTGACTCCACATTGTTTTCTGATTCTGGCAAGTTGGAAACTAAGCTGCAGCTATAGCTAGATCAACCTTGAAAAAAATGTGTCCATGCTGTTAGGCACATGTATGATTCCATCCCAGCCAATATAGCCACTTTGTTCAAGTACCCATTGAGCCACCACTGGGGTGGCAGATGAATGAAGCTGGATGAACTCAACTGGCCAAGTCATTCTGTTTACTTCATTGTTTAGTGTCCCCTCATTAGTAGATGTTCTCAGGTGTGCATTAAGGTGTGATATAAATATCTCCACACTTTCTATCCTCTCCAATAGACCCATGCATATATTCTTCCACAGATCTACCAGTCCCTGAATTTTTTATCTTTCTCTCTCCAGGTCGCTGACAAAATTTAAGCCATTTACCCCACCCTGAATTTATATCTTCTTACCTTTGACCACATCACTTTCCATTCAATAGAATGGATGATCAATCCACTGCTCAGTGGAGGATTTTTCTTTTTGATGTCTTTCAACTCCTTGGGCAGAGCTCTAGGTCTTATACTAAAATACCCAAATGACCATTCTAGAAATAGGCATGGCTTTTTCCTCCTCTGTCAGCTGTGTCAAGGAAATACCTATGAGGCCAGATGTGTCATCTGAGGCAGAGATGTCAGTACAAAAGGGAAGATGACACGGGTGTCTGGGCATCTGCTTGCACAGCTTAAGGTGTCCTATGGCCCTGCTTATGCATGATCCTAGATGTAATTTCATCTTATAATGAGTTTCTCCTTGGCCCAAGAAACTTATATTTTGATAGTTTGACAAATTCCAGATGATGTAGAACAGTTCCAGACTCACTGTTACTAGATATCCCATGCTCAGGAGTTCTAACTCTAGCAGGGTTCATAGTACATCAAGGAGTTATTCTCTTGCATAATTTATAATTCTTTGCTAAAGACAGCAAGGCCTTGCTCCATTATCATAAGGCTTTATGTTGTGATTCTCTTATTTGGGCTTTCCATCTCTTCCCAGATGCCCTAATTCCTTAGGACTGATAGGTACTATGGCCCAAAGATCAAGACAGCTTGCAACACAGCTTGAACTCTCCAAAGAGCCCACTCTTGTTTTGAAACCTTCTCAACCCTAGCATTCTTCTTTCATTTGGACAGATGAATCAGTGTGGTATATTTTTAAATTATGTAAGATACTTAGAAATGCTAGGTTATAAATTATTAAAGTCCATAAATTGGTATATCATAGTGCTAAACTAAGAGTTCAAAAATAATCAGGCTTGGAGGAGGGGATTGAGAGAAGATGGTGATGGATTAGTCAGACAAGGATCAGCTCTCTCATAAAAACAGAGAAAGAGCCAAAATCTGCCTGAGAGACTTGCTTTGGGTGTCAGAAATCCAGAACAGTGCTTCACAACTCTCAGGAGGCTGAAGGACACAGAAACAAAGAACCTCGCAGTCAACATGAAGGGCTCCCTCTCAACCCCCAAGATGTTAAACTCATTGCAGCTGATTGAGAGGAGAGCTGATGTCTTCCTCCCTTTCAGCTGTTATAAGGGAAAAGGGAGGGGAAGTTGGGGGACTTTTCTTCTGTGAATTCAGCCAGCAGGGCCCACTTTGAATCTCGGCTCCAGCCAGACAAAAACAAAGGAAAACCAAGAGAGGTATATTTCCATGCAAAGGTACACAAATGAGTGCCATCTTCTGGTCCATCTGGAAATTGCATGAACAAAAACTGCACTAACTTCTTAGAGAAAACCTGTGCCCCATTAGTGAGTCCCTGGCATGATTTTGATAACTTAAGCTGGGAAATTTTAAAGACAGGATAAGTTGAACCAAATATAAGAGAAAAGCTGTGAAAAAATAATAGCAATAAGCAAGGGAGAGAAATTGGCCATCCGAGTAAAGTTACCAACTTATTCACATGCCTAGATATCAGCAAAAAATTACATATTAGAAAACAGGATAAGATGGCCCAGCCAAAGGAACTAACCAAATATCCTGAGAGATATAAGATTTAACAATTAATCAGTGGTAATCACACAACTCTCCTAAATCACTTCAAAGAATTTAAAGAAAATATGACTAAAGAAATAAAGGATATTAAGACAACACAAGGTGAGCATAAAGAAGAATTTGAAAGCATGCAAAGAAAAGTAACAGACCTTATGAGCATGACAAAATGGATGAGATTAAAACTACATTAAAGGCACATAAAAGCAGATTTGAATTGCTTGAAGACAGAATTAGTGATTTTGAAGACAGAAATGGAAATGACAAGAGAACAGACAGACAAGAGAATGGAAAACATGGAACACAGTCTCAGGGAAATGAATGAAAATGCAAAACAAAAAACATACACATTATCTGTGTCCCAGAAGGGAAGAAAATGGAATAGGGGCAGAAAGAATATTTGAGGAAATAATGACTGAAAACTTCCCTACCCTTTTGAAAGACATAAATATCAATATCCAAGAAGAACAATACACCTCAAATAGAATACATCCAAATAGAGCTACCCTGAGAGACATACTATTCATTATGATAAATATCAGAGATAAAGAGAAGATTCTGAAAGTAGCAAGGAAAAAGTAAAGCATCACATACAAGAGAAATGCAATAAGATTAAGTGTCAACCGCTCATCAGAAACCCTGAAGAAGAGAAGAAAGTGGTATGATGTATTTAAGGTATTGAAATAGAAAAACTGCCAGCCAAGAATTCTGTATCTGGCAAAGATATCTTTCAAAAATGAAGGTGAGTTAAAAGTCTTCACAGACAAACAAACTGATGGACTATGTTACTAAAAGACTAGAATTTCAAGAGATACTAAAGGGAGTGCTGCAACATTAAAGGAAAAAATAAGAGTGAGAGACTTGGAGAAGAGTGTAGAAATGAAGATTATTATAAAGGGTAAATTAAAGGGTAAATAGATAGAAAATAGTATGATATGACAACAGAAAGCCAAAGGACAAAATGGATGAAATAAGTAATGCCTGTACAGTAATAATATTGAATGTTAATGGTTTGAACTCTCCAATCAAAAGACCTAGACTGATAGGATGGATTAAAACAATAAGCCATCTATGTGTTGTCTACAAAAATTCACCTCAGACTTAAGGACAGAACCAGGTTAAAAGTGAAAGTTTGGAAAAAGATATTCCATGCAAATAGTAACCAAGAAAGAGCTGGAGTAGTGATATTAATATTGGACAAAATAAATTTGAAATGCAAAATTATTATAGAGGATGAAGATGAAGAATGTCATTATATATTAATAAAAGGGACAATTCAGCAAGAAGAAATAACTATACTAAATATTTATGCACCTAACCTGAGTGCCCCAAGATAAATAAAGTACATACTGGCAAAGCTGAAGTGTTCAAATAGATGTCTCTACAATAATAGTTGGAGACTTCAATACACCTCTGTCAGTATTGAATAGAACATCTGGACAGAGGATGAATAAAGAAACAGAGAGTTTGAATGTTATGATAAATGAACTAGACCTAATAGACATCTATAGAGCATTGCACCCCAAAACAGCAGGATATACATTCTTTTTAAATGCACATGGATCCTTCTCCAAGATAGACCATATGCTGAGTGATAAGACAAGCCTCAATAAATTTAAAAAGATGGAAATTATACAAAAACTTTCTCTGATCCTAATGGAATGGATCTAGAAATCAATAATAGATGGAGAAAGGGAAAATTCATAAATATATCAAGACTATACAATACACTCTTAAATAATTAGTGAGTCAAAGAAGAAATTGCAAGAGAATTCAGCAAATATTTTCAGATGAACAAAAATGAGAGCACAACATATCAAGCCTTTGGGACACCGCAAAGGCAGTGCTGAGAGGGTAAATATAATGTCCTCAATACTTACATTAAAAAAGAAGAAAGATCTAAAACTGAACACCTAATTGCACTCCTGGAGCAACTAGAAAAAGAACAGCAAGCTAATCCCAAACCAAGCCAAAGAAAAGAAACTGTAACAATCAGAGCAGAAATAAATGAAACCATGAACAAAAACAAACAATAGAGAGAATCAAGAAAACCAAAAGTTGGTTCTTTGAGAAGATCAATAAAATAAACAACTCCTTAGCTAGACTAAAAAAGAAAAAAAAAAAGAGAAAATGCAAATAATTAAAATCATAAATGAGAGGAGGGACATTACCACTGACCCTGCAGAAATAAGAGAGATCATAAGAGAATACTTTGAACAACTGTATGCTGAAAAACTATACAATGTAGATAAGATGGACAAATTCCTAGAAACACACGAACCACCTATAGTGACTCTAGAAGAAATAGAAGACCTCAACAAACCAATCACAAGTAAAGAGATTCAAACAGTCATCAAAAGCTTCACAAAGGTGAAAAGCCCAGGACCAGATGGACTCACAGGTGAATATATCAATCATTTGAAGACGACCTAATACAGATCTTGCTCAAGCGCTTCCAAAAATTTGAACAGGAAAGAAAGTTACCAAACTCATTCTATGAAGCCAATGTCACCCTAATACCAAAACTGGAAAAAGATACTATGGAAAAAGGAAAATCACAGACCAATATGTCTAATGAATATAGATGTAAAATCCTCAAGAAAATACTTGCAAAGTGATTCCAAAAGCACATTAAAAGAATTACACACCACGATCAAGTGGGTTTTATCCCAGGTATGCAAAGGTGGTTCAACACAAGAAAATCAATTATTGTAATAAATCACATTGATAAATTGAAGAAGAAAAATCATATGATCTTCTCAATTGATGCAGAAAAGGCATTTGACAAAACGTGGCACCCTTTCTTGATTAAAAAAGAAAAACAACAATACTCCAAAAGATAGGAATAGAAGGAGGCATTCTCAATATGTTAAAGTGCATATATGAAAAACCTACAGCTAGCATTGTACTCAAAGTTGAAAGACTGAACACTTTCCCACTGAAGTCAGGAATAAGACAAGGATGCACACTGTCATCATTATTATTCAATATTGTCTAGAAATTCTAGCTAGAGCAATTAGGCTAGACAAAGAAATAAAAGAACTGAGGTAGGAAAGGAAGAAGTAAAACTCATTATTCAGAGAAGACCTGATCTTATATCTAGAAAACCCTCAAAAATTCACAGCAGGGTGACTGGAATTAATAGACGAGTTCATCATAGTGGCAAGATAACAAGATTAATATGCAAAAATCGATAGCATTTCTATACACTACTGATGTGCAATGTGAGGAAGAAATCAGAAAAAAATAATAGCAACTAAAACAATAAAATATTTAGGAATAACCTTAACCAAGGACATAAAGGACCTGTATTCAGAAAACATTGCTAAAAGGAACCAAAGAAGATAACCTAATGGAAGGACATTCCATGTCCTTTGGATGATTAAATATCGTTATGTTGTTAATTCTACCCAAATGATTTATAAGTTCAATGCAATAAATAAAAAAGCCAAGAGTCCAATTTATTAGGAAGTATAAGGGGCTCTGAATACCCAAAAATATTTTTAAAAAGAAGAATGAAGTTGGAGGCCTCTCACTTCCCAACTTTAAAGCATATTACCTTGCTACAGTGGTAAAATCAGCATGGTACTTGCATATAAAGACAGGAGCATTGACTAATGTATCTGAATTGAGAACTCAGAAAGAAACCCTCACATCTGCAGTCAAGTGATTTTTGACAAGGCTTTTAAGCCCACCCAGCTGGGCCAGAACAGTTTATTCAAGAAATGATGCTGGGAGAACTGGATAGCCAAACCCAAAAGAAAGAAAGAAGACCCCCATCTCAGATCTTATACAAAAATTAACTCAAAATGGATCAAGGACCAAAATATAAAAGCAACAACCATAAAACTTTTAGAAGAAAATGTAGGAAAATATCTTCAAGATCCTCTGATAGGTGTTCATTACTTAAACTTTACATCCAAAGCAGGAGCAACAAAAGAAAAAAAGAGATAAATGGGACCTAAATTAAACACTTTTGCATCTCAAAGAACTTTGTCAAAAGGGTGAAAAGGCAGTCAACTCAATGAGAGAAAATATTTGGTAATGACATCTCTGATAACATTTTAATATCCATGATATATAGGGTGATTATACAACTTTGCAATAAAAAGGCAAACTATCCTATTAAAAAATGGGCGAAAGATTTGAAAATACAACTGTCCAAAGAAGAAATACAAATGTTGAAGAAACACATGAAAAAATGTTTAAAACCAGTAGTGATTAGAGAAATGCAAACCAAAACTACAGTGAGATATTTCACACCTATTAGACTGGCTGCTATTAAAAAGTTGGAAAATTGTATATTTTGGAGAGGATATGGATAGAGAGGAACATTTATTCAGTGTTGGTTGGAAAATAGAATGGTACAGCCACTGTGTAGGACTGTTTGGCAGTTCCTAAAGAAATTGAATATACGCTTGATGTGGGACCCAACAACACCATTGCTATATACCCAGGAGAACTGAGAGCAATGACATGAACAGACATCTGCACATGGATGTTCATAGCAACTTTATTCATAATAACCAGAAGTTGGATACAACCCAGGTGTCCATCAACTGATGAATGGATAAACAAATTTTGGAGTATACACATGATGGAATATTATGCAGCATAGAGAACATAGAGAAATGAAGTCATGACACATGACAACATGGATGAACGTGGAGGACATTATTTTGAGTGAAGCAAGCCAGACATAAAAGGACAAATACTGTTTGATTGCTGTATAATGAAATAATATATTATGTGAAATATCAATATGGTAAAATTGTATACATAAGACCAGTTATCTTTGAAGCTGAATAAATGTAGACTAATACTACAAAATGTTAATATCAGACAAAATAAAGAAAACATTATACTAAGTGAAGGAGATCAAACACAGAGTTTACAGAGTACTTCATTTTATATGATTCCTTTTATAGCAAATGTAAATATGAATCACATGTAAATAAAGATGAAACTAGATTAGTGATTATGTAGGGCTGGGGAAGGAATGTTAAGGCTGGTGGAATCTTTCTTTTTAGAGTAATGAAATGGTTCTAAAATTTTTGGAACGATGAAAGTACAACATTGTGATTAAACAAAAAGCCATTGGTTATATTCTTTGGATAGATCATATGGTATTTGAGTATATCTCAATAAAACTTCTTAATAAACAAATAATTGTGCAAGAATAGCCAGAAATAGCAATAATGTACATCAAGGCAACATAGATTGAGAGGTGAGGAATTTTTTCATTTGTTTGTCTGATTTTTTGTTTCATTATTATTATTGAAAAAAATGAAAATGCTCTAATATGATTGAAGCAATGAACACACAATATGTGATTATACCAAATACCATTGATTGTACAATTTGATTGAATTGTATGCTTTATTAATATGTATCAAAAATTGATTTGTGAAAAAAATAAGGTTTATGTCATCACTTTTCTTCCTCTTAATATAAAATTATTATTGTTATTTTAAATAAAATAATGTTGAGAGTCAAAATAATTTTATATCATTACTATAAAGAATATTTAATACCAATTTTTCATTGTCCTTATTCTCTTTTAATTAATACTTTTATGACTTATAATATATATAATATCTGAGAATAGTGGTATATCTTAATATTTTATAGGTAAAAATTCATATATTTGGAATATGCAACAAATGATTTTACTGATATGAATGTACAGCCAAGAAAGTTCGGAATCCTAGTTTGGAATCACCAGCAGATGGCATTTGAAAACATAGGATAAGATTAGCTATGTTAGACAAAACTCTAGAATAAGAAAAAGAATAAGGCCAGCAGTAGAATTGAGGGGAACACAAACAACATTAAAGGGAATTGTGAAATTCAAAACAGCATAAAAGTATGAGACAGGACTGTCAGGAAAAGGAACAGTGACTGTTGTTAGACAATGTTATCACAGAAACCTTAATGGTACCAAAAACTACAATTTGGTTAGAAAGATAATTAAGAGATGTCCTTTAGAGTTAATATTTGGAATTTCGTTGTGACCTTACTGAGAGTGCAGGCTTAATGAAATGGTCGGGGCTGAAAAATAAATGGGAGGGAACAAGATAGCGCAATTTCCAATCAAACTCTGCAATCCCCTTTATATCCTTATATCCTTTTATTTACTTATTTATTTTTTTAAAGAAACTTTAGATTACATAAATGTTACATAAAAAATATAAGGGTCTCCCATATGCCCCACCTGTCCCCCTCCCACACTTTCCCACATTAACAACATCTTTCATTAGTGTGGCACATTTGTTACAATTGATGAACACATATTGAAGCATTGCTGCTAACGGTGGACTGTAGTTTACATTATAGTTTACACTCTACCCCGCACGATTTTGTAGGTTATGACAAATTTTATAATGGCCTGTATCTGTCATTGCAATGTCATGCAAGACAATTCTAATGTCCTGAAAATGCTTCCATATTACACCTATTCTTCTTTCTCCCTCCCCTCAGAACCTCCAGTGGCCACTGCTTGTATATCAATGATAAAAGTTCTTCCATTGCTGGAATAATAATGTTTATAATAGAATAGTAATAAGTCTACTGTAGTCCATTATTCATTTACCAATCTTGAGGATTTGGGGATGGTGATGCCCACTCTGTTTCTAATTGAGAGGGGGCTTAGGTCTCATGGGGCAGATGGAACTATCTTGTTTGCAGTTGCAGACACTCTGTTCCTTGGGATGGGCATTGTCCATTATTATGGTCCTTGTTAGTTGTCTTGGTGAGTCCAATGAACTGGGGAGTAGGTGTTGCAACTTTGTTGAGATTCAGGGCTCAGCTGGCACATGAAAGGACCAAAGATTTAAGTCTCTGGGACATATATTTAACAAGTATAGTGGTAATTTAACCTACCTTTATATCAGGGACTTTAAAGTTTAGCTACCCTAGTTTGCTAATCCATTTTCTAAGACCCTTTGTATATTCCACTATAATATACTACAAATCTTTTTACCACATTCTGCAATGCACTGCATAATAATCTGTCCTTCTCCCCAATTTAATTATAAACATTTTGTCAAGAACCATTTCTTATTTTAACTGAGAATATAATAGCCCCACCCTGATAACACCTTTTTCTCTATACTCAGTGCACAGCGAATTGCATATACTCATCACCCAGCTTCAAGTATCAGATTAAGGTTGAACAGAACTGAAATTTTAGCAGTTAATGCAAGTTAAGTATGGAGTATCTAGCTCAGTTTTCTCTGAGGAGCCTAAAAGATATATGGCATGATCCCTAGACTTAAGCATATTTAATCAGGATGTATACATTTTGAAGTTTATACAAATCGAAGTTAAATGGCAAATGTATTAGGAAAGCAACTAACTGCCATATAGATCAGGGAGAAGGAAAATTAATTTGATTTAAAGGACTTGGGGAAATCATTATGGAGGGCATTAGATTTAAGTGCAAGGTGAGTATAATTTGGTGGCATGAGAGGAAGAAAGGGGTTCTGAGAAAATTCACTGAGTCATGGCTGAAGCAAGTATATAGAGGAATAGTGGTGAAAATGGCCAAATGCCCCAGAGTGAGGGAGAGAAAGAAAGGCGATAGGTCAGACAGACTGTGGAATACCTGGAATACTAATACAAGGAAAGTGGATTTTGTTCAAAAGTAGTGAGGGACTATTAAGAATTCTTGGGCAGATAATTCTTGAGTAGCACTTTTTATTCATATAACAAGTATTTATAGAGTACCACAAAGTGCCAGTCTATTAAAGGTGTTGGAAATACAGTAATGAACAAAGTAGAGAAAGGCCCTTTCTTCTTAAAATTTTACATTAATGGTGTAGTAGGGGTGGTTGATGACATATAGATATAGCAATAAACAACTAAATAGCATGCTGAGGAGTGATTAGTGGTATGAATAAAAAATGGGATAAGTTACATAAAGAGTAGCTGAGGTGAAAGGACAGAACAATGTCTGTAATTCATATGTGTAGCTAAATAATAATAACAAAGTTTTCTCTATAAAGTCTTTGCAGGACGTAGGGACAAATTCAAAATGACAGTGTTTCAGAAAGAATCTTTAATCATGCTGCACAACTATCTGTTTTGGGGACCTAATCTCCCCATAGAAATTCTTTTAGGATTTGTTGGAAAATGAACTTTACTGTAAGGAACATATTTATTGACCCAGACGTAATAGTGGCATGATAGATGTTTTTTTTTTTTTTTAAAGATTATTTATTTACTTTATCCATTTTAAACCCCTCCTTCCTCATTTTGCTGTTTTGTGTCCATTCGCTGGGCAATTCTCTGTGTCTGTCTTCTGCCATCTCCTCCCATCCTCCTCCTCCAGTCTTCACCAGGATTTGATCCTGAAGACCTTCGATGTAGGAGAGAGGTGTTCTGCCACCTGCGCCACCACGGTTCCTGGTTTTCAGAGCTTTCAGAGCATCTCGTCTTATCTCTCCCCTGTTACGTCATCATCTTGCTGCGTGGCGTCTGGGGCCTGGCAGCTCACCGGCACACACAGAGCCTGGCAGCCCATGCGCCTTCTATATATATATTTTTTATTTTACTGGGAGGTCCCGGGGATCAAACCCAGGTCCCTCCATATGGCAGACGGACGCCCAACCATTTGAGCCATATCTGCCCCCGATGTTTATTCTTTTAATCCCAAATGTTTTAGAGACAAAGGTTTATATTCCAAATATCTGTAAGTCCTAAGACCATAAGGAAAATAACAGCTGGTAAGAAGGCCATTCTCAGTAAAATGTAGGTAAGATAAGTATTCTAATATACTTTGGCCCTTAATAATAACAGGCATGAATATTTATTTCTCTGAATTTGTCAATTTTAATTGTTTTAGATTTCAAATCTTTATTTATCTTTATGATTTTCCTCTAAATTGAAACCTATTGGGAGCTCAGATGAGACAAAATACTGCAATTCATCCTGAATTTTTAAGAGTATAAGATAGAATTTCAAAATATGCAGGTAAGTCACAAAATAATTTAGTACATAATACAGGCAAGTGCTTTGGAAGTTATTTCTAATTTAGCCAAATAAGTGGCTTATATTTAATGTTTTAAAATAAGCAATAAATAATCAGGCAGTGCTTTCCTTTGGAAATTTTCGTTGTGGCATAATTAGATCTTTGTGACTATAAAACTTGTATGATGAACATCTTCAGTGAATATGTCCTAATGCATCATTAACAATAAGATAAGGTAGAATTCTAAAGTAAAACATTTATTCTCAAAAATCCTAATAAGATTCAAAAGGTTTTCTTTTTCTCTAAGTGTCAGAAAATTGAAGTATAAAGACAATCTTACTTCTTTAAAATAATTTAAGTGCTATTTTGATATAGTTAAAAAATATTATAATTTCTGAAAAAAAAACAGTAGTGTTGCCAATTCAGAAAATATAAAGACACTTATAATTTTTAAAATGATGTTTTGAATAATTTCCTTTGTAGTCTCTTCTTCAAAGTTTACAATCTCAATTTACAGTCTTAAAGATGTGTATCAAGGGTAGGATATTGAAAACTAATTCATCTTCAGGTGATCAGCTTGGAGCTAGAATTTGACTCAATCCTGCCTTTTTTTATGCATTTTAGAGCTCCTGTCACAGTAGTATGTCACATTTAATTATCTCAAAATTCTTACAATCTAATAGCAAATTGTGCATGCACATATCAAATCAAAAGCAATGTAAATCATCATTAAGCAATTCTCCATTGTGTTGGGTATATAAAACATGTTTGAGGGTTTAGAAGATGGAAATCAGTGTGCTCACAAGTATTTATTTAAGATTTTATTATGTAGCATTATGTGTAATCTATGTCTTAAGTAAAAGATGAAAAGATTTAGGTATTTGGGCAAAGAACAACAGGAATAGCAGCATGAGTAGTGCCCTTGCTTATGGAAATTATTGTGGCACAGGGGGAGAGGAATGGAGGGAGATAGGAGATGAGGGGGACAAAAAAAAAAAGGCAGAAAATCTGTTGGTGAATGTTTGAAATAATGACGGAGGTGGATCTGGTTATATAAATCTTAAATCCATCTTAAAGAATTTCAATTTTTCTTAGCGGTAGCAAAGATTGAAGTCTTCCTGGAAGCAGACTGTTACTTTGGTCAATATCAGGAAGTTAAGGCTACAGAACTGAAGAAGCCTGGAACGGTCCACAGACTTGTTGCTCAGCACAGCAGAATAGACGGACACACCAAACTAGGCTGGGAAGAAAAAAGGGCTCTGTTAGCAGAGGAGGACAGGAGACCTAATCAGTCTCAAATCTGCCTCTTCATCAAGGGTTTTTTGCACAGCTTTTATAAAGGTTTGAAACAAAGAAAATTAATCTAGACCCAACATCCTTGGGAAAGGGTTTGGGGAGCTTTTCTAGCTTTTCTGCTCTAGTTAACATTTAAGATACATATTGTGCCTCGTGCCTCTATCACAGTGGTAATAATAGGGAATGAGTGAAGCATTACAAGGATATGCCATATATTTTCTTTACCAAGAAAGAGAAGTAAAAAATCTAGTTAATATCAAACGTAGATAGGGCTATGTGCTTTTCTATAGAAAGTTTATGCCTATTGTAAGGTGCTTGCTAGGTTACAAACACATTGTATTCTGTTCATAGTATAAATCCCCCTGATTATACTTGAGCTACAAATTCCCCCTGATTATACTATTATTTCCAATCATGGAATTAAATTTTGGGGGAATTCGGTTGTCTTTCGATCTGCCTGCTTCCTGCTGAGATGGGGCATAGTAGTTTCAGAGTCTCTTGGTAGAAACATTGATTCATGGTATGTAAGTAACATTGATTCTTGTTCAAGGGATTGGAAGTAGCTCTAGATAAAGAAAAAGGTTTAACAATCGACTACATAAGGAGATAGTACATTTTAGAATACAGACTTATGATTATTAGTAAAATAATTATGAGACAGGCTTGGAGAATACTGCTTAGCCAGGATCCAATACTGGATGGAATCTAACTAAATAAATTAAGGAATTTGAAAGGAGTGGATGGGGTTGACATAGGCTGAAGTTGTTTATTAATATGAATCAAAAGAGTGGATATATTGTTAGATTTATCAGGGATGTAAGTATAGCACTCAGCTTTTATTATAGCACATGTACCTCCTTGAGAAGCTATTAAAATGTCCAATGATATTTGATCTTGGAGAACAGCCTTGTGCATTAGAGTCATTTCAGTATTAATAAGAGTCATATTATGATAACTATCATTTAAGGCTTGAGAGATAAAATTCTTTAGATCTTCTATTCTTGCTATAATGTCCTCAAATCCTCTAGAAGGATAAAAAATTGCTGCTAGGTGATTATACCAATGAAAGACAGAATGCATACATCTAGCTTGTAATGGGTAGGTTAGCTGCAACAGATGGGAGGGTGGTAAGACCAGTTTCTTGGACCCATGGCAACCCTAGGGTACATCTTCCTAGACAGCCTGGAGGAAGCCATGGCCACAAACTTGTTCCATAAATTCATTGGGTGCCATTTGGGGTAATAAAGATACCCCAAAAACTATTTATAGTTTTTAATGTGACATTTGGGTTGTTTGGTAAGACAGCTTGATATTTGCTTAGATGGTCCATGGCTAACTATTGACCCCCTTTTTGTTCTAGTATGGTAATAACCTAGTGCAGGTTAAAGACTTGAGTGGGAGAACCCAATGTGAACTTTTCTGCTTACTAGAGAATATCACAGGTGACAGCTACTGCTTGTTAGCCAGCTGGCCAGCTTCTGGTGCCTGAGTCCAGTTGCTTTGATAAGTATGCAACCAGCCAGAGGTTTACTCCAAATTCTTGCAGTAATACTCCTAGTACAATGCCTTGTTTATGTATAAAATAGTTCAAATTCTATCACTAGGTCGGGGAATCATAGGGTTGGGGCTGAGAGAAGTTCATCTTTAAGTTTTTGAAATGCTAGAGAACATTCTGGAATCTATTCTTGAGGTTCTTTTTTTCCCCTTTAAGATCTTCATATAGGGGTTTAGCAATAAGTCCAAAATTTGGTATCCAAAGCCTGCAATAGCCAGCTGTACCTAGAAATCCTCTAAGATCGTCTCTGTTTCTAGGTTCTGATACTCTGATACTTTTCTTCTAGGTAGTAAGGCCTATGGTCCCTCTGACAGTTTGAACCCAAGATATTTAACATGGGCCTGTGTAATTTGGGCCTTCTCTTCAGATACTTAATATCCTTTTTCTGCTAGCCTTTTTAGCATTGTTGTGGTGTTTTGATTTAAGGCTTCTTGGGTTTCACTGGCTATGAGTAGATATCAACACATTGAAGGAAAAGTCCTTCTTGGAGTTATACTTTCTGAAAGTCCTTGGACAGTGCTTGCTCAAAAAGAGGGCAGTTTTGAGTCCTTGTGACAACACAGTCCAAAATATTGTTGTTTTATTCCTGTTTCAGGATCTTCCCATTCAAAAGCAAACCGTTTTTGTGATTCTTTTTCTAGAGGTATGCAATTAAAAACATCTTTTAAATCTAAAACAGTGAACCTGTTGTTTTATATCTTTGGGTACTCCAATCTTCTTGGTATTTTTGCTAGACTTAACAGGGCTGTTTGGAGGGTGCAGGCATGCACCTCTGGAACATGTATGTTAATCTCAATGGGTTAGAAGGTAAGTGACACTTGTAGTTTTTAAATCAAGTCCTGAAAGTGGAGAGGGATACAGCATTCAGGCCTGTTAAGGAACTTGTGCTTTAATTGGGTGTCTCTGACCTGACGCTGGAGGGGTTGAGGAAAAACTGGTCATTGGTAATTCCTGAAACTCCAATAATTGGGACAGACTTATCTGTCTTGTGAGTGAGTTTTTGATTTAGAACTGAAAAAGTTGCTTTCATATCCTCCAGAAAATTTAGTAATTTCTTACCCAATTGGAGAGAGACCTGAGGTTCCTTGTGGATGATCGGGATTAATTCCTGACAGGTGGAAAGTGCCCCTGGGCTCCATCATTCCATGTCCCTGTCTTCATCCCCTGTAAGCTTTGGGCACTGGGTTGAGGGGTCAGGAGCATTTAGTGCTCCCTTCTTTGCGAGACTAAGACATTCTCGCTTCCAGTGCCCTTCTTCTTTGCAGTAAGCACACTGCTGGGGGCCCTGGAGGCCTCACCTTTCATTGGTTCCTTCTGCTGCCAGAGGGTTTTGCTCAGGACTGCTCCTAAAATGCTAGCATTTAAGTTAGCCTTATATGTAATTGTTTTCTTAAGAAGCTTTTCTTGGGCTGCTTCCCGATTGTAATATACTTTGAAAGCAATTTCTGCTAGAGCCAATTGGGTTAGCAGTTCTAACCCTCCCTCTACTTTTTCTAATTTGCAGCTGTTGTCAGGAGCACTTTGGCAGATAAAAGATTGGTTAACATTGTGTCAATTAACTAAATCTTCTGGGTCTAGGTCAGTGAACTGTTAATAAGCCTCAACGAGTCTCTCGAGGAATACAGAAGGATTTTCATCTGGTTTCTGGACAATTTCTTGGAATTTGCTTAAATTTTTCTCTTTAGGAGCTCCATCCCTGCATCTTACTATTATGTGAACTTGGTAATAATCTAGCTTAGTTCAGTCCGCTTGTTCATTTGGGTTCCAGTTGGGGTGAGTTATTGGTACTGCTTGGCTTCCTGGGATATGAATGAGGTTGTTACTGTTATTATTGGTTAGAAAATCAGCATGATCTTGAGGGTTTTCTAGTACAAGCTGCTTTTCCTCTGAGGTTAAAAGTGTATTCAGTAAAGATTTAATGTCTGCCCAATAAGTGTTGTGAGTTTCAAATATAGATTTGAAAAGATTTTCCATCCTTCTGGGGTACTCTATGTACTCAATTATATAGATCTGATGTTGAAAATGGACTATGCAGGTACAGATGGCCCCTTAGTTGTCCTTGCTTATCTATTCCTCTAGGTATTTGGCCTTGGCCTTGCCCTCCTGAAGCAGATCCACCCTGGCGGAAAGTTGCACCACTTTGGGTGTGGAGTGGAGAGGCCATTTCTGGGGGATTTACTGGTAATTCAGGTTTGTTTCCATTCCCTGACATGGGAGTGGATGAGGCACTGGGGCTGTGGCAATTCCAAGCCTAGAAATATTTGACACAATGATGGTATCTCAAACTTCATTAGGATCAGTGGGGTTAGAATAAGGAAGAGGATTTTTCTGATTTTTGCTTCCCTCATTTTTATAATTATTTGACTCTCACTCGGAAGTAGAGTGTTGATTAACCAATTCCTTAACTGGTTGAGACAGTGAGCTCTTGTCTCTCCAGCTATTGAACAATGGGAGCTCAGGTCCTGACTATCCAGCAATATACCAGACCCAAAACATTCCCTCTGAACTTTTTCATTTTGGGCTAGTGCCATAAGACATTGAATATAAGGAATTCCATCCCATTTAATTAATCTCCTGCAGAACAATTCCAAGTGTTCTGGAATAGTATTATATTCTAAGAACCCTTGGGCTGGCCATTTTTGTTTATTTTCTAATACATTTTGATGCCAGATTTCCTTACAAAGATGGGCTATTCTCTCTTTAGTCATAAGTTCCTACCCAAATTGTTCCCAATGCAACCGAGGGTGTTGCTTGTTCCCTTTACTACTGAACACTGGTTAATTCCCATTCTAGCTAAAATTTGGTCAAACAAGTAGCAAGAAACCCAGGCCCAGGCAACCAGTCTCAGCAACACCTCCTGACTCCAGGGGTTACCCCCTTTCCTGATCCAAGCCAAAAACCACGTGTGACATTGCTGCTTACAGCTTTGGTAGGAGTTATTGTGCTGCTGAGAAGAAAGACAATGCAATTATCACATAAAACATGCAGAATAGAACCTGTTTCCTTCACAGCTCACTGTCTTAGCAGGTGCTCTAAGCAGTTTCCACAATGAATTTATATAAATAGGTAGATGATATATTGAAATTAACTTACTGAAGTAACCTATGGCTATTTATTTCCTTAGTTCCCAAATGTAATTTACTTTAGAGATAAATTGTTCCCTCCTTCATTCTTAGTGTCTTTCACACTTTCTAAGATATAAAATTAAGATATGTAGAATGTATTATTTTCAGTTAGTCACTCTACTAGGATAATATATGAAAACCGTTTGCTCAGTGAAAAAAAAAATATGTGTGCTGGAAAATTGACTTTAAACTTTAAGGATCTTCCATACAAAAACTGACACTGAAATTATTTGGAAAACTGAGCCAAATATGGGTATCTTAGATTTGTACACTATCCTTACATAATTTCATCCAGACAATTCTTTACCATTATAAACATTCCTTTTATAAATATAAAAATATGCATGTGAATCAGAGCTTCAGAACCTCAGGTGATAGAAGATGAAATTCAGAGCAACTAATGTCACTTAGCAGTATGTGTGCCTAAATGAGAATCTTATTTCTCCATAATTCCTATCTAAACAGAGAAATTAGAGATGACAGGATAACCACTCCATGACAACTGAATTTATCCTCACAGGGTTTACAGATCGAACTAAGGTGAAAATGCTTCTCTTCGTGTTGTTCTTTGCCATCTATCTGAGCACCATGGTGGGGAATCTCAGTTTGGTTGCACTGATCTTCATGGAACGTCATCTTCACACACCAATGTACATCATTCTGGGTAACCTGGCTCTGATGGATTCCCGCTGTTCCTGTTCTATTACCCCCATGATGTTAGAGAACTTCTTTTCAGAAGACAGAATGATTTCTCTCTATGAATGCATGGCACAATTTTATTTTCTCTGCTTTGCTGAAACTGTGGACTCTTTTCTTCTGGCGGCAATGGCTTATGACCACTATGTGGCAATATACAGCTCACTGCAGTACCACACCAGGATGTCAAAGAAACTTTGCATTCAAATGACCACAGGGATCTATATAGCTACATACATGCATCCTATGATTCATGAAGGGTTTCTATTTAGGTTGAATTTCTGTGATTCTCATCAAATCAATCACTTTTTTGTGATGTTTTTCCATTATACAGACTTTCTTGTGTTGACCCCTCTATCAGTGAACTGATGATAATTATCTTTACAGGGTCAATTCAAGTCTTTACTATTACCATAGTCCTGATCTCTTATCTCTGCATCCTTTTCGCTATTTTCAAAATGAAATCTAAAGAGGGAAGAGGCAAAGCCTTATTGACTTGTTCATCCCACTTTTTCTCTGTCTCAATATTCTATGGTTTTCTTCTTTTTGTTTATGTTCAACCAAGTTCAGTTAAAGAAGAAGATGAAGATACATCGGTTCCTGTTTTTTATACTATAGTAATTCCTTTATTAAATCCTTTTATTTATAGCCTAAGAGATAGGGAAGTAATAAATGTTATGAAAAGAATTATTAAGAAAAAATAAATCCCAACATTCTGAAATAAGTACCATCTCTTGTGGGAAACTGAATTTAATCTGTGAAAAAAAATTTGATTTTCCAAGTCAAGGGATACTGAGAAAATGCAAAATGGTCACTTTCTATATAAAATATGAAATCACTAAAATGTGATGATATAAGTTAAATAATGTATAAATGGAAAAATAAATTCATAAAGGAGGATTCTGCTGAAATATTTCAAAATCTAAACTACCAGAATTCAACAGGAAAGAATATTACCTACTAATGTGTTAGGCATTATATTCAAGTTTTTTAGAGAAAATAGAACCCACAATTTTAAATATTAAGTAGCCTGGCTAAGTACATCTAGTTATGAAGTATTTGGATCAATACTGCCTTTTCCTCATAACATTTTATAGTTGTTTTCAAAGACACTTAAGTCACAGTTAATCTCAAAAATTTTTATAGTACAATAAGGTTATTGGACATACCCATCTGAAGAAAGGAATGTATTATACACAAGAAATTTTACATTGTAATGGGTATATAAAATATGCTTGGGAGTACAGAAAATGGAGATCAATCCAGTCTGGGGTTTTTATTTTTAAGTAGCACCAGAAGTAAATTGTGCCTTAAAGAATGGAAACATTCTTGATATTTGGGGAAAAAACCTGGAATAATAGTGTGGAAAGATTCAATGTATATGGAAATCAGTGTGACAGCGGGGATGGTAGATGAGGAAAGTGAATGATAGATAGTCAGTGGGGAAAGGCTGACAGAGCTGTGGGTGAGAGCTCTTGGTAAATGTGGGAATTTAGAATGTAAGTTGATCAGGCTATGAAGAACCTTAATGCCACCTTAATGAATTTGAATTTATCTTAAGAACATCCAAATTTGAAATCTTCCTGGTAGCAGAGTAATGTGATTATATTTTCCAAAACCTGAGGAGGCATTTGATTAGAAAGGGAGATTGAAACAGTCAGACTAACTTCAATAATTCACATAATAGGTAATAAGAGTTGAAGGAGAGGGGTATAAGAATATTTTAAAGAAGAATAATTTGTAAATGGTAAATTGTGCCTTTTGAATAATAAAATGAATGCCTATTTTCTTCTTGTGAATAAAACCAAGTCATATCTGATCTTTTATTGCAAATATTAAATACAACGCCTGACACACTTGGGCATTCAAAAAGGATTTCCTGAGTACAAGATATACAAACTAATGTGCATTTTAATTATTAGCTCATTTAAACATTTTTTCATTTACTTATTGTTTTAATTTCCTCATTTCTAAGGCAATCACCATGTAATGGGTTGGCTTAAACAATGGGAATTTATTGGCTCACGGGTTGAGACCAGCAGAAATCTAAGTCAAGGCATCATCGAGGCAATGCTTTATTCCCAAAGACTGACAATGGAGTACCCTTTCTCCTTTGAAACGCTTTTGCTTCTTTTTCCCAATGGCCAGTTGACCATATCTGTGTGGGTTTATTTCTGGGATCTCTGTTCTGTTTTACTGATCTTTTGTCTATTCTCCCATAAATACTACACTGTTTAGATTACTGTGGCCTTATAGAAAGTATTGATGTTGGGTTATGCTTGTCCTCCCAAACTGTCCTTCTTTGTCTTATGTTGGCGATTCTGGGTCTTATGGTTTTACATATATTTACAATTAATTTGTTGAAATCCACATGTAGGTAGTTTTTGATTTATCAGTTCAGTCTCTCTATTGCTATGGGTGCATTCCAATTTTCTAATTTTCTTTCATTAGTTTTGACAGTTTGCGTTATTCTAGGAATTTCTCCATTTCATTAGTTATTTAATTTGTTGGTGTACTATTGTTCATAATATTTCTTATAATCCATCTCATTTTTGTAAGGTTAGTAGTAAGTTTCCATCTTTAATTTCTGAATATAGTCTTTTCTCTATTTTTCCTGGACAAAATAATATTAATCAATTTCATTGATTATCCAGAATAAACAATTTCTGTTTGCATTGATTTTCTCTATTGTTTCCTATTCTTTATTTTATTCACTTTTCTCAAATTTATATTTCCTTCTTCCATCTGCTTTCTGTTTAGTTTATTCTTATTTTTCTTACGGTGGAAGGTTAGGTCATTTTTTTAAGATCAATTTTTTTCTTATAGGTGTTTAAAGCTATATATTTCTTTCTAAGTATTGCTTTAGCAGCATCTAAAAAGTTTAGATATGCTGTGTCTACGTTTCAATTCATCTCAATATATTTTCTAATTCCTCTTGTGATTTCTTTGAACCATTGGTTACTCAATAAGATGTAGTTTAATTTCCACATATTTGTGAACTTCTCAACTTTTTTCTTATTGATTTCTAATTTCACTCTGTGATTGGAAATCATACTTTGCATGACATATTTAAATATATTGATGCTTGTTTATAGTCTACTATGTGGTTTATCCTAGAGACAGTTCTATGTGCACATGACAAGAATATATTCTGATGTTGTTTGGTGGAATGCTCTATAGATGTGTGTTCATTCTAGTTGATCTATAGTGTTGCTCAAGTCTTCCATTTCCTTTTCATAGTCTATCCAATTTGTTGAATCCTAGTTGCTCATTTTAAAAGTGCAATATTGAAGTCTCCAATTATTATTTTTGAAGGTCTATTTTTTCCCTCATTTCTGTCATTGCTACTAGTATTTTGGTTCTCATATATGAGACACATATATGTTTATAATTGTTATAACTTCCTGATTCATCGACACCTTTATCATTATTAAATATTACTCTCTATCTCTAGAAACTTTTTTTTATTGTTTACTGGTTTATTTTTTCAATGAGCAATAGGCAATTTACAAATAAGCAGATGTCCAATGACGTATGTTAAAATGGCAACCCTATCAGTTTGAAATCTAAATGAAAAAAAAATTATTTAGGCACAGTTGATCTGTGAGTTTTAAACAAACTTTCTGATATAATGACAGATTCATTTTAGTTTTGTTCCCCCAAACATATAAGCACCAATATTTTCAAGAACACTTAATATTTAGTAAAATATTAAGGAATGTAAAAATTAAGGGGGGCAATTTTCAAAAGGAAATCTTTGGAGGTTAGTTTACTGAAAATAAAACATGCTAAACAGTGAATGCACACCCCGATACATATAAATACTAATAAATAACAGGTACTCCAGAAATGGCAGAGCTTGAAACAATGGATATTAAATAAATAAAAGGAACTTCTGATACAAAGGAGAAAACTAAACAGTAATTAAAAAATTAAATAACCATCTCCATCAACATAACACGGCTAGGAAGGATGAGTTGAATAAAATCAAGCACAAGTTTTTCCCCAATGTTTTCATTGGGTTTTTTTTTTTTTTTCTTTAACCTTGCATACATTAGATTACAGTAATTCCTCTTTCCATTCTGAATATTAATATTTTACCTTTTAAAGAGAAGGGTCAGGAAGAGAGAAAAGTCCAAATCCTTTTTGAAATTTATTGCCAGGTCCACTTAGGCCAAACCAGTGACAGCTATCTGTACAAGTAGAAGAGCCACACGCATTTTGCTTTCCTTGCTCCCCCGCTTAAATACCTACAGGAGCACAGGAAGCAAGTTTGGGGGAAAGAATCAATTTTGGAAAGCTCTCCTAAAGGTGATGCTACAACCATGACCACATCTCAAGTGAAACACAAAATGGCTTTTAAAAAATTGTAAAAAAGACAAAAGGTAGAATCTGTGCAATGTTAACAGTCACAACAGAACATTTGCCAGAGTGACAGTATTCTGTTATGATAATACTTTGCAGGAGCATCTAACATTTTCTGCCATAGGACCTTTTTATTTTCATTTAGACTGATATTGATTTAGCTCTTCCAGAATTCTTATGGTTGCTGTTTGCATGATATATCTATTTCTATCCTTTTACTTTCAATTTATTTGTGTCTTTGAATCTAATTGTGTCTCTTGGAGCCAGCTTATCATTGCCTCATTTTGTTATCCATATTGACAATCTCAAATTTTTTATTGTTTTTTTATCCATTCACTTTAATGTTGCTATTGATAAAGTTGGTTTTATGTTTGTTATTTTACTTTTTCTTTCTGTCTCATGTACTTTTTCTTCCTCTGGTATGCCTTTACTTCTTTTTTTTTTTGCATTAGGTGAATATTTTCTAATCCTACATAATATAGTATTTTAATTTCTTCATGATATTTTCACTATATTTTGGACTACTTTTTGTTGTTGCTCTAAGGCTTACTATATACATCTTACCTTATCAGAATCAGTCTCTTATTTATACTAACGTCAATCCTTTTATATATATTAATAGAAATGTTACCTCTTTATAGTTCTACTTCCTTTCCCTTTTGTGTGGTCTTTTTGCTGTATTTATATAGCATCTATTAATGTTACAAGTCCAACAATATATAGCTATCATTATTACATTATCACTTGTAATCATTTCCTTCAACTAATACATCTTTGCTCCCCCATCTCCTTTGTGCTGTTATTGATGAATATGTTAACACTACATGATATATACTTACTATTTATATCATTGTTTTTTAATCAATTATGGAAAAAAGTGTAGGAAATATGCATTTATCCTAGGTTTTATAATTACATACTTACCTTTTCTGGTGGTCTTTATTTATTTGTGTGCATTGAAATTACCATTTGGTGTCACTTGCTTTTAGCCTTAAGAAGTTCCTTTATAAAGGGTCTGCATGCAACAAATTCTCTTAGTGCTTGTTTATCTGAGAAAATCATTATTTCCCCTTCAGTTTTGGCAGATAGCTTTGCTTGATATGTGATTCTTGGTTAACAGTTATTTTCTTTGAACCCTTCAAATATGTGATTTCCCTGATGTCTTGCTTCTATTGTTTAAGCTGAAATGTCATCTGTTAATTGTATACTGGTTCCTCTGTAAGTGGTGAGTCATTTTTCTCTTGCTGCTTTATGTTTTTCTTCTTATTTTTGACTTTTATCTTTTTTACTGTGGCTTTTCTATTGTGGATCTCTATGTGATTACCCTGTTGGGAGGGTATTGAGTTTCATGGATATGAAGGTTATTTTTCAATGAATTTGGGAAGTTTTCTATTGTTATTTCTTAGAATACTTTTTCTTCTCCTTACTCTTTCCTCTCTTTTTACTACTCACATTACATATATGTTGTTGCACTTGATGATTTCCCAATTATCTTCGAGTCCCTGCTCATTTTCTTTCATTTGTTTTACTCTCTTGTTTGCATTGCATAATCTCCACCAAATGTAGCTTCCAGTTTATTAATTCTTTCTCAAGTCAGTCCACATATACTGCTGAGCTCCTATAGTGATTTTGTTTTTAATTTGCAGCTATTGTCTTTGTCAACTTCAAAATTTTTATTTGGTTCTTTTTTTATAATCTCTGTCTTTTTTGATATTCTGTATTTATTGTTACATTGCCATCATACCTTCCTTTACTTCTTTAAACATGCATTCCTTTCGTTCTCTGAACGTATTTTACTGGCTAATTTGAAATCTTTTTAAGTTAAATCTAACATCTTGCTGTTATCATAGGCAGTTTGTGTTGCTTACTTTTATTCTGGTGTACGGGTCATACTTTCCTGTTTCTTCACATACCTCATTTTTTCTGTTCACACTGGGATATATGTGGTAATATAATGTACCAATTTTGGGTACTGCCTCCCGTTCAGGTCTTGTTATTGTTCTTTGCTTGTTTGTGGAGTGAATGGCTGAATTATTTCAGTGACATCTATTCTTCCTCTCCACCACAGTGTAAGGCCTCTGATGTTGCTCCTAAGTAAGATGCAGCTTTGGGTATTCCCTCAGTTGTTCTGGAATGATAGTGGTATTAGGAAGGCTCTCTTTCTGTCTTCCCCTAACCACACCAAGCTGTTAAACTCCACTGATTTTTTACTTACTTTTCTTTTCAACAAAACCTTGTGGCATAAATTGCTCTATTAACTAATCCAACCAAATCTTAGATCCTTTGAAGAAATAGCCTTAAATGCTAATTTTTCATATTTGTTATTACCCCAGGAGGTTCCTCCCAGCTATCTTAATCCCCTGTTATATTCTGCAAAATAGTAGGCTGACAGTCTTGGCTCTATCTTCATTAAATACACTGATATCCTACAGTGATTTGGATATAAGTACCCCAGAAAAAGATGTTCTTAAACTTAATCCATTCCTGTGGTGTGAGCACTTTTAAATAAGACCTTTTGATAGGATTGCTTCTGATAAGGTGTTGACCAGAATTGGTTTTAATCCTGTTCCTGAAGGTTGTATAGGAGCACTCAGTAGAGGTGGTGGCAACAGCCTGGATCCTCTTGGCTTGTCGCTCTTAGTAGGGGGCTGCCATCTTGGTGATCATGTCCATATTATTACCAACATGCCATGACCAAGGTAGAGCCTCCACTAGTGGGGGTCATTTGGAAGAAGGGAGTCCCCACCTCCCCACCACACTAGCCTGGGACTTAGACTCAGCAACAAGTACCTGGAGACAGGATGAAAATTGTTATAGTTCTACTTCTCAGGGAAAGAAAGCCCTCTGACAGGGAGTTGTGAAGAGAGAGTGTTTTGTGTTTTTGGCTGCAGAAGTCTGGAATGTATTATCTATCTCGATCATCAGGAAAGGAGAATGGAAGTAGACTAGTTCAACTACCACAGACTCACCTTTCTTACCAAATTTTCATAGATTTTCTTGAATAGATTTTCTTTTTCATTTGCTGTTTGCCCTTAAAACCTTCCATGTGGTAGGCAGGAGCTCAATCACTTGAGCCACATCCACTTGCCTGGGAAAATTCATTTTTTACAAAGGTGCAAAAGCAGTCAAGTGGAAAAAGGATTGTTTTTTCAATAAAAGTTATAACAATTGGCCATCCACAAGAAAAAGAATAAAATTTAACATTAACCTCATACCTTATGTGGCAGTTTGATGTAATTATGAATTCCAAAAATATAATTGAATCATGCTTGTAAACTGATCTGTTAATCTGAGCATGATTAGGATAGGATTAGGGTGTTGAGCCCCACCCCTTGGTGGGTGGGGAATTGAATATAAAAGGCAAGGCAAAGGACAGTTGAAGCAGTCTTTTGAGAAGCAGTTTTGATGTTGGAAAGAAGAGAAGAGAAGCAACCTGTTTGCCTGATGATCTACAGCTGACCTTGTGGAGGAAACAGGAGCTAAACCCGGAGAGAAACGCAGCCCCGGGAAGAGAGGAACCCCAGAAGCCTGAACCCTGACAAACGCCGGCAACTGTCTTGTTCTAACATGTGGAAATGGACTGTGGTGAGAGAATTTAGCAGAAGAAACTTAATGCTTTATGGCCTGGTATCTGTGGACTTCTACCCCAAATAAATACCCTTTGTAAAGACCAACCCATTTTTGGTATTTTACATTAGCACCCCTTTGGCTGACTAATACACCTTACATACATCATAAATTTAAATATAAAACATAAAACTTTAAAAATAAAAGTATAGATCTTCATGATATGAGGAATAGGTATACCTTATGAAAATTATTTTTAAAAATCCACTCATTTAAAACTTTCCAGGAATTGTGCTAGGGTATACAGCAATTGAAGACACAGTTATTCAAAAAATTCTACTAAAGCTCAATGCAAATTATAAGAAACTGTGGCATTTGAACCACTACCCCTGACTACCTCCACCCTCCCATTTCAGAGTGACTAAAACTATGCTCCAGGCAGGGATTAAACAAGAATACAGAACACCCTCTCCTACCGACTCAGAGTCAAGGGATGGTACCTCTCAGGAGCTGCAAGCTCCCAGCATATCTTATGTACTTGGTACTACATGTTGAAGAAGTTTAATTTCATGTGAGTGTGAACAGCGTTTTGAAGCATTCCTTCTTCACCCAACTGCCTTTCATACGGTAGAGATTTTACCTCAAGGCAGCACACTGAGAATACTGGGCTCCTGGGTCCTGATGATCCTTGGCCCAGTTCATTTCCAGGGCTGAGTTGCCATGCTGGAAGAGGCCACCTAAGAAACAAAAGGCTATCACCTCCACCCATCACTGTGCTCCTAAGCAGGTGTGCCATTCAGAGAGAAGAAGGCCGCAGTCCTCAAACCTAGCTCTAAGACAAAACTCAGAGATTTTGATGATAGAAAGAGACAGGCTTTAAGAATTCACAGCTCCAAAGCATTCCTCAAAGGAAATGACCTTATTTGAAACAGAATGTGAGGAGTTCAAGACTCAGGGTGCTCTCAAAAGTAATAGGTGCTTTGGTGGCAAAAATTTAAGGAGACTGGCAGCTTCATGAAAGCAACAAGCTAAATCAGAGGCCTGCTACTTTACCAGAGAGAATTGAGGGATGTGATAGTAAAGAAGAGCACTCCTGGGGTGAGAAAGAACCTTAACTACCAGTCTTACAAAATATTCCTGCAAAGAGGCCCAGATTTAACGGGGACAGATTGTAGAACAATTTATTCCCCTGGGCATTGCAAAAACAATAGAGCAATCAGCTGCCAATGAGTGGAGCTGGATGTGGTCAAGGAAAGAGATAGAGCATTTCTAAAACCAGTGTGATGGTTAAGCTAATGTATCAACTCGGCCAAGTAATTGTGCCCAGTTGTTTGGTCAAGAAAGCACTGGGCTAATTGTAATATAAGGACATTTATGGGCTCTAGTCATCAGTGAGTTTACTGCATAGAGGGCTGATTACATCTAGGATCAACCAGGGAGATTGTTATCAACAATGAGTTTTAAGATAATCAGTTGAGTGCCTTAAAAGGGGAAGGTGATTTCAGCATTCAGAGAGAATTTCCCAGCTTGTCTTTGGACAGCCAGCGTCTTCTGGGAACTCATCAAGGACCTTCACTGGACTTTCATCGGGGCCCCTGGTTTGCAGTCTGCCTGCAGGATCTGGAATTGTGCATCCCCACAGTCACATGAGAGAATCTTCTAAAATCTCATACTATTTACAGATATCTCCTGTTGATTCTGTTTCCCTAGAGAACCTTGACTAATACAGCTTGGTACTAGGAGTGGTTCTTGAGGAACAGAGTCTTAAACAAGTGATATCTGAGCTGGTTCTGGGAGTTTTGCAATTGGCTCTCTAACTGGACTCAAGGGTACTAATGACTCCCTTTCCAATAATCAAGAGGCCACTAACAGTACATGGCGTGAGCTGGCAATAGAGATATGCAAAATATCATCACTGAATTCCCTTACTTCCATGCTTATAAGAGGCAAGGATCTGACTCAGAGTGTTTTCAACACCTTAATAGAGTTTTGTGGAGTCAAAAAGTATAATGATATTGGCTGACTCTTCCTAGATACTCTGGATACAGTTATAAAAGAAAGAGATGAGCTAAATGCTTCACATTTGCAACATAAATGCTGCCTAAAAAATGTGAAAGTTTCTAGGTTTGCTCAAAGAAAATCTTGTTTCCTGCAGCCACAGGCTTGAGCTATCTGAAAACCAGATTCAGGCTCTTATAATATGAGTAGCAGATTTACAAAGGAAACTAAAATTTTAACACCTCAGGGTATCTGCTGTTAAAGTGAAGGCATTGATTGGAAAAGAATAAAACTCCGAGGATTGGGATGGAGATATATGGGATGATGATAACATTGATGGGGACATTGGAACCCTAAATTCTGCTAAGACTTTACCAGATAAACCTGCAAAGGCTTGTCCTGTGGAGACCATACTTTGTCAACCTTGTATCACTCAGCCTCCAGCCTGCTCCAGGGAGTCCAGACCTCCTTCTAGCCCTGAGGTGGGTACCAACCAAACTAAAACCTGCACTGTCCAGCCTCTGGGCTACCCCAGGGAGTCTGGACCTTCTCCCAACCCTAAGGCAGGTACCATTCCAACTTCTGCATGTACTGCCCAACCTCCACCCAGCCCTAAAGAATCTGTCTTCCAACCCCTGGCTGATGAGATTAATTCTGTCTTACCAGAAGAAAATGCAAATCAATGTCCTGAGGTCAGTAGCTTGTAAGGTATTTCTAGTCTTTCTCCTTAACCACCCCCACCACCTGTCTTCTCTTTGGGACCTATTACTAGGCTAAAATCACAACAAGCCCCCAAAGGTGAAATACAAAGTGTGACCTATGAGGAAGTAAGCTATACTCTGAAAGTACTGCATGAGTTTTCCAACTTATATAGACAGAAATCAGGGGAGTATGTGTGGGAATGTATACTATACTAAGGGTATGGGATAATGGTAGGGAGAATATAAAGTTGGCTCAGAAGTTACATTAATTCCAGGAGACCCAAAACGCCACTGTAGCCCACCAGTCAGAGTAGGGGCTTATAGAGTTCAGGTGATTGATGGAGTTTTAGCTCAGGTCTGTCTCACAGTGGGTCCAGTAGGTCCCCAGACCCATTCTTTGGTTATTTCCCCAGTTCCAGAATGTCTAATTGGAATAGACATACTAGGTAACTGGCAGAATCCCCACATTGGTCCCTGACTTATGGAGTGAGGACTACTATGGTAGGAAAGGCCAAGTGGTGGAAGCCACTAGAAATGCCATTGTCTAGCAAAATAGTAAATCAAAAGCAACACCAGTCCCTCTTCTTGCTTTCTATCTCCTGTTCTCACCTTCTGCCCCCCTGGTCTTGCCTTCTTCCACCCAACCTGGAACAACACACAATTAAAACCTGGGCATTTGTAATCTGTAATGGGGAATTGTAGTCTGTAAATGGACCCACTTTATTACTTTCAGCCCCTTCCTCTCTAGCTGGGACCCATGATATGTTATTTTCTGCCATTTCTCTTCCCTCCCTTAATAAATTACTGGCCTAACCAAAAAAATAAAAATAAAAATAAAAAAATAAATAGCAATGCCAGATTCCTGGAGAGATTGCAGAGATTAGTGTCACCATCAATACTGTTTCTCTCATAGCCAGGATTCATGGGTCTAGGAATCAAGGAGTGGAAATGGGAGTGGCACCACTCACTATTACCCCTAATGATCCACTAGGAAAGTTTTTTCTTCTTGTGCCTGCCACCTTAAGCTTTGTTGGTCTACAAGTCTTAATTCCAAAAGGAGGAGTGCTGCCACCAGGGAATACAACAATGATTCCATTAAAGTAGAAGGTAAGACTGCCTCCGGCCACATTGGGCTCCTCTTACCTCTAAATCAACAGGCAAAGAAGGGAATTACTGTACTTGAAGGAATGATTGATCCTGACTGTCAAAGGGAAATAAGACTGCTTCTTCATAATGAGGGTTAAGAAGATTTTGCCTGGAATATAGGAAATCCTCTAAGGCATCTCTTAGTACTGCCATGCCCTGTGATAAAAGTCAGTGGAAAATTGCAATAACCCAACCCAAGCAGAAATAACAATGGCCAGAATCTTCAGGAATGTAAGTTTGTTTCACCCCAAGCCTGCTGTAGTGCTTGCTGAGGGTGGTAGGAGCATGGAATGGGTAGTAGAAGAAGATAGTGATAAATATGAACTTCAACTATGTGACCAGTTACAGAAACAAGGACTGTAATAGTCATGAATCTTTTTTCCTTGTTTTGTTATGAGTATGATTGTATATGTATATAAAACAAAAGTCTTTGTTTTCTTCCCCAATCTTTTCCTCTATCATATAACAAGTTGTATTAGTTTCAAGTCATAATATTTAAGGATGTCAAGTTTAAAAATGAATATTGCCCAAGGACTTGCATCCTATTCCATAGGGAATTAATGCATTTCCGGTTATATGCAGGAGAGTTGAACATTGTTAGGTGGAAATATATATACTTACATATAAATATTTATACATGTCTGTTATTACTTTTACTTAGAGACTAAGTATGGTTTAAGGTAATGTGTATGGTTGCTGAGTTGACAAGGGGTGGACTGTGATGGTTAAGCTAATGTGTCAACTTGGCTAGGTAATTGTGCCCAGTTGTTTGGTCAAGCAAGCACTGGGGTAATTGTAATACAAGGACATTTTTGGACTTTAGTCATCAGTGAGCTTATTGCATAGATAGCAGATTACATCTGCAATCAGCCAGGTAGATTGCCATCAGCAGTGAGTGACGTTTTATCCAATCAGTTGAATGCCTTAAAAGGGGCAGTTGATTTAAGCATTCAGAGAGAATTTCAGCTCATTTCTGGACAGCCATCGTCTCCTGGGAACTCATCAAGCACTTTCATTGGATTTTCTTTGGAGCTCCTGGTTTGCAGCCTGCCTGTGGAATCTGGACTTGTGCATCCCCATGGTCACATGAGAGACTCTTATAAAATCTCATACTATTGACAGACATCTCCTGTTGATTCTGTTTCCCTAGAAAACCCTGACTAATACAACCAGCACCATCCAAAGGTGCTGCACCTACTGAAGAACAACATGAGAGACTTCACACTACATGTGAAATAGACTTCACTAAAATAATATTGCCAGTCACTAAAATAAATAAATAAATAACCACAATAAACCCCCATGTGGGGAACAGTATACAGACATGCCTCAATATATTTTCTTAAACACCCAGTTTTCAACCAAAATATATGAGACAGGCAAAGAAACTGTAAATTCTGACCCATACAGGAAAAAATATAGGCAACACAAGAGCCTATGAGAGGAAGCATAGCTGGACTGACACCTTGTTTTTGGACTTTTAGCTTGCAGAACTGTGGAACAATAAATTTCTGTTGTTTTAAGTCACTCCATTTGTTATGACCCCCCCTAGGAAACTAATGCACCATCACCTCACACTTTTAGTATAACTATATCACAGTTTTAGTTTTATCAATAAGCAGTGTTAACATTATTTTGATGGCATAATTATTGTTCATGACAAAAAACACAGTGCAGTATAATTGTATTTCCATTCTTACACAAATTTTGGTTTCTTTTGAGTTAATGATCACGTTGGTGTTTTCTTTGATTCATTATTTTCTTTTGCCTGGAACATTTCTACAGAGTTGCCAAAAGCTTCTCTACCATCCTACATATCAGGTAACCCACAAGCTCCCGGTGTTTCTTGAGAATATCTCTCTTGGGCCCTCTGCCCTTCTCCAGTCTGTAATGATTTTTCTTTAGTGCTGTGATCATTGATCGTGAAACCTAAGTAAGGTTTTTCCTATCCGCGTCCTTAAAACTTAATATGATTTTCTGTGATTATTTCAAACAATGTAAGTAGGGAATAAATTTCAGTTGGGCACCAACTTAATATCTTGCCTTTTAAAATTCTCATTTATCTTTCTTAATTAGAGAAGATCACTCTAAAAGCATCTATAATATTAAATTTTTCACATAGGCTTTAAAAACACATTGTAGAGTGAGTGCAAAACAAACAATATGGTAGATTGTCAAAATATAAAAAAAGATATATGGGACTAGGACAAAACCCGAACTGTTTTAAGAATTCTGAATGTGATAAATGTATTATTTCAAATCAATAGAGAAATGATAAACTATTAAATGATGGTCTTGGGATAACTAGCCTGTCATTTAGAAATAGAGTAGGATCCCTAATCAAACCCTTATCTAAATAGATCTCAAGTGACTAGCAATGTAAGGCTTAAAACTGAATACAAATACTAGAAGAAATACTCTTGGGAAAGAAAATGCCTTTACTACCAAAATTCCAAATCGAATTCGTAATAAAAAAAATTGATGCATGTGATTTTCTTGATCATTTGCCTGTTTGCCTTCAATCCATTTCCTGTCTTCTCCTGGCTATTTTGTATCACAATCAAATGAACTGTTTCAACTCTGTTTTCCAAGCTCCCTATCAAATGGCTTCTTGTTAGATTTGACCAATGGTGGGTACTGATAAGTAATTGGCGAGAGAGAGATGAAAGAAGCAGCCAGAATATTTCCCTTCTCTTTCTTTGCTAGAGGCTGTGTCTCCAGCATGGGTTGTAACTACTCAGTGATTCTAGCCCCCTCAGGATAATTCCCACTGTGGCCAGAAGTCTGAATTCTGTTAGTACCACTCCTCATGGTAGGAATTTACTACAATTGCCAGTCTCTGTGTGACCTTATCATACCCTGTCAGGCTTTTTGCTTTTCCACCCCTTTGTAATTGCTTCCTGAAGTATATTTTCTTCATTTAATTATTTAACTAGCTGGTAAGGGTTCTGTTTTTCTGAGTAGATCCTTACCGATACAATGATTATTTAAAACTTTAAATCTTCAGAGAATAGAAAAAGGTAAACACAACTGGCAGTCAAATAAGACAAAGAAAAATATTTAAGATACTTGTAAGAGAAAGGAAAAGTTTAGTATGTTAAGTAAATAAGGAGCTCTTACAAAAACCAAAATGAAAAAAACATGTCTGTGAATACAAAGTTGTACTAATAATCATTCATGCACAAAAATATGTATACAAATGGTAAATAAACTTAAGAAAATATGTTTAACTTATTTAAAATTAAATTAATGTAATTAAATCCTCAATAAGGTTTTGATTATTTTACTTTCTTTTTGCAGGGAGAGAAGAGCTACCACTGTGGCAAAATTCCAAAAGATGATAATTTCCAGTTTGGTGGGGGTATAATGGAGCAGGTGCTTTTCCTAGACTGATAGAATATTTATGGAGGACAATTTTGCAAAATAGACCAAAAGGCTTTAAAAGGCTCACAAGTGAACAAGTAAATATTGAAATTGATATTAATTAGTAGCTTGATTGTAACAGGGGAATATGGAATTAAACTCAATACCCATTGTCATGGTTCAAAGCTGTATGCACCCCAGAAAAGGTATGCTTCTAAAGTTAATCTGGGACACCAATGTGACTCAAGTGATTGAGCTCCTGCCTACCACATGAGAGGTCCCTGGTTTGGTTCCCAGTGACCCCTAAAGAAGATGAGCAAGACAGCGACGTGACACAACAAGACACAAGAGGAAGAGACACAAGGAGGAAGACACAATGAGAGACACATTGAGCGGAAGTGACTCAAAGGATAAGATGCCTCCCTCCCACATGGGAGGTCCTGGGTTCAGTTCTGGTGCCTCCAAAAAGAAGATGAGCACACAATGAACAGACACAGAAAGCACAAACAATGGGGGTGGGGAGAATAAATAAATAAGTAATAAATCTTAAAAAAAAATCAAAAACAGTTAATCCATTCCTGTGTGTATGGACTCATTGTAAGTAGGAGCTTTTGTTGAATAAGATCTTAAGATGTAACCCACCTCATTCAAAGTGGATCTTAATCCTCCTACTGGAGTCCTTTATAAGGGAATAAAATTCAGACTAAAAGAGAGAAAGCCATGGAAGCAAGAAGCTGTAAGTGACAAAACCAGGAAGAGAAGGGAGAGACGAGCAGGCACTGCCATGTGCCTTGCCATGTGACAGAGGAGGCCGGGATCACTGGCAGCCTGCCTTCAGAGAGAAGAAATCATCTTGATGATGCCTGGATTTGGACATTTTCATGGGCTCAAAACTGTAAGCTATAAGCTAATATATACCTATTGTAAAACCAATCCATATCTGTTTCCAGGAGCCTAGTAAAGTAGAACACTCATCAATAGGTAATTTGTTTAAAAATATTGGTACATAATGGTTTATATTTGATTATGATGTGGATCTTTGCTTGTTGTTAAGAACAGATTTCTGCAATATATTATTAAGTGAAAAACAATCTTTCAAAAATGATCTCACATTTCTAAAGGGATATGAGAAAATATTCTGGAATGATATATGTTCAAATACTAAAGGTAATAATTTTTAGATGGCCACCAAGTGATTGTTATAATTTTAATTTTATTTTTAAGCATTACTGATTTGTATGTCTTATTTTCTTTCATTTTTTCCTATGATTGTGTATGAAAGTAATAATAAAAGTTTCCATTTTGAAAACTTTAACTACATAAAGAACCAGTAGATATTGATATTTTTTTCCTATCTGCAGATCTGCCTTCCCTTAATGTTTTATGCTAGCATCAGATTGCTATCTCAAAACCCTCAGATTAGCTTGATTCAGCCCCTGATCCTGGGATTTGAAAGACAAATTGAGTCAATGTTATGGAGTCAGTGTGTTGCCCATTTGTAAAAAGAGGAATTTTCTTCTTAGGCTGTGGACTGGAAGTAGGGGATTGCGGCCATCTCATTTCAGCTTTCTGGAGGTGCTTTGATCCCAGGCCCATTCAGAGCCCCAGCCGGAACCCAGAGTGCTAAGTGATAAAGCTGAACAATTGTACTAACCCAGAACATCCATGGCACACTTACACAAATGAAAGTGAGACTGGGTAGGAGAACAGAAAGGGGAGAGAATTAGTGGGAGCTATTTCAAGTATAGTCAGAAATAGATGTGGAGAAGATGGGAAAATGGGCAAATAGGGACGAAGGTAGAGATGGGAGAAGGAAAAATGGAAAGGAAGGCAAGATATAAAAGAAATAAGAAATGAAGAAAAATGCTAAAGAGGATATTCCTGGATTCATGCCACTTAAGTGAAAGAAAATGACACTATATTTGGGTGGTGATGACACAGGTGTTATCAGTAGGTAAAAAATCATTGAGCTGTACATGTAAGATTTGTATGCTGCATTACATGTTCATTATTTCTTGATTTATAAAATACATCAAACCCCAGTTCTGGGCTTAAAGGTTCCCGGTAAATCGGGAGGAGAGACAAGGAAAGCAAAGTAATTGGAAGCAAAATAAAAGAGGAAGGAAGGAAGGAAGGAAGGACAGGAGGGAGGGAAGGAGGGAGGGAGGGAGGAAAGGAGGAAGGAAGGAAGGAAGGAAGGAAGGAAGGAAGGAAGGAAGGAAGGAAGGAAGGAAGGAAGGAAGGAAGGAAGGGAGGGAGGGAGGGAGGGAGGGAGGGAGGGAGGGAGGGAGGGAGGGAGGAAGGAAGGAAGGAAGGAAGGAAGGAAAGGTTGGAGGAAGGAGCAAGAGAGGAAAGAGGAAGAAAGGGAGGGAGGGAAGAAGAAAAGAAGGAAAGAAGGAAAGAAACTATGGCTTCTCAAAAAGGATGTACAACTGGCAATTCAATTTCTCTCATTCTAGGCTTGGCTGCTATCTTAATCATCAATATTACAGGTAAGTCACTTTACAAATATAAGTTGGTGTGTACTCAACACAATTTTAGGCTGTTTTAAATTATTAATTTTTTTATAAACACACTATACCCACAAAGCAAAAACTGTCCCACCATTCCTTCCCCCCAACCCTGGTAACTTCTAATGTACTTTTTGTCTCTGCAAACTTGTTATTTCTGGATATATTATGTAAGTGACAACATACAATTTTTGTTCTTATGTGCCTTGCTCATTTCACTCAGCATAATGTTTTCAAGGTGCATCAATATCACAGCATGTTTTAGAACTTCATTACTTCCATGCCAGAATAATATCCCGTTGACAATACAGTTTAAATTATTTTCTCTCTTTCTCTTTCTTTTTCTTTCTCCAGAGTAGAAAATAGTAAAGATTCTCTTGGATACTATTCTTGGAAAAAGAAAATACTTTCACTGAGAATCATTAACATCCATGCATGGTTTGGTTAATTTTAACTTTAACTGCTTAACTAGGGTGAATGTATAAACATAATAATATCCATGAAATTTTTTGTAAACTTGTATGTCCTCACTAGAGACTTTATTAAAAGTTTGGCCTTTAAGTACTGGGAATGGACAAGTTCCCTAACTGCAAATAGGTTTCTATTAGTTTGCAGAAACAATGTACAATGCACTTTTTTGAGGAAAGAAAGAGGGATTTCTAGTAAAGGTACATTGGTATCATAGAATGAGTCAAGAATTTGTTTTGAGAAAGCCTAGTGGGAGAGTCATCTGAGTTTATCCTTCAAGGATCACATTTTCATTTTATGAAACAACACTAGGAAATCTCTCTAGTAGGCTTTAAAAGCAGAAATTCTTCCACTGTAAGAATAAGGATGGCAAAAAAAGCCTGCTTAGTAAAACTCGGTATGTTCTGAAATGAACCTTAATTGGCAACTTAAAACTTTTCCTGATAATGTATCCCCAGCCCCAGATCTTATCCCCTATGAAATGCAGCCACAAGGCAAGTGACAACAGCTACCAGGTCCTGTGCATACTGGAGCCTGAAACACTGTTCTGATAAAGGCCTCCTCCTCCCTGTGCACTGAGGTGGCCTCCAAATAATCCCTAACTTTATTGAGCACTTAAGCTTTAGGATCTCTTCTTTTTTTTTTCACCTGGTAAAACACTATTTATTAGCCCTCATTCATCTTTTTTTTTTTTTTAATTAATTTATTTTTTATTGTGGGTAAAAATCAAAATTTTCACAATATATACCACTATTTGTAAAATGATATATAAATATATATGCATATATGTGCATTTGCTTACAAAAATGTTATTTATATATATATAAATATATTTTAAGAGGTGCTTAGATTACCCAAAATATTACATGGAACCCACCGGGATTCCCATGTTGCCCACTTCCACACCTCCCACCACATCCCACACAAACATCTCCCACAAGTGTGGCCCACCACCCTCAATGGACTTACACATCCTGGGCACTTCATATGTAAACCTTCTTATTTAACCCTAACAAGATATGCACTATTTTACCTTCATTTTATGTGTAAAGCTAATCCATGCCTACTCTTTTTTTATTTTTTATTTTTTATTTTTATTAATTTATTTTTGAGGTACCGGGGCTGGGAATTGATCCCAGCACCTCGTATGTGGGAAGCTGGTGCTCAACCACTGAGCCACATCAGCATCCCCGTGCCTACTCTTTAAGCATTTCTGGCTTGCGTGTCAGTTAATGAAAGTCACTTACTCATGTCTCTTTTATTCCGGGTTCTAACCAATAGTATATGAATAAAATGAATTGATAAGCAGATGGAAATCAAAGTATCCACTTACTTTATGGAGCATTAATTACTCCAAACTTCCAGTCTCTGGAAGGACTGGATTAGTGAATGTAGTTTAGATTGAAGCCAAACAAACCAGGCTTCCTCTTACTCTCTGAAAAATTTGAACTGGTTTGTATTGGGTCTGCGGACAGACTACACACGCATCATGAGCCAGCAGTGGTGAGATGGATTGGTGCCTATCTCAAAGATCCAGTCTTCAGCACAGGAGAGAAGTGGCTTCTAGAAGAACAGGTACTCTCCCAGGGCTGCAGGGAGACTGGGAGCTGAAATTTTGCATCTTCAGAGCTGCACACAGTAGCTGCTCCTTTAGGTGCTATGGAACTTCAGGAGGCATTGGGACAAACAAAATCAACAGGTTTCTCTGATTTTTGGTGAAAGATTATATGAGCATTAAATTTTGAAATGTCCTCATCCTAATATATTTTCTAATAATTTAAACGTGACCAGATCTGTAATAAAAGCTTTAATAGTGCTGGTGAAGTTTCTGTAAAAGAAAAGTAAAAACTTTAAATTGATTTGTTGTTCTGGTCATCTTATTCTTCTCATTTGTATGATTTAGCTCACCTATTTGTGATGTATTATCTCTATTCTCTTCCCCAACCCCACACTACAATACTTAAAGCACGCAGAATTTTTAATATCATGCTTTACCAGATTATTAAATTCTTGAGATCTCCTGTATTATGATACAAATAGTCGGCATTTAGTGTTTAAGGAACAAATTCATTCTTCTAGAATTCTTCCTTTTAAATTACATAAACTTTTTGGTATTTTGATGACTATTTCTAAGAAATTCTTAAAAAGAGTCTTTCGCTAAAAAGATAAAGACGATACTTAGCCATATTTTTAGTTAATGAGATCAAGAACCATAAAATCAAGGTTTCAAAACCTGTTTCTTAAGTTGCCATAAAACTCATGCTGTGAAATATGGGTAAACCATGTTCTTTGTTTAGGAGTTGCTTTCACAGTGGATTTGCCTTTCCACTGATTTTATGTATTAGATTGATAGAATGATCAAATATCAATGATTTCATACAGTAAAATCTATGTAGTATTATGAGAAAATTTGAAAGACTGTAACTTTCACATAAAATGAAAAGCAATGCAGTACTATACATTCCAAAGGAAAAAGTCTATGCAGGAGAGATGAACTCAGCTACTCTGAAAGGTCCTTAAAATACCAATTATAACAGATATTTAGCACCAGGGATTGTGACACTTGCTTTCATATTTTTTTTTTTAAGATTTTATTTATTTATTCATTTATCCCCCCCTTGCTGCTGTGCTCGCTGGGTCAGCTAACCACGCCGTGCGGGAGGGCTTGCCTTCACCAGGAGGCCCCGGTAACCGAACCCAGGGCCTCCCATATGGTAAATGGGAGCCCTACTGATTGAGCCACAACCGCTTCCCTTGCTTTCATATTTAATGACGCTAATGATAGGACTGTAACTGAAAAGTCCAATTCTGGCTGAGTTTTCACAGTGTGTGGTAAAAGCTGGTGTTAAATTGATAGTCACAGATAACTCTGGGGTAAAAAGAGGCAGAGATAGCTCTGTCTAAAAAAAAAACAAAAAAACAAACAAACAAACAAAAATCTAATACAAAAATATCTCTATTAGATATTCTGGCCAAAAATTTTAACATCATATTCCTAAAAGTGTTTTTTTTTTTTCACTTAACTTTTTTCCTCTGCATTTTCCACAGTAAATACTTAAGAGTAATGAAATTCCAAGATTTAGGAAAAGATAGAAAACTGAATAACCAGCAATATCACAGGCAATACTCACAGAGTAATATTTACCATGTTTTAAGCAAGTCAGAAGCAGCCTTACTGATTTCTTTAATATACAACACAAACATCCACACCATTCATTGACTTCATGGAAAACAAACCACATAAATATAGACCACATAAATATGATAAATATACTTTTATGGATATATAAAACTAGTCTGAAAGCAAGTTTTAAAATTCTGAGGAATAAAATACAAAGAGTCTCTGATTTTCAAATGGGGGAAGAGGTTTTCATATGTTCTGGAAGATAAAACAGTTTCACACATATCGTATATAAAGATAGGCCTGCAGAGCAAAAATGCGTTTTCCATTGGGAACCAAAGAGAACTTCATTCTGAATCCTGTATTCTTTATCCTAAGATGTTGAGATATAAATCGAGACATTCTATGTACAATTCTTAGACTTTCTTCCTAAAGTTTATGTTATTGTTTTAAAAAGCAGATTTAGAATGTGGTAAGAAATTACTAAATTACATTTTTAAATGATATGGTAATTGAATAAATAAATAAGATTTTCAAAAGTTCACTTTTTATAGACATGTAAGCATATAGTTTCAGTATCACAACAGTGTGGTGTTAGTATAAAGGTAAACAGATGAATGGGAATGAAAAGAAAGTCCAATAATAGACCCATATATGTATATATAGACAGGTAGTTTTTGATGAAGATACAAATTTAATTCAGCACAGAAAGGATAGATAACCTTTCAACGAATGATTTGGGAACAACTGTATTTTCATATGCAAAACAAATAACTGATTAAGATCATATGCAAAAATTAGCTCATGATAGATCACAGACCTAAATGTACAACTGAGAAATATAACACCAAAAGCACAGTCCATGAAAGACAAAATTTGATAGATTCACCAAAATAAAATCTGCTTTTAAAAAGACATTATTTGACATATGAAAAAACATAGACTTTGAGAAAAAATTCCAAATAATATCTGATAAAACACTTGTATACAGAATAATACAATAACAACTCTCAAAACTCAGTAATAAGAAACAAGTAGCTCACTTTAAAATTCAGCAAAAGATTTGAACATATACTTCACCAAAGAATATATAAGCATATCATATATAAGGTCACAAAAAGATGTTCAAATCATTAGACACTAGGGAAATGCAAATTAAAACCACTATGAAGTACTGTACTACAGTTATTAAAATGACTCATATTAGGTGTGATGGTTAAGTTAATGTATCAATTTGGCCAGGTAATTGTTTCCAGGTGTTTGTTCCAGCAAGCACTGGGCTAATTGTAATACAAGAGCATTTATGGATTTTGATCACAAGTGAGTTTACTGCGTGGTTGGCTGATTACATCTGCATCAATCAGGGAGATTACATCATCAGTGGGTGACGCTTTTATCCAATCAGTTGAATGCCTTAAAAGGGGAAGTGATTTCAACATTCAGAGAGAATTTCCCAGCTCATCTTTGGACAGGCAACTTCTCCCAGAAACTCATCAAGGACCTTTCATCGGACTTTCATCAGAGTCCCTGGTTTGCAGCCTGCCTGCAGAACCTGGACTTGTGCATCCTCACAGTTGCATGAGAGACTCTTTTAAAATCTCATATTGTAGACAGATATCTCCTGTTGATTCTGTTTCCTGAGAGAACCCTGACTAATACACTAGGTATTGTCAGAGATGTGATGGACCTGGAAGGAACTCTTATACAATGCTGGTGAGAACGTGAAATTGTTTAACTTTAGAAAACAATTTGGCAGTTTCTTAAAGAGTTATTATACACAATTGATACCGACCATACAATCTGACCATTTCAACTGAGGTATTTACACAAAAGAAATAAAACCAAATATCCACGCATAACATGTGCACATATGTTCAGAGCAACTGTAATTATAGCTAACAAAAACTGGGGGAAAAAAAACGCAACAAGTCTCCATCAACTGATGAATGGATAAACAAACTTTATTTATCTGTACCATTAACTACTACTTAACCATAAAATGTATTGAACTATTAATATATGAGGCAAGTGGATGTATCTCAAAATAATTTTGTTGAGTGAAAGATGCAAGACAAAAATGTGCATACTATGTGCTTTCAATATCTAAATATATAGAAAATGCCAACCAATATTTAGTGAGAGTAAGAAGATCATTGGTTGATAATGGATTTGGATTGGTAGAGAGGAATTTCAAAGGGGCAGAAGGCACTTCTGAGGTAAGATGGATATGTTCATTATCTGGACTATGGTGATTATTTTCACATGCATACATATGTCAAAGCCTATCATAATGTACCCTAGAAATATGTGTAATATTTTTGCATGTCAATTATACGTCAACATAGCTGTTTGAAAGTGTAAGCAAGAAGTGAATAAATGGAAGCAGAAATGCAGACCCCTTTGAATATAGGCAATAAATTGTGGTAAGGAGGTAATTACATAAAATTTAAGAGAGCAGTTAATTTAAGTCAAGGTTTGATTGAGTTAAGAGTTACCTCTTCATATCATCCTGTTTTACTTCAGACTTCAGATTTTTTGTAGTCGTTATTCTCTTATTTTTGTTATTGAATTTCTCATTCTTTGTTTTTTCTCATCAAATTTATACAGAAATAGGATAATTGTTTAATGAGTCTATTGAAAAGTATGTCCTTCCCCCCAACTGCCAACCATGACCCAAGCAGAGGTTACAATATTTTTAAATGGATCCTCTTACTGTGAAAATTGTCACATACCATTATTCAGATATCACATATAAATGTCACAAATAAGTACATTAACTTTTATTTTTCTGAGCGAATGTTCATTGATAACTTACTCTACTAATGGTCAAAAGAGAAATCTGAACATGTTACCACTATGTTCAAAATCCTTCAATAATTTATCTTAAAGTTAATGTAAAAAGTAAAGACCCTAACCTAGTTCACAATGACCACATCCTGTATCATTCTGCTTGTCTTTTTGTATGCCAGACCATTAACCATATTTTGAACATCTAATCATCTAGTTTCTCCAATGATCTAAGCCTGTGAATGGCAAGTGTCCACAGGCATCACCTTATTAGAAGTGAAGACCCTCGGTCCCTATCTCAGACCTACTCAATCCGATCTTAAATATAACAAGAACTCTAGGAGATTCATAGGCATTAAAGTTTGGGAAGCACTGATATAATCCACCTTCTGCTGATATCCTTTGCCTTTATTTTTCCTTTTGCTTTTCTTCCTTACCTTTGCCTAGTTGATTTGTACTTGTCCTTCAAATTTCAGCTCAAAGTGGGAAGCTAAAATTAATATAAGCTGCAGTTTGCAATGAGGAGAAAAACTTGAGGTTGGCTCATAATGCGAACCTAGTACTTTAGTCTCATTTAAATCATGTTTTACTGCTCAGACAAGACCATTGTAATCAATGCACTCAGGGAAGCAAATTTTATATGTAAATTGAACCTTGCATAAATATGTCAGAAACTTCATCTGTGGTGGAAAATGGTGATATAAAGTGAAATTTTAATTGTTATAACTAGATGTGGCTGCAATGACCTGAGTTTCATGATTTCAAATTCTGTAATGCCTTGTGGAATAACCTGGAATTCTCATAGGTGTCCAACACAAAGCCCAGTTGTACAGCTTTGTCCTAAGGGGAATCTTTGGATGCTCTTATGGGAATTTCTATTGTACACTTTGACAATTAGTTTTACTCTTGTTTTCAAAGAAAATTTATATAGGTAACATTTTTCTTTGTTTGGGAAAAGAAACCTCCAAACAAATCAGTGTGTGACAAATTGCTGCCCATGTTATTATCATTCTAGTGCAACTGTATTGTTTCTATTTAGAAAGCTTAACACCTTAAAAAGTCTTCACAAATTGTTACAATACATGGGCAAGAGAGAAATGACCTCTTTAATATTTATCATTCCTTACATGAAAGTTTAAAATCCTGCTTAATTTATAATTATTTTAGGTTGGATTTACAAAATGTCAGGAAAAACCTGGTGAAATATTGAAAAAGAATTAGTGAATTAACTGTGTATTTTATTTGAAGAACTCTAAATTCTGGATAAGAAAAATAACTGTAAATTTGAATTGTTCCCCTTATAGATATATTATTATCTTTTTAACCTAACTATAGCGACTTTTTAAGATAGGTTTTGGTGAGCTAGAGCATTAAATAATTAAAAGCCATATTTAAAGATTCAGGTCATTGTGATTATTATATAAGTAAATTATTCAAATGATTCTGATAAAAATAGTCATTCTGTTTAATCAGCTTCTCTGATTAAAATTATTTAATGGTAATTCACTTAACTAACTTCTTTATTCCTTCAGCCACCTGTATGTAGAAAGATAGAAAGATAAATTATGAAATATGCACAATATGTATACTGCCATTGCCCTTTCTGGTATATATAACTTATATAGTACCCACAACACAAATTGAACTTGAGAGTTTTCAATTACCATTTGATTTGGAGTTGCTCAAAAACCCATTTCAAATAAAAATCCACATAAGAACTGGAATTACTGGTTTGGGTTATTTATATAGCCTGTATTCAAGATCTAGTCTTTGGCTCAATTTTATTCTGCTAAGTAAACTGATGGAGAAGAAGGTGTTCTCTAGTAAAACCAGGAGGATTTCTAAAGAAAATCAGTTAATCATTCTGATAGCAAAAATAAAGCAGGCAACAGATTGTCAACATGGAAAACACTTTCAGGTGGTCCTAGTGTATGTATGAATGCCTCATAATTTGTGAAGTCAAATTGAAAATTAAAGTCTTTCCTCCATACACAGATTCATTCTATTGGAAAATATACTCTGAATTTTGACCAAGATAAAAAATTTCCCAGGACTGACAGAACTTTTAAAGAACAGCAGGGTTAAGATGCACATTCACCTCCAAATTGCTAATCCCCCGCCCTTTTCTTTTTTCATCTTTAGCCTCTGATGGTTCCATTCTTCCTCTATCTTGGTTCACTTTCCTACACTTATCCTTCCATGTCTGTTATTTTTCCCCAAATTTCCTCATCACTCTTCCTGTTTTTTTTTTTTTTTCACTCACCTTAATTTCTCTCTCTACTTCTCCTTTCCTACAGATTCTTACTATCTCCTCTTCTCAAATATTCCACAGAAAAGTAATTTTACATTTGTCTACAAACAGTTGACACATCTTGTGGAGCATCATGGAGTACTCTGTCATTCTCCTTACTGTGGGCACCACTTGTTTCCCATTCACTTGATACTCTCTGGCTGCCACTCTATCACAAAACTGAAACTGAAACTGCTCTCTCTGAAGCCACTAATAATCTCATAATTCTCATACTCAGTGATCTCTGCTCACTCCTTAACCTTCCAGAGTACTTATTTTTGGCCTTTGGCACTTTACTTCACTTTGTCCTTCTTTATTATCTTTCCTATCTTTACTTCCACAAGATACTTCCAGTTTCCCTCTTGCTCTATTGGACACTCTGCTCAGTACATTTTCCAATTTCCCCCTTGTCTGTATTTTGTATCAGCCAAGGGCCTTGATTTCAAATGATAGAAACTAGCTTTGTTGATTTAAACAGTAGATGAATTTATTGAATAGAAATTGACTCTAACATAGAATTGGAGGAATCAGCTAGAAATTTTTCTAGAAGGAGAAGAAGGCAACCAGCCAATAGGCAAAATCATGCCCCAACACTAGTTCAGTGAGGGCTGCAGTCACAGCTGCTGAACTTCACCTGGCAGAGCTCATACTGCCAATGCCATTGTCATGGATGCAGGCTGCATTTGCTGCAATCTTGATACTGGTGCCTTGTATGTCTATGCTACCCAAATTCACTTTTATTCTTTTGTCTCCCTCTCTTCACATCCCAACTCCTGGTCAATTGGTTTGATTTGCCAAAGTTAGGTCTAGTCCCTTCACTTAAGGTGCAGGTGGAATGGGAAAGTAAGGTTATGCTTCTTTTAGCTCCTAGAATGTATTGTAGCCTCTCAACACACCAGACTCGTGTTGGGAAATGAGATCAGATGTTGGACATACAATAAATAACATAGAGCCACTACTCCTTTTAATATCACTGCCTCAAGATTCTTTCCTTGTCCTCATATTTTCTTTTCCCACTCTCGAACGGATCCATAACCATCCCTTCATCTAGCCCAGTGACTCTCAAGTCATTATTTCTATTTAGCTCCAGTGAACTCATCTTGCTAGCACATCTCACCTGAATGTTCAGAGGACATTTCTCTCCATAAATTTGCCAATTTATCTGTGTTCTCAATTTCAATTTTTGATGACAAACTGCTTAACAACTAAATAATTCCTCTTCCCTTTGCTATTGTCTGCACATATAAAATATCACTAAGTCCTAGTGACTCTATATTCTGAATTCTTTGGAATGTATCTATCTATCTTCCTCCTCACTCCCAAGGTCATAAACAGATTAGATACTTCACAGGCATTTCAGTCACATGGGGAGCATTTTTAAAATGTGTATTCCTGGACCTCATTCTTTATCTACTGAATTCATTTCTATAATAATATTTCACAATGACTATTTTACACAAAAACTCTCCCAGGTGATTCTGATGTTTAATCTGGTTTAGGAATCATTGGACCATGTAAGAGCTTCCTGACTAGTATCCCTGATTCCAGTTTCCCTTCCCTGTAGCCTATTTTCTACACTATCAAATAATTAATTTTAAAATATCTTACAATGTCCCTTCCTGTCTTAAAAATTTTCAGTGCATGCCTTAAATTTAAGGGATCAAGTTCAAGATCATTCACATGGCATTCAATTCATTTTCTAACCCAAACCCTTCAAATCTTTCCCTTTGACCCTTGTCCGCTCAACAGGACATTCATTAGTGTTCTTATATATTTAACACACACTTAAAATGTTTTTACGTTTTTACTAAATGTGATAATTCTTATGCATTTTGGAACTGAAATAAGTGCATTCATTTCCATTTCTTCAATTCTCCAAAATAGTTCCTACCTATCGTAGTAATATTAAAGAAAATCAAAATGTCTTTCTGATAAGTGTATGGTTTTCTTACAAATCCTGTTCCCTAGTTTTCTCCTTACATATCCTTAGTGATGTTATTTTTATGTTTACTCCATCTCATTTCAGAGGACATTCAGTGTGGACATGGAAAAGGAAAATGCAACATTGCTGATGGACTTTGCTCTCACACCACTTGCAGATTGACCAGAGGGGAAAATTCCCCTGTTCCTGATGTTCTTGGTGGTATATCTCATCACCATGGTGGGGAACCTAGGGCTGATTGCTCTCATCTGGAATAACCCTCAACTTCATATACCCATACACTTATTCCTTAGGAGTGGATGCTTTGCTCTCATCCACAGTGACCCCAAAGATGCTGGTCATCTTAGCCAAGAGAAAAATGTCACTCTCTGAATGCATGATACAATTTTTTTTCCTTTGGATTCAGTGGAACCACAGAATGTTTTCTCCTGGCTACAAGGGCATATGATCGCTGTCTAGCCATATGCAACCCTTTACATTATTCAGTGATTATGACCAATAGACTAGGCATCCAGCTGTCAGTCTGGTCACTTATAGGTGGATTTCTTCATGCCTTAATTCATGAAGGTTTTTAATTCAGATTAACATTCTGTAACTCCAATGTAATACATTATTTCTGTTGTGACATCATACCGTTTATTAAGATTTCCTGTACTGATACATCTATAAATTTTCTGATGCTTTTTATTTTCTCTGTTTCAATTCAGTTATTCATCATTTTGACGGTTGTTTTCTCTTACACATCTGTTCCCTTTACAGTCTTAAAAAATAAGTCTGTACAAGACATAAGAAAAGCCTTCTCCACCTGTGGATTCCATCTCTTTTCTGTCTCTTTATGCTATGGCCCTCTTCTCTTCATGTATGTGCACCCCTTGATCACCTCAAGCAAACGATCAAGATATGATGGATTCTCTGTTTTATACTGTCATTATTCCTTTTTTTAAATTCAATTATCTACAGTCTGAGAAATAAGAAAGTCATAGAATCTGTGGCTAAAATGTTAAAAGGGAAATGTTGAAGTGAAATTCTCATATTAATATGTATCTTTTTAAAAAAGTCTGTTATAAAATTGTTGCAGTTAGATGTGGTCATGATTTGGTTGGTATATAAAGTTTTCTGTAACTATAATTGTCCTTATATTTTAAAAAATGTGTTATTGTTGTTATTCCTATTTTAAACAGAGAACAGTTCATAACACTTTCTATGGGCTAGCATTACTCTGATAACAAAGCCAGATAAAGACATCACAAATAAAGAAAACTACAGAATGATTTTCTTTATGAATACAGATGAAAAATTCTTCAAGGAAATACTAGAAAATTGAATTCAACATCAAATTAATTTGATTATACAGCATACTCCAGTGTTTTAATGACTTGAGCTGTTAGTATCTAATAAGCTCCTTAAAAAATTTATGCATATTATCCAATTCATACAATAATTTTAATCATGCTATCATGTCACTTAATGTAAAGCTTTTTTTTGGGGGGGGGGTACCGGGAATTGAACCCAGTACCTCATATGTAGGATGCCGATGCTCTGCATTGGCTTCCCTGTATTGGGTTTTTCATTTGTTTGCTTGTTGTTTTTTTTGTTTTTAGGAGGCACTGGTGATGGAACTCAGGATCTCCCATGTGGGAAGCAGGCGCTTAACCATTTGAGCCATATCTGCTCCCAGGCATAAACATTTTAAATGCTTATATGTTATTCAATGTGGCCTTGTAAATGTATTAGGTGTTGAGATGCTGTAGGTTCTCTGAAATGGACTTGAACAGGATGTCTTTGATTTCCAAAACATTGTATATCCTAGAGACGCCCATCACAATGAATGCTCTAGTGGTGGGAAGGCTTGTGTTTGGGTGAGCACAAATGTGTCCAGCATTTCTGCTAGTCATGAAAAGGTCTTTCATTTTCATTCATTGGGAAATGTTGAATTTCACCTCTTGTATGGTTTCACTTCATATACCACATGGAGAAATAAGGAGTCTTGAGAAACCATTCAGAATAAAAATTTTAAATGAGTTAAGACTGTGAAGGCAGTGTCAAATTGTAAGAGGCTATTCTCAGCTTAGTGTACATGTATGAGAAGTGAGAAGAGGTAAGGTGACTCTCACAGTAAACATACCTTATAAGGCCTTTTTCAGTTGTATTTGCATGTTGTCTGTACATCAGAAAAGTTTCCAAAATTCAAGGAATAATATATTAGATAAAAGACTTAGAATTACATTGAGGTATGGGGTAGATCACAAAAGAGAAATGGCAGAAGAGCAATTTTCCCATAATAAAAGAAAAGTTAGTAAGATATATAAATCAATGACATTTAAATATTGGTGGAATGTGTTGTGGAAAACAAAGGAGTTTTGTTGCATATTAACAAAATTCAAATAATTTTAAGATGATATGATGCTCCAGTGTCTTGTGGATGAAGATATGAAAATGAGCAAGAGCTTGAATGTTTTGTGCCAGGAAAGTCCTTGAAAGTAACATTTCTCCTATTCTATACTCTTTAAGGATAATGAGTGATTCATCTTCAGGCCTACCCCCTTTCTTTTTCACTCTGAACACAAAAATCCCACAAAAATTTCTACTCATACCTCTGAGGTCTCAAACCACACAACTACTCATTTCTATGTTTTGCTAAACTCTATTACTTGTCACTCACATCCAGCCTGTACTGTCTTACTTCCCAAACACTACTTCCAGGTTATTCCTCCTAAAGAAAACTCTGATTAAATCATTTCTTTCTTCAGTAGTTTTTAATGGATTAGCATTGTGAACAAATTATATGTATACATGGTATAAATAAATGATAGTGAGATATACAGATAGATCTTTATATTTACACTTGCCTATGTTTATGTTTTCATGCTGTCCTTCAGTACAATCCCAACTTTTATGCTTTCTAGAAATTCACCAAAATCTCTAGTCAATTAATGTGATCACATTTTCACATATGTTATAGACTTACTCCTTTTTGTATATAATTTGTGTCATTTCAGTGTGATATTGGAAGAGAGTTAAAATATATGCCTGTAAATTCCATAGTTTGGACAAGGTATTCTGATGATTTCATTTTAAAAAACTATACATACATATGCATTTTAGTGGGTATTTAAATGTCAATGAGATGAAATATATCTAAGTTCACACAGTTGTCTGAAACACTGGCATGAATGGGGGTGCTACCCCTGGATTAGGAGGCAGGATGAAAGATGAGGGAATTGGTTGGCTAAGGTAAAGTGGCCTGGCCTGGAAAGCTAATATTTGGGAAACAGTGTGGAAGCTCCTCACAAGGCATGTCAAGGGCTCCAACCCATTATCTATATCCACTTGAAGATTGTGTGACATTTCAATAAGGTTGAGCAAGACAGTAGGATAACTGGAGGAAGGGGGCAAAAACTGAGGAGGTTCCAGTAAGAGAGTGTGAAATATTGAAAGTTGCAAGTGATTGCGCAGTGCTGGGATCCTGCACAGAGGCCTATGTTCCTCAATTCCCTTGGGGAAAAAAGGTAGGGCGATCTCTGATGTGAGGGAGCAAGAGCTCCAATATGGTGGAGGGGGTGCAGGAGAACCTCGTGCACTGTGGCCTCTCGCTGCAGCAAGTGAACTTGTCTCCTTCCTGTCAACAACAGTCCTAACCTTCATAGTTATTATGGGAAACACCGGAGAGGTACTTCCCAGCTGGTGCTTTTCAGAGAAGGCCACTTCCTTTTACATGATATCCATTCCAACTACAGAGGGGTCAGATATTCAGTTGTAGCCCAAGTGGATAATGTTGATCCTTAATCTTGTAACTGGAGCCCTTTATAAGCAGAAGAAATTCAGACATAGAGGGAGAAAATCACAGGGAAGAGTTGGAAGAAGGATGTCAATGGAATCCAGAAGGAGAGAACATGGCAATGTGACAGGGAAGCCAAGTCACTCAAAATCTTTAAAGCTGGTTTTCTGCCTTCAGGACAAAAAAGAAAAGAGAAAAAAAAAAAAAAAAAAAAAAAAAAGAGGGTGAGTCAGAGACAAGTTTCCTACTTCAGTATTTCTGAGTTCTTCCTAACAGACTTGCACTGTAGTACAGGCACCCCAATAAGTTCTCTCTGGAAAAGGGCCTGGCACCCACAATGAAAACACAGACTGGTTCTTCTATGCATGGGAGAAGGGCGAGTAAGGGGCCAGTATGATCATCAGAAGCTCCTCCTATGACTTTTGGAGCTACATTTTCCTAATTTGACTCTCATCTAGTTATTGCAGCCCTTTATTTTCTCTAGCTTAGATGAAGGTATAGCTTTAGATTTGCTCATCTGCTTTTGCCTGGGAGAGTTTGAAAAGATGGCACCCTCAGAGCAGTTCCCAGCCATCTGAAGTATCTGATCAAAGCAGTGGTTAACAATCAGACCACACACCTCCTGAGTATGGAGGATTTTGCCTTATGTCACACCCTGGTATCAACAAACTACATCATGAATGCCAGCTACATTTCCCACTGTTGCATGCCACAAGGCTTGGGGATGGGGGTGGTAGCCAATGGAGGGAGGATGAAATTCACTTGTATTTACCACAATTTACCATCCTCTTCCATCTGCTCTTCCTTGGATGCTGCAGTGTCCCACTAGATTTATGGAGTTTCAAAATGATGGATTCAAACAGTTCTTGCCAGAGCAGTGGCTTTTTTAGGTGAAAGGACTGATTCCAGAACTCCCTACCCACCATTTCCCTGCTATTCTTCACATGCCATTCATGGTGATGAAAGCAAAATCACACCTCCTTCATCATATTCATTTTCTTTACCGTACTGAGAGAGAACAGCATTCAACTAAGAAATTGAGAAGGATTTAAAACCAAACACCTCTCAATTTATGGTGGTACAACTTACCCAAAGACCTGAGGCAAATCCACCAAAGGTAATCAGTTATTGGTACAACCCAGAGCTTTGGGTATTAGTTTTCTTATGTTTAGCATGGGCCATTGTATTACTGCCCAACTCCTTAGGCCTTTGTATAACCATGGAAACCAGAAGCAACCACGCCCACTGACGTGCATGGACCAAAAAGAGACTTACACTGAATGAAGTTGAAATGCCAGATTTTCCTTGGTATAATGGAGAATATGATATACAAGACTTAGGGATATTGGAGGGTTGGAGAAGATTTATCATGTAAGACTTTCTCATCCACCCCCATGTGTGTCCAGCAGTCTCATATTTAACCACAACTGTGAGAAATTGTGAGGAGAACTCCAGCATCATTGAAAACCTCTGTGGTTTCCTTACTCTCTAAGCCACTGAACTGGGATCCTTAAAGAAAATGTGAATAATTAGGTCCCAGGATAGAATGGACCAAGTGGTGGTACTTCATTTCCAAAGACAAGGGCCTGGTTTCCATAAAGGACAGCATTGTCAGACTAAAGCTGTAATCAGAATGCTCTTACTTACAGAGACCCATGGCATTGACTAGTTGATCATAACATCCTTAGAAGACAAATAAATGTCAAATTATTAATTTTTACTTGATTTCTATAAGCAAAAGAATTCTAGATGAAATAAACAGATTTGATTTGAACCATCAAACCAAGTATCACGAGCCCTCAATGAATTCCAAGACTTGAGCCAGTTTACAGTCTCAGAACCCCTTGAATGAAGGTGAAGTCAAGCTCCTTCAAGGAAGGACCCTACTACACTGCCAAAAATATTAACTGTTGGGAAAGTATAGATGAAAAATTGTAGAATTGGAAATCTTACAGTTACATGCAAGATAAAAGAGTCTGAAAAACCGTCCCATATCAGAGGAGAAAGAAAAAAACCTAAAAACCAATTGCAATATGTGATCATGGACTGCCTTATGACTCAAAAGAGAGATACAGCTGGATGAAGTGGTAATAGTTAAAATTGGTATGAATAATAAGCATTATTAATATTCTTGTTTTGATAATGGTGCTGTGGTTAAGAGGAATTCTGTATATTATTTCTGCAAAATTTTCTGTAAATAAAAAATTCTAAATAGAAATGAGTTTATTTTAAATGGTATATTTTGGTGAAATATTAGGTATCAAAAATCACTAAATTCCCTAGTTACCTGTGTTTTAATTATTGTTGTTGGTTGTTGTACTTATTAGTATATTTTATTAAGTATTATTTGCAATAATAAACATTTTATAGTTTTTGAAATAATATAATCCAACAACTATTTCTAGCCCCTACAGAAAATCTGACAGTCTAAATATTTAAAACAGTGTAAGCACTGGAGAAATAAAGGAACTATAACCTCTAGTCTAAAAATGCTTATTGACTTACTGAGCCACAGTTAAGTAAGTTCACAAATGTTTCTATCAACATAGGTTACCATTAATATACAACAATTTTTTAATGATAAACCACATTAATAAGTAAATGAATAGCTAGACTTTTCATCTAACTTAATGTACAGTATTGTTCTTTAACTGACAAAAAAAAGTTTACACAAGAACTATATGCTCTTTTGCAAATTTTTGATGTCATTTTATATAGTATTGAATACAGTTTTATGATGTAAACCAATCTCAACCCTTTTTATAACCGATATACATGTCATATCTCTTGAGATAGATATTATTACTCCTATAATCATCCTTTGTTATTGCTGTTTTGGAAATAATAGTTGGAGCAATCAGTCACCTTGTCAAATTGAATGCACTAGGATATTAGGGATTTCAATGTTAGGTCTCATGTGGTACATTTTAAGAAGAAGAAGTTGGTTTGTATTTGAGCAAATCATCTCTAAACTGTACTTAATCCTACAAACTTCTTAATTCCATCAACTGATTATGAAAATAAAAATAAAAAATAGCAAGCGGTTGAGCCCCAGCTCCTCACATGGAAGTTCCCCCAGTGCCTCCTAAAAAACAAAGACAAAACTACAAGCAAGCAAAAAAACAAAAAAACAAAACACAACTCAGGGGAGCAGGTGTGGCTCAGTGGTTGAGCGCCGGATTCCCACTTAGTAGGTTCTGGGTTCAATTCCTGGCCCCAGTACCTCAAAAAGAAAAAAAAAGGCAAAATCCCTAATGGAAATTTACGTAGCCTCCTAGAAAAAAGCATGGTCATTTTCAAAATAGAAAAGCCTTATATTTCATGTCCACTGAAATAAAAATAATGAAATAACATATGTGAAAAGTATAATAAAAGAACAATAGACTTAAATTCAGTAATTTACAATAGGATTTTCATTGAGATGCTGTGTAAATCTAAATAAGTCTTTAACCTCTCTGGGTTTCACTTTCCTAACCAAGAAATAAACATATTGACCATCTATTATGAATGTGTTTAGTTATAAATTAACAAAATCTCTTTGAAAAGAAGCCTAATGCATAGAACTATATGTGCAAATGGTTCAGATAAAAATAAATATATTTTTTATATTCTTTATGATATCTTCTACTTCAGTGATGACTGGTATGTGAAGGAAACATACTCCTTCTCAGTGGAGGATGGAAAGACAGGAGTGGTGGCGTATTGTTTGATTCATGCTTCCAACGACACATACAACTCACAGACCACAGTTCACCACCTTCAATGACAAAATGTCACCCTAGTGTTACCTTATTCAATCATTGTAGAATTATTTGTTATTCAAAAGAAATAAGGAAAAGTTCAAACTGATAATGAAAAAATCAAATATAAGACATTCCTTTTCTGAATATTATTCTTAAACAGGAAAGATGTGAAAATCAGAAAAAGAATGTACAAATGGTCATGAAAAGAAGAACTACTTTAACAATCATGGAAGTAAATTGGTGAGATAAATTTACTTCACCATAAGAAACAGAATAAGAAAGCTGTCAAAAAATATACTGTAATTAGACACATAAATCCTCCTTTGCCTGAAACTAACTGCACAAGAGATTCTATTTATAATAAAAACGTTTTTTTACTGAGGGTTTTTTTTCAGGGCAAGTTTAACATCTTTATTCCTCAAGCTGTAGATTAAGGGCCTCATCGTGGGAACCACAATGGTTTAAAAGACAGAAGAGACTTTTTTCCCCTTATTCATAGACCCTGCAGAAGATGGTTGGAGATATGTAAATGAAAATGATCCAAAGAACAGAGAAACCGCAATTATGTGGGAACTGCAGGATCTAAAGACTTTGAAATTGCCCTCAGTGGAACTGATGCGGAAGATGCTCAGAGAATGAAACCATAAGAGATAAAGATGGTAAGACTGGGAATGATGATGTTGATGCCTGACATAATTAATACCACCAGCTCATTGACAAAGATGCTAGTACAGGAGAGCTCGAGCACAGGAAGGATGTCACAGAAATAATGGTTGATCATGTTGGTATCACAGGTCAGTCTCAGCATGCATGTGGTGTGGGCCATAGCACTAGAAAATGCCATCAAGTATGAACCAAAAATATAGATGGAATAAACTTTAGGGGACATGGCAATGTTATACAAGAGTGGATTTCAGATGGCCACATAGCAATCACAGACCATTGATGTCAGCACATAGCCCTCAGAGATGGCAAAAATGCAGAAGTAAAACTGTGTCATGCAATCATTATAGGAGATAATATTCTTCTTTTGTAAGAAGTTGATTAGCATTTTGGGTGTAAATACAGAAGGATAACAGAGGTCTATGAAGGACAAATTAAAGAGGAAAAAGTACATGGGAATGTGAAGGTGGTAATTCAGCCAGATTAGAGTGATCAAACCCAAGTTTCCCAGCACAGTAAACATGTATATTGCTAGAAAAAGGAAGAACAGGGGGAGTTGGAGATCTGGGTGGTCTGTTAATGCCAATACTATTAATTCGGTCACAGTAGAACCATTTCCAGCAGCTATTCTTCCCTGGTAGATCTGTGGGATAAGAAAAATGGGGTACATCAGAGGGCAACCCAGAGCTTCCCTCAAGATCTCATCCCCCTGGATGGGTGAGACAGGGAATGTTTCAGACTATCCCAACATTGACCCACAGAATCTGCCTTTACACCAGATACCAGGTAACAGAAATTTCCCCTTATTAGAATCCTTGAAGCCAAGTACAAGAAAGATCAGCTATAACTTATTAATATTCTTGTTTTGATAAAGTGCTGCAATAGGTGATTGTGAGGGGTAGAAAAAACAAAGGAAAAGAGTGGAAGAAAAATGGGCCAGGAAACATTCATAGTCTCCCATGTCCTCATCTTTTTACTCACCCTAACCAATAAATTTGGAGGCAGAGACTCTATAACCTTTAGCTTGTTTCTTATGCAGATTTGATCCTCGTGGAGTGGGAAACATGAAAAATATATCAGGATCCAAACTAAGAGACAGGCTCTAGTTGAGGTTCAGTAGCTGCCCCAGAGAGTAAAAGCCAAAAATCTGCAAGAGTAAGAGTTGCCTCCATGGCAAGGCAGCTTATATACTGAGATATGGGAACTCTGAGGCACCTAATATTTCTGAACATTCTCTGCTTCTCCTCAGATTCTTCCACCATATTTATTTCAGTGTCAGAACTGCATAAAATGGGGGAGAAATTGGCATGTCTTAATCCCTGGCCTTCTATCTCAATATAAGGAGGACACAATATGAATACATTTCAGAAACTCACCCTTCTTTTACCAGAAAACCTCCATACTTTCTGATCTGTTATTCTCTCCTGTGTTCCTGGAAGAGCAATTTGAGGCCATGATACTTGTTCCTTTGTATCTAAGTAGATGCACATCAGTAATTTGTGACATGTCCTGGGAATTGTTCTTTGCTACAGAGCTAAAAGGATATTCCAAATCTGTACCATCTTGTCTCTAAGGAGAAATCTGTCTATTGCATTGTTCCTTTCCATCTTTATTGATTGTGGGAAGAGTTGCACAACTCTCTGAATATACTAAAACTTGTTTTTTTATATATACTTTAAATGGGTGTATATGTGATTATATCTCAATGAAGTTGTTACCTGAAAAAAAATGAAATACACTCTTTATAAAAAGATGAAACAAGAAGAAAAAAGAGAAATTATTTGGAAGTCAGTGAAAGTGTAAATCCAGTGTATGAAAATATGTGTAATATCATTATTTCAGTGTTTACAGGGAAATTTGTGGCTCTTAAGTTCCTATATTGATAAAGAAGAGAGGTCACAAGTCAAATACATTAAGTTTTAATCTTATGAAACCTGTATAAGCAAATTCTGGTTAAACCAAAAATAAGCAGAAAATTAAAATTATAATACTGACAGCAGAAAGTAATAATATAGGAAAGAAAAATCATTACCTAAAATCAATTAATCTAACAATGGTGTTTTAAGGCTCATAGAAGGGATAATACTCTACACAAACTGACAAGGCCAAAAAGATAAAAGACTCAAATTATTAATATCAGAAATATGAGAGGACATTACTACAGATCCAATGGCATTAAAATGAAATTAAGGTTATATTATGAAAAATTTATGCTAATTATCCAGTCAAATGAAATGGATACATTCTTTCACACACACAACTGCCAAAGCTCACTTAAGAAGAAATAGGCAACCAGAATGGCTGTACATGTATTAAAGAAATTGAAATTGTAGTTTTAAAGCATCTTAAAAATAAAATTTCAGGCTTAGAAAACAATGCTGTGGAATTCTACCAAACATTTACAGAAGAAATAGTAGTATTTCTACATAAACTCCTTCAAAAAATTAAAGAAGAACAATGTTATTGTATTTATTTCTATCAAGCAATCATTATCCTGATATCAAAAGCAGGCAATGCCTTTACAAGAGAAGAGAACTGAGACAAATACTCTTCATGGAGTAAATTAAAAAATAATTAACAAATTTTACCAAATTGAATCTACCAATAATATTGAAAAATAATACATTGCAAAAATTAAAGTATATCTTAGAAATGAAAAATTGGTTTTATTTATGAATATAAATAAGTGTTATTCACATAATAAAGCATATCTACAAAACATCTACAGCTAATTTGACACTTAAAAGAATCCTTACACCACATTAAAAACTAATGTAAGGATTTCCATTCCCACTGCTTATATTTGGCTTTTTGCCAGAAGTCATAGACAGTGTTTCTTTCTTGTAAAATAAGAAATCAGATTATCTCTATTAACAAATGAAATGTTTTTATGAAAAAAATCCCAAGACTTTTTTAAGTCCACTATATAAATGAGTATATCAAAAGTACAGAATACTATATCCATCCTATTTCTACATATTAGTCATGAAAAGAATGGAACTTAAATGTTTAAGAAGCAGTGCAATTACAAAAGCACCAAAACCATGAAGAATGTAAGTAAAATCTAAAAAAAATGCTTATATGAGAAATTAAAGAATATTGATATAAATGGGAACAAACCTAATGTATATGGATTAGAAGATTCACTTCTGTTAAGATATCCATCCTCTCTAAATGGATACACACATTCCATGCAGTTAGAATACATTCCTAGAGGATGTTTTATAGAAAGCTGATTCTCAAAAAAGCATGAAAGACCAAGCGAACAAGAATGGTCAACACAATGCTGCAAAAGAAAAAAGTTGGAGGACTCACACCAGCAGTTTTCAAGAATTAATATTATTCTACAAAAATAAAGAGAGTGTAGTATTAGCAAAAAGGTAGATTGAAAAGATGGAATATAGAGTCCACACATTAACCCTCACATAGAGAGTCAATGGACCTAAAGATAAGGGCAAAACTAAAAAACTATGAGTAGATAAAAAGCAAAACTATAAAACTATGAGTAGAAACATAGGGAAGCATCATCTGGACCTTGTGTTAGCCAGGTGTTGCTTAGACTTTACACTGAGAGCACAAGCAAAACACAAAAACAAGATAATAGGACCTTATCAAATTAAACACACACACACACACACACATTTATGAATAAAAGGACTTCATTATAAAAGTACAAAGACCTCCTACAAAATGAGAGAAAATTTATGGAGACCACATGCCCTATAAGTTTATATTATCTAGTATATATAAGTAAATTCAACACTGAACAAAAAGACAACCAATTTTAAAAATGGACAAAAGTCCTCTGAGTGCAGGGACAGTGTCTGTCAAAAGAGGATGACCCAGTGAAGTGTTCTTTTTATTGATGACTACCCTTGTGAGTCTATGCTCTTGTAACTGAGACTTAGCCTGCAGTTGTGGGGTGCCTAAGGGTTGCCACCTGGGAGCCTCCTTGATGCTCAAATGTGGCCTCTCTCTAAGCCAATCTCAGCATATGATTGCATTACCTTCCTCCCAACGTGGGACATGACTCCCGGGGATGAGCCTCCCTGGCAACGAGGGATTAATACCAAGTGCCAACTGGCAACACAACTGGAAAAAGACCTGAATAAAAGGGGGAAGTGGTAAAGACAAATGAGTTCAAGTGGCTAAGAGACTTCAAAGAGAGTCGGGAGGTCATCCCAGAGGTCACTCTTACGCACACTTCAGTAGGAGCTCATAGAACATCTAAGTGCCTATCACCCCACACGGAGGGGCTCCTGAGAGCTCTGGAGACACCCAAGTCCTATATAAGTGGGGATAGACCCAGAGTTAGTGGGCTCTATTTTGGAATCTGTGCTCCTGAGAGTGACAGAATTGGACTCGAATGGGTCCTCCCTGCACATGGTTCATCAGTCCCTTCTATTCAAATCTATATGTGATGCAGAAGTTTTTAGGTATACTTCCAGAGACTGGAGCCTCTGGCCTACCTATGTGCCAGGTGTGCATGGAATCTCGGTGGAGCTGCAACTCCTACCCTACAGCTCAATGGACTCATCCAAGTCACCTGGCGAGGAGACAGCGATGGGCAGTGGCCATCCCAGGGAATGGAGAGGGCCTGCATCTGCAGGCAGGATCATCCCACCCACCATATCCATGGGATATAAGCCCTCTCTCACTTGGAGGTGGAGTGGACATCACCATCCCAGTCCCCTCAGGATTGGGGGAAGAACTATGGACTAGAGTGGACTTGATGGTATTCTCTTGTTCACATATGGTGATTCTAGCAATGCAAGAAATTATAACAATGAGGTGGAGCCAGTGGCCACTAGACACTTTTGGGGCAGGGAGGGGATGAGCAGTTGAAATACAGTGGCTTCTTTGGGATTTGGAGGTTGTCCTGAGTACCTCTGTGGCAATGGATGTAGGCCATTTTAAGTCAGCACACACCACTCGGAACTGTGTGGGAGAGTGTTGTCTACGGTGTGAACTGTGGTCTGTGGTTGGTGGCAAGGCCCCAGGATGTGTAAGTCCATTGAGGGTGGTGGACCACACTTGTGGGAGATGTTTGTGTGGGATGTGGTGGGAGGTGTGGGAGGTGGGCAACATGGGAATCCCAGTGGGTTGCGTGTAACATTTTGGGTAATCTAAGCACCTCTTAAAATATATTTATATATATACATAAATAACATTTTTGTAAGCAAATGCACATATATGCGTATATATTTATATATCATTTTGCAAATGTTGGTATGTATTGTGAAAATTTTGATTTTTACCCACAATTAAAAAAAAATGGACAAAAGATTTAAAGAGACATTTCTCAGGAGAAGATGTATAAATGCCCATAAACATATATAAAAAGAGGCTCAATATCATTAGCCATTATAGTAACGCAATTCAAAACTATTTCACACCCCCTAGAATTGCTTCAATTAAAAAACGGATAATAAGTGTTGGGAAGGAGGTGGGGAAAAGGAAACATTAATTCATTGTTGGTAGGAATGTTAGATGCTATAGACACTGTGAAAAACAGTTTGGCAGGGTCATCAGAAAGTTAAGTAATGGAATTACCATGTCATCCAACAATCCAGCTTCCATTTATGTACATCAAAGCATGGACTCAAACATGTATTTGCACACCAGTGTACATAGCAGCATTATTAACAATAACCAAAAGGTGAAAACAACCCAAATGTCCATCAACAGATAAATGGATAAACAAAATGTGGTATAAACGTAAAATAGAATATTATTCAGGCATAAAAAGGAATGAAGTTCGGATACATGTGACAACATTGGATGAACCTTGAAGTCATCGTGTTGAATGAATTCAGCCAGACACAAAAGGAAAATATTGTATGAGCACATTGATATGAAATAATTTGCATAAATAAATTCACAGAGTCAGAAACTAGAATACAGTTACCAGGGATGTGGGTGGGGCTAGTGAATGGGGAGTTGATGCTTAATTGGAACACTGTCTTTTTGGGGTCACTGAGAAGTGTTGTAATGAATGGTGGGGATGGTAGCACAGAGTTGTGAATGTAACTAACACCACTGAATTGCATATTTGGAAGTGGTCTAAATGGCAAATTTTATAAGTTACCAGAATAAGAAATGTTTTAAACCATAGAACTATCCAACACAGTGAACCCTAATGTAAACTATGATCTATATTTGATAGTATAATTATGATAATATTGTTTCATCATTTGTAACAAAGATACCACACTAATGCAGTGTTAAATATAGGGAAAATTGTGTGTGAGGGTGGTGGACAATAGGGAACTCTATACTTATTGCATGATTTTTATGTAAATCTTCCACTTCTCTAATAATAAAATGAACCATATATGTTAATATAAATCTTAAACCTGTAATACATCTAGCAGGGGACAAGAGGGAAAACCTTAGTGCCACAGGATTTTGCAAAGATGCTGAAAATGAGAAATCCAAAGGCCACTCTATAAAACATGCACACAAAACTGTTAAATTGGATGTTTTCAAAATTAAAGCCTATTTTCCTAAGAAATTTAATTAAAAAATGAAAGAAAATACAAGCCACGGACTGGGAAAAAATATTTGAATATGAGAAACTTCCATCCAGAATATATAAAGGACACTTAAAAATACGAAAACAGTTTTTAAATACATGAGCAATATATGTGAGCCAACTATAACAATAAATATATAAGATTGCAAATAAGCACATAAGCAGATGCTCAATATAATTTTTCATTAGAAAAACACAAATAAAAACCAAAATGATGTGCCATCACAAAACTATTAGGATGGCTAAAATGCAAAATTAAATAAAACTGAAAATTGAATTATCATACATATCTAGTAAGAGCACAAAATGGTACAGTCAGTTTGGAAAATAATTTGGTAGTTTATTATAAAGTTGTTCCACTCCAAGGTACCTACCAGAGTAAATAAAAGCTTATGTTCTCATAAAACTGTACAATTATATTCAAAATGGTTTGAATATAACTGGTTATATTCATCTGGTTAGAGGATAAATAAACTCTAGTACATTCATACAATGAATCCTATAGAGCAATACAGAGGAAGAATTATTGATATATGTAACAACATGGATGAATCTCAAAATCATTATGCTATGAGAAATACTACATACTTTATGATTCAATTTATATGAAATTCAGGGAAAGGAATATAAAGCAACAGAAATCATATTAATAGACATTAATCTAATATCTGGGGGTGGGAGAAAGGTTTAACTATTGAAAGAACATGGGGGAACATCTTAATTTTGGTGATGATTTCTCTAAAACGTGTTTTTTAGAACTGTAAACTAAACTTGGAGAATTGTACTCTATTTAAATTATACTTTAAGAAAAGAAAATTTAAACACATGCAAATAATGAATTTCCACTTCATATCTTCACATCTATGAAAATTGCTAAAATTAGAAACTATTGGTAAACATGTGAAATAATTTCAGTGTACCTCTATTAATGGTGGGGATATAGAATAATAAATCACCTTAGATACAGTTTGGAAGTTTCTTATAATGTTAAAAAAAAAAAAAACACCATATGATATAACAATTCAATACCTGGATATTTACCAAGCAAAAGGAAAACACAGAATTCAAAAATGACTTGCACATACTTATTATTAGCAACACATTAATTTTGTCCAAAATCTGAGCTCAACCCCACTGTCCACTGGGTACAGAATAGATAAGCAAACTGTGGTATAATCATACAAAACAATATTACTCTGCAATAATAAATATGAACTACTGAGAAACGCAACAAAATGGAATCTAAAACTAGTATGATGATTGAAAGGTCATACACAAAAGAGCATATGTTGTATGATTCTATTTTTAGAAGATCTAGAATAGACACAAATGAATCTATCAAGATAGAAATTATAGTAATTTTGTCTAAAAGGAGGTCATGAGAAATGACTCCACAAAATGAAGTGGAAACTTTCTGGTATGATAGATGGAGTAACTCATGTTCTTGGTGGGAATTGGATGGTTATATACTTAAGAAGCGATGAAACTGTATACATAAGATTTGTAAATTTTACCATATGTAAATTACCCTTCAGAAATGACAAAATTAAAGTAGAAAATTTATAAGCTCAATATTTTGAACTATTAATTCAAAATATACATTGAGAATTATTATGAAAAACTATTGTAGATAGCAAGTACTACCATTAAGCCCATAAAGTAGATGAGGTAAAGAGTCTCAGAGAGACTAAGTAACTTGACCAAAACCACACATACTGTAGTTGGAGGAGTCTGAATTCAAGTTCCATCAGTCTGATTCTAGAGCCCATTCTATTAATCTTTCTCTATTTTACTTCTCTTTGGATGTGAAACAATTCAGAAGATGAATAATATATAAGCTATGATATAATATTATACCAGTCCCAGAGAAAGATAGAAAAGTTTTGGAAATGGCAAATGACTCAAAGAATTGAGCATGGACCCTGGAAGCTAATATAGGGGACATGAAGGAGGCTATTGCCTCCCTGTACAGAGCACTCAAAATTCCTAACGCGACCTACTACTTGGAGAAGAATGATACCCAAAGGAATGACTGTTAACTAATTGACAAAAGACGTAAACACAGGTTCAGTAATTTCTTCCCTTAAGAGCCTGGTCAAACTTTGCATAAAATCCTAAATGAGAGGCTTATTCACCAAGCTTCCAATCAAGACACTGAGATCCATAGAGAATAAGATAAATTCACATCAGCCAGTTCATGGTTTGGAGACATAAAGTTGCACCGAAATTATTCTAGGCAAAATCACAGAATCACAGCCCTTTCCTCTAACTACCATTCCAGCTTCTCAGAGACTGAGATTCGGGCTACTTCATTATGCTCCATTATCAGAATCTGTCTCCTTCAGGACAGTGACAGGGAAAGAACACTGAAGCGCCATCAGTAGTAAAGTCTCCAGGCAGAAAGAGGGCTAACATCACCCTTGTTCTGATGTTTTCCATCCCGCAGATACAGGAGTGGAGAGGACTGGGGAGGGCCCCCGCCCATCCTGAACAATTCATAGTGATTTTGAGGTGAGATTGCATGAAGCGGAGGTGTAGGAGGAATGTAAAACATTAGGGGGAATCCTAAGCACTTTCACCTAGCCAGGTAGAGAGTATCTGAAAGGTAGGAGGATGAATGTGGGCTGAGCAATGGGGTTGAAAGAGAGAAACAGGGACTTCACTGTCTCAGAGCTTCCAGAATTTCCATAGGGAGGGGTCCCAAGTACCCCTCCTGGCTCCTTTGCTCCCTTATGCTTCAGTACCTTGTCCATCCCATTCATCTCATCAAGACATTGTTTCCTTATCTTTCACGTGTGGACATGAATTTTGGTGCTAACACTCAATGACTTTATGCTCAACTGCATAGGTCCAATAGAGGTGAGAAAATTCAAAAACCTTGAAGGAAAGTTCAAATGATAGAAGAACGGCTGTCCCAACTGTCATGCTTAAGCCTCAATAGTCCTCACTCAAGAAACAAAGGATCTGAATCCCTTCCTCATGTGACATTCTTGTTATTTCCTCACAGATAACACCCCTGAAGACAATGGCAATGGGAAATTACTCTTTAGTGACTGAATTCATTCTGGTAGGATTTACAGACAAACCAGAACTCCAGCTACCCCTATTCTTCCTCTTCTTAATGAACTATGTGGTCACTGTGATAGGGAATATGAGAAGGGCATAATTGGAACAATTGGTGATATCTGAATAAGGCGTGAATATTAAGCAACATTAATTTTCTGGTTTGGATAATGCACTGTAGTTACAGAAGGAAGCTGGTGGAAGAACACAGAAGAATTCTGTATACCAGTGGCACAAAATTTTTGAAAATAACTTAAAGATAAAAACTATACAAGGTATAATATTAGTGAAATATTGACAGCAAAAACATTAAACTCCAAAGTTTCTTGTCTCATTTATTATTGTTGTAACTATTTTTCTTACATTTTATTTAGTATTACTTATAATAACATACATTTTATTTTTGCTATTGAAAGAATGTAATTCAATTCAACAACTATTTATTGCCCACAAAGAAGGTCTAAAATTCTAAATATATAAAGCAGAAGAAGCACTGCAGGAATGAATTATAGCCTGTATCTTGAAGACATTTACTGTCTTTTTGAGACAGAGTTAAGTTCACATATCATTCTATGAACATATTTTATTATCATTTATACACACCTATTTTTTTTCATTATAAACCTCATTGATAACTAAAGCAATGGCTATAAATTTCATCTAATAATGTACAGTATTTTTCTTTATGTGTCAAATAAAACTCACCATAAGAACACATATTTTGCAAAATATTTGATGTCATTATAGGTAGCAATTAATGCAATTTTTATAATGTGAACCATACTCTGTCCTTATTATAACCTGAGATACATGCTATTTCTCCTGAGATACATATTCTATCTCTCCTAATCATCCTTTGTTCATGCTGTTTTGGCAATAAAAGGTTGAGTAGTAAGTAACACTTCAATATTGAACCCATTGGTAAATTAGAGGTTTGCAGGAGCTGGTAGCATGTAGGACAAGTTGGACATTCTCAAAAGGGAACAGGAAAGTAAGAAAAATAAAAGGAGGGGTGGTTAGAAAAATAGAGCAAAAGAATAAGATCTGAGGATTTGGTTCTACGTCAAACTGCATACACAGTTTGTAATGAAAGCATTTCTTCAATCCTGTTGCCGAGACCAGTAACAATATTCATAAGGATGAGAATGTTTCATGAGTTTAGGTGAGCAGGCTGAATTTGAATGTTAACCCAGGTGATTGGGAACTCTTCATATTTGCCCAGTGTAGGAAGAGACTACGGTGCCTCTGCAATGTCTACAGATGATCTCAAATAGCACAGGTTCTTGTTTAATTATTTAGACACTTTTTTTTTCAATAGGTAAACAATTTTTTCAAAAGGGACAGCAAGTATCAGGAAAAAAAAAAAGAAAACTTTCAGCCTAGGCGAAGTATTTACTAAAAATAGAACTTAAGTGAGAATCAAGCAGGTTGATATTGGGGTCAGGAAAATGGGGCATGGGAGGTCATTTAAAACCAACATGGTAGGAATTAGCAATGATAAACATCTAGAAAACAAAAAGCAAACTGCAAGGAAAAAATATTCAGTGGAAAGTAGAAAAATGGTAAAATAGCAATAATTGAAGTTATCTTTAGAAAAGGTTTAAATTGTCAATGGCTAGACTATGTCTTAATTTGCCAGGGATGCTATGAGAAAAACGATACATTGGGTTGCCTTATCCAACAATAATGTATAGTCTTGTGGTTTTGGATGCTCGAAGTCCAAAATCAAGATCTTGACATGTCATGTCTTCTCCTGGCCTCTGGATCCTGGGGATCCTTACCGTGTATCTCTGCCTCTGTCACATGGTGATAAGCCTTATTTTCTGGCTTCTTCTTCTTTCTGTCTTACAATGACTTCTGGAATATTTTACTTACAGCATCTAGCTTACTCTTCTTATGAGGACACAAGTCATATGGATTGAGGCCCACCCTGATTCATTTTGGCCTCATCTAAATAATTTCTTTGAAGATCCTATACAGAAAGTAGTCTATTCTTTAATACCAACATCTTCAAAAGTCCTCTTTGCAAATGGGTTCACACCAACAAGAACATGAATTAAAGTTAGAATGTATCTTTAAAGAGGACAAGAGTCAATCCTCAAAAGAACAGATTAAAGATTTTTAAAGTAGTGAACATTTGCCAATATTTTCAAAAGAAAAATAATCCAACATCTGCTTCTAGAAAAGAAATTGCCAAAATTTTACTTAAAAATGCTTCTTTCAGATTATAATTACTCTCCCAGTTATTTGAGGTTTTATAACTTAAAATCCATAAATTTAATATATAGAGGTCAATAAAAGGAGACAAGATTGACTTGTGCTCGATTACTCCAGCCCTATGACTCTAACCATTCTTTAACAACAAATATCCAAAACCTCCAACCTACCCAGAGAAATCCTGTAATTTCCCACAAGGAAGAGGGTAGGGGATTTCATTTTTGCATTATTTTATGTTCTAAATTCTAACTCTGATTTTGTTCATCACTCACTATTTTATCTCCTGATGTTTCTGTCCTTTTCTCCCTGATTTCCAAAAAATGTGACCAGAGACCTTCCTCCTTCATTCCCCAAAGAACTATTAACATATAGTCATTGTGACTTATATGTTTTCTCACAGTTTTACAGACAGTAGAGGATAATGAAAGCACACCATGACACTAGAGCCATATTCAGGGTAAAATTCACTTTCAAAACCCTCATTGATCAACCGCACACAAGGACCATTCATTATTGACCATGCATCTCTTTGGATCCTGGCCTAATGATATATTGCTGGTCTCCTTTCTCCCACCCACATATTCTGCTAAAAACAAGCACCAGAAAACATTCCAAATACAATTTATTTTTTTAGTCAGAAGATGCTGTTTTTCTATTAGAGACAATCATCTCTAACTATTATAACCCTACAAACCACCTCTTTCAAACGAAAGGAACCATCAAACTGTTTTCATACAGAAAAACCCCTGAGAGAAATAAATATATTCCTGTGTCAAAAAGTACAGTCAACATTCAAAATAGAAATATATTATATATCATGTCTACTGAAATAAAAATAAGTAAATTACAGCAATGCTCTCCATATGGAAAAATAGACTTTAATTCAGGACCCTAAAGTTAACTCTAGGATAGTTCATTGAGAAGATGGGTGACTTTAAACTGATCATTGATATTTCTGGGTTTCACTTTTTTATCCAGTAACAAACATATATTGACCATCTATTAAGTATTTTGGAGTGTATGTAAGGTGAAAATACTTTGTTAAATAAGCCTAGAGCATCTTATCTACATCAATGGGAATAATTCTATGATTGTCTTTATGGAACATTGATTCTTTGTAAAACACTGGCATTTGAAGGAGAAATATTGCTACTAAGTGTAGGTTGGAAAATTTGGAATGGACACATATCATTTGATTCATGTATCCAATGACATGCTTCAACTGTCACATGAGGGTAGTCACCCTAGAGGTTCTTTATCCAATCACTGTGGAAACATTCATCATATTCCAGGAGAAAAAAGAGGAAGTTCAAACTGACAAAAGAAACAGATTTTTCCTTAAGGAGATTCTTCCTTAAAGTTATTCTCAGCCTGCAAAAAAAAGGGAGAAGGTGAAGAAAGTGTACAAATGGTGACAAAAATAAGAACACCTACTCTAACAAATGTGGAAATATATTATTGAAAGAAAACACAAATTTCCTTTACCATGATAAGAAAGAAGCAGGATAAGAAAAGAGTCAGCAAGCATATTGTAAATAAACACATTCAACCTCCTTCCCCTGAAACTACCTGCACAGGAGATCCCCTTTCCAATTAAAACATTCTCCTACACAAGGTTTTTCTCAGGGCAAGTTTAACATCTTCCTCAAGCTGTAGACTAAAGGGTTCATCAAGGGTACCACATTGGTGTAAAAGGCAGAGGAGATTTTACCATCATTCATAGAACTGGCAGAAGACAGTTGGATGTACACAAATGCAATCGATCCAAAGAACAGAGAAACTGCCATTATATGGGGACTGCAGGTGCGGAATGCACCTCAGTGGAATGCATGTGGCGAATACTGCAGAGAATGTAACAATATGATATAAAGATTGTGAGAGTGGGAATGATGATATTGATGCCCACTACAGTGAACACCACCAGCTCATTGACGTAAGTGCTCATGCAGGAGAGCTGGAGTACAGGGTGGATGTCACATAAATAATGGTTGATGGTGTTGGCATCACAGAAGGTCAATCTCAGTATGCATCCAGTGTGGGCCATAGCACCTGAAAATGCCATCAAATATGAACCAAAAATAAGGTAGGAGCAGACTTTAGGGGACATGGCAATGTTATACAAGAGTGGATTACAGATGACCACATAGCAATCATAGGCCACTGATGTCAGCACATAGCAATCTGAGATCGTAAAAAAAAAAAAAACAGAAGAAGAGCTGTGCCATGCACCCCTGGTAGGAGATAATATTCTTCTTTGATAAGAAGTTGATTAGCATTTTGGGTTTGAAAACAAAGAAAAACAGAGGTCTATGTAGCATAAGTTAAAGAGGAAAAAGTACATAGGAGTGTTAAGATGGGAATTCAGCCCAATTAGAGTTATTAAGCCCAAGTTTCCCTGCACAGTGATAATATACATTCATGGAAACAGGAAGAAAAGGGGATTTGGTTATCTTGGTGGTCTATTAGTCCCACCAGAATGAATTTGCTCACAAAAGAGCCATTTCCAGGAGCCATTCTACTCTATGGCATCTGTGGGTAAAAGAGAAAGGCTTGTATTAGAGGACAGCCTAGACCTTAAATAGTATCTCGTCTCACAGTAGTGGGCTCCACAATGGGAATGTCTGAGAGTAGCCCAACATAGACCCACAGAATCTGCTTTTTCACCTGATACCAAGAGACACAGATTTCACAGTTTTATACTCCTTAAATCTAAATATAAGAAAGAGCATTTACAACATACCCCACAGAATGAATGTTGCATATAAAATATGACTACTGGAAAAAACAAGTAAAATGAGAGAAGAAAGACAGACCAAGACAGAATCCTTTCCTCTCATCTCATCGTCTTTTATTCATATGTGCTTAGCCTACCCCTCAGGAGAAAAACTGGAGGTAGAGGCCCTGGCATCCTGGAGCTGGCCTCTCATGAAGATTAGATGCTGGTGGGGTGGGAACCATGAACATTGTTTCAAGATCAAAACTGAAAGACTAGAGTCTAGAAGAAGTCCAGCAGCTGCCCCAAGTCACAAAGTAAAAGTCATTTCTATACAAGTAAGAGTTGCCTTGCTGGAGAGGCAACTGTGAGCCCTTTATGTCTCTGAACTTTCTCTGCTGTCCCCTCAAACAAATTCTTCTTCCTGATTCACTTGCATATTAGGACAGCAAAATATGGGTGAATAAGTAGTATTTCTTAATCCCTGAATTTCCATCTCAAAATAGGGGAGATATAATATGAACGGAATTCAGGAACTTACCCACTCTATGCCGAGATGCCTGATTACTATTATTTTCCCCATGGAAGTTGAAGGGCAATTTCAAACTCTAAAATTTTGGTTTCTTTAACTCTAAAATATTGCAGATGAAACTGAATTTCCAATTTGTCCCGGAAATCGTTCAGAGCTACAGATCATAATTTCTTAGTTTAACATTGAACCCCCTAAAGTGGCAGAGAAAAATGGAATATTCTTCAGAAAAGATGCAGAAGATTTAGTGTTGGTTTAATATTAGAGTGCACTTTGTTATAAACAGGTAAGAAACTTGTTCAATCTCTTCTCGAGGGAATAAATTCTGTGAGTAATAGAGACATAAGGGTTTGTATTTACACCCTAAACCACAATATGTCATTAATTCCTTAGAGACTCAATAATTTACTCAAATCTTCACTTCATTCTAGGGATTATTACATCCCCCAATGTAGGAAAAAAAAAAAGTAACTCCTATTTCCCTACCATCTTCATCTCTGAAGGAAAATATTTTGCCTTGTTTTATTGTGTTCTTTCATCCCATATCCAAAGGAGTACATGTGGGTTCTATTTACAGGGTTCTTTTTCATTAGAACAAGGATTGCCGTAATTCACTACAGATGTTTTTTCTTCTGGGTTACCTCCTGGTAAATTCTAATGCATTGAGTCCTTCTACTGTCTTTGTTTCTAAACACCTACTGGAAATTTCTACCTGAATAATCTTAATGGTCTTAAAGGTAACATTTCAATAACTGAAGTCATCAACTTCTTCTCATGATAATAGTAATAATTTGGCCTCTGGAGTCAGAGGGCATGTGTTTGACTCCTATCTCCATAATTCCTGTGTCTAACATCTTGGGCAAGTTATTTCAAACCTCTCTGCCTCACAGAGTTTCCCAGATAGGAATGCAAATAATTGCATCTCTGTCATTGGGTTGTTGTGACTGTAGATTGAGCTAATATAACTGAAGTGCTTAGAACAGTGCCCAAAATGTAGTAAATAGTCCATAAATATCAGCTATCATGATTTAGTTTCCCAAAGTTTCCAGTAGTTTGCTCCATCATAATACTCACCAAGCTTTATTGTTTTTCTTTTAATTCCTGTACTCTCCTTAAAAGTATAAGTTCTGTAAGGACAAAGACCACTTCTGTCCTGTTTGATACTCTGTTTCTGGTGCTAAGGTCAGTACAGATTACATAGTAGGAACTCAATAAATATTTGTAGAAATTAAGTTGTTCTATAGATGAAAACCCTCAGAATATTTTCTGCTATTTCTCATATGCTAACAGTAACATCTACAACCACAATGACCTCCAACCATTTCCACAGCAACCAATGAATTTAGGTACTTTTGAAGGTTTAGCTGACCCGCATTGCTACACTATAAATATGGCTTCTAACCTTTATTCTAAAATTTCTCACAAACTCACTCTAATTCAGCCATCCACACTGCTGCTAGAATAATCTCTGGAAACATAGCTCTGTCTCTCCCTTAATCCAGCCCTTTCAATGTTTCTTCCTTGCCCACTGGATATGAGAACTTGTAATAAAAGTAAAATTCTCCAAAACTATGATTCCTGAGAGGGAGTTCTATTTGATGGCAAGCTATGAAAGAAATATTCCAACTGATTTAATTATTTTGAGCACATTTGTATTGTGCAATATCTGAACCTTCTCAGCAAATATTACAAAAAGTATGTAGGAAAATGTTTATATTAGAGAGAAAGCATGGGTATAATAAACAAAGAACATTAGGCAGGAGAAACAGATTATATTTAAAATTTAAGTTTCCATATATACAAACCAACCTTCTCAATACTAAATTACAGTTTTTATCATGAATGTTCATTGAAAAGGAACAAGAATATCCCTGAATATATCGATGTGCTAAGATACTGCATTTTTTATTAGTGTCTCTGTGATGTACTGATGACCCAGGTAATGATGCATAAAGTTTCTGGCTTCAAGTTACATAGTGCTCAATTAAGAGCCTAATTAAAATAGGACCTTATTTTTCTCACCTAACCATAAATCTGGAGGTAGAGTATCATAGAATTGGTTTAACAGTGCAACAGTCTCACCAAAGAACCAGTTTCTTCCACACTGCTCTCTTCAGTATGTTGGCCTCAGTCCTCAGACTTGTCACATCATGGTCACAAAATGATTAGCCCCAAGAATCACATCTTCACATAACTAAAGGATGATGGGAGGAGTGGCAACACCAAATAGAAAAAGATAGAATAGACCACTTGCACACTGAATTTTTGATGTATAAGTGTAAAGAGTAAGCATTCTGAAATTCCAATTGTAGATTTGATTTGGAAACATCTTCTTTGCTATTTATCTCTTGTTTAGGACCTTTTCAATATATAATGTAATACCTGGAAACTGCTAGATTCACTAACTTAGGTAAGAAAAGGAAAATTCATTACACAGTCTACTAGATGAGTAACTAAATTTAAGAGAAATGAATGATATGAATTGATGTTACAATCCCCCTGGTAACTTCACAACTGCTTGTGGGGTTAAAAAAATAAATAAGAGAGAGAGAGAGACTAAGCTCCCTTTATGGGCATCCTTGCACCAAAATCCTGGCTCTCCATCTCAATGAGTTTCTGGCTATAGACAATAAAGGTTCAAATCAGAATTATGATGGCATTAAGAGCTGGTGAGCCTGACTGAGTTTCTCTCTTAGAACTAGAGTAAAGATGGAGAAACACAAAGGGATCTGGCAATCCATGATTCAATTTCCAAACAAGTTAACCTTTTTTGAATGCATATCTCTCCTTGCCTCAAAACTTGCTATAATTTGAATTCAAAGAATAGATGAAAAAACCTGGAAATGTGTGAGTAAATTTAAAGAAGAAAGACATTTTTGGAAAACTGGACTCAGAAATGTGTCCTACTATATCCCATAATCAGGCTGTACATTTTTATTTCAAAAGAGCTGAAAAAGTTGACATTTGCACTATTGTGAATATTGACTGTCCAATCTAAGATGCACTAATTGGAGATATTTTCTGCCTCTAAGAGTTTCGAGATAATAAATTCTCTACATAGTCTACAACATAACTCATGGCATAGAAGAGAGGAAACTCTTAGCCTTTGGGTAAGGGCCTTCTCACAAATTGCAATTTCCCTAAAAATAAGAATTTCTTTTGGCATCAAAACAACTACAGGGAAGCGGCTGTGGCTCAATCAGTAGGGCTCCCGTTTACCATATGGGAGGCCCTGGGTTCGGTTCCCGGGGCCTCCTGGTGAAGGCAAGCCTGCCCGCACGGCGTGGTTAGCTGACCCAGCGAGCACAAGCAGCAAGGGGGGGATAAATGAATAAAAAAATAAAATCTTTAAAAAAAAAACAAAAAAAAAAACAACTACAGTATGAAATATAAATCTGTATGAAATTTCCCTATAAGTAAACAAATGTAATTACATGGTCGATTTAGAGCTCTAACACAACAAAATATACATCTTCTCACTTATGAAGGTTTCAGCAATAATTTAGGTAGACTGCTCCCTTGATGGAGACAATTGTTTAGACAAGATTTGAACCAATTCAAATAAAAAAATTCTACAAAGAATATCCAAAATAAAGGCTCTCAAGAATACTTAAAATTCAAATTAAGATGCTGAAAAAAATGTATATATGTATGTATGTATATGTATATAGAGATATATCAAGATATAGAGATACATATATCACAATGGGTCTGACTAAAAAATAGTCTAATTTTTAAACTGTAGAAATTATTATAAATTGTAAAATGGAGGGAGAAAACTTGATAACCTTTTTGCATTCTCCATTCACTTTCCACTTCTCCTTTCACTGTAAGAAGTATTTGAATTTTTTGGAGGTTTTTTTTGGGAGTTAGGGGAGGTTCAAAGAGAAGAACACATAAAAGGTGTTTCTCTTTCTACTCTACCTTCACTCTTCTTGCTCTGAGTGGTTACAAATGATGAAAATGCTAGTGTGAAAGCATTGCAAACCACTTCTACTATCATTTTTAACTGTTACCAAGTGAGAATGAAAAACCCAAGGAAATGAGGCAAGAGTAGTTTACAACTCATACAAATGATATAGGAAAGAAAATCAAAGAGCTGTAATGTAGAGAAAATTTTCCTGCATTTAAATATAATAAAGTCTAGCTCTGTTACAATGGGGAGCTCAAATTCCAAAGTAATGGCCACTGACAGAGTGCCAAATTCCTGAGCATGTCTGCTCTGTTTATAGTGTCTAGATGTCTCTAGAGCCCTCAGGACTCCCACTGTTTGAGGGACTGTTTTCTGTGGCAGTCAATGAGATGCTGCTGAGACTTGCAAAAGAGTAACCTCTGGAATGACCTCTGGAATCACTTTGAAATCTCTTAGTCATAAAAACTCATTTGTGTTTAATATTTCTCCCTTTTGGTCAAGGACTTTTCCCAAATTCATTGCTAGTTGGTGCTTGGTAATAATCCCTCAGTGCCAAGAAGGCTCATCCCCAGGAGTCATGTCCCATACTGGGGTGGGGGGTGGGCAGGGGACAGAGGGGCAGGGGAAGGTAGTGCATTTATATGATGAGTTTGGCTTAGAGGCCACATTTGAGCAAGAAGGAGGCTTTAAGCAAGTAACTCTTGGGAAATATATAATACTAAGCTGTTTCTATTTCACAAGAAAAGGTTCATAAGTACAATCATCAATATCAAGGGCCTGGAGTAATATTCTGTCTTCCTTCACTAGTTACTGCCCATGCACTCAGGGGATTCTTGCCATTCTATTAGAGAATGTGGCAGGGATCCCCAGGATGGAAATTCAATATTATTTCAGTTGTTGTTTGGGTCCCCTCCCACCAAGAAAATGCCGCATGAACACTTAAACATATTCATATGCCTTAGAGGCATGCCTCAGGTGCACACTTCCCCACACATCCCCCAATCACCAACACCCACACCAGTGATCTTCCCCAACCACAGTTGTGACCCTTCTGTGATCTAAAACCTCTCCAAAAATGAAGCCAAAAAGCAACCAAATAAAATTAATAAGGAAATAAAATAATAATAATTTTAAAAATAACAAATGAAATACAAAAATAAAAAATAGAAAAATAAAAACTGAAATCTGCTAGACATATATATTGGATGGAATGAATAAGTCCTAAAATAAGCAAATAACTTGTTTGTAGAGTTTAAATCTCAGGGATAGTGCCCTTCTAAGCAGACACATAACAGCTCAAGACATGGGTGCTTTATTTTTTCAAAAGACAAAAATATGAGGGTGTTTTGTGCTTCCAGATATTACCTTAGATATTCAGCCAAAGGACATCTGGTAAAAGCTAGTAGGAGATTGAACCTGTGAATTTAACCAATCTTCCATTCTGAAATCCCACTAACATAATAGCAAAGACAATAAAAGGGCAGGAGGGAGAGTTATAGTATATTAATCCAAAGACAAAAAGCAAACAGTGCAGGGGAAAAAAATTCAAAACGGTGGAAAGCAGGGGAGTTATCAGTAATTGCCTCAGTATTTCCCAGAAAGATGAATTCTAAGCTACCATGGTAGAAGCAAAAATCCTTATTTATAACACAGCATCTCCCATATTCTAAGCAATTTGGTGGCTCAGGTCACCTCTCAAAGTAAGGGTAAAGGCCTGTTTAAGAACTAGTCAGATACCCAGATCCTGTCTTTTACCCATGCATCCAGGTGACTGTTCCTCCCTGATACCAGCAGAAGTCTGGAGGCTTATTCTGTAAAGAATATAAAAGTGGAGATCTCTGAAATAGAAGACACTCGAATATGGAGGTATCAGAGAAAAATGGGGAAAATAATTGTAAGTTCACATACTGAATGTTACCATCAAATTTACATGTAAGTATATTGTAAAGACATTTTCAACTGTGGCCAAGATAGGCTAGCTTTCCAACCAGCTCGTTTTTATCTTCTTTCTGGACACAAAATTGGACTACATTTCCCAGCATCTATTTCAGTTAAGCACAGAGATATGACTGAGTTCTAACCCATGGAGTATAAGCAAAAGTTAAATGTGTCAGTTCCACATCCAAAAAATGTCACTTTTGCAATCTCTCATGATGCTCTCAGTCTCAAAGGACAAACATATTGACCAAAGCTCCTACCTGAAAAATTAATCTGGAGCAAATCAAAGAACCCCAATGAGACAGTTAGGAACTATGAGTGTGGCTGGAGTGTATAGGGGCTGAGTAAGTTGTACTGGGCAAGTGAGGCAGTTGTACTGGGAAAGTGTGGCATTGTGGCCATTGTACAAAAGCACGAAGACATGCCCTCATGTTGACCATCACCCTCCTCACACAGCAGAGATGGGTAATCACCCCTTACAAAATACAATTGACTGCCATCTCCATCAAATTTCTGAGCTACATTTAAAATAATAAAAGCCCAAAGACCCTACTGCCATTCTGCTTCAAACTCCTCACTCTCAGTGTTCCCAGTTGGGTCAAGAAGACCCAAAATACTGTTGTGTTCAGGGCATTGTTCGATTGATCTCAGGTGACATTTTCCCTTTGGCTCAGTCTACATCAAAGGTGAGTCTTAGACACTGTCTAAATATTTCAAAAGAACAAAGAAGCCCTAAATTGCAGAAACTTTGTGCAATATTAGAGCAGTCACAATGCACCTAGATTAGATGCCACTAAAAGGACATATCAGCTGGAAAGGGAGCAAAATGTCTGATATGTGAGACCAAGATTGGGGCTTCTATATTGAGCAGGGGTCATCTGGATCCCGGGCCTGACTCCCATCACTAAGACTGCAACACCTAAGGCGGCACACTGAGTTCTCCGAGCCCCTCAAGAGCCCCGTGGCCCTTGGCAACACTAAGTGCTGCTCCCTTTGTGTGTGCCTCCTTCAGGTGTGGAGCAGCTCTTTTGTTCACTGTTGAATGGAGGAGAGAATGCCTAGTTGTATCATTGCTCTTGCTTTCAAAAAATGGAGTGTGATGTGATACCAGACCACCTCCACTCTGGAACTCCCTGAAAAGTTTTTCTGGGGTAGAAAATGCTAAAGGAATCAGACTAGAACTCCACCTCTACTTGGCCAAACCTGTTTTCCCTGACATCATTCCATAAGCATCAATGTCATAAGTTTCTGAAATTTTGAACTTCATGTTTTCCCTGAAAGTTAAACCTAGAGATAATACCCTTTAAATGTAAGGCTATTTAATCTACTTAAAAGAAAATTATAATTAATGGAAATAAGCTTTGATGTAAAAACATTTTATTTGTCCTTGCAAGATGTTAAGATGTGTTTGAATGTAAAACAGCAACCCTGGCATCTACCCAATTCAAATTCCAATTTGAATTGTTTATGGAGTATCTATGATAAAAAAAGAAGAGAATAAATGTACCGCACTAATGTAAGATGTAATTAATAGGGGAAAATGTAGGCATGGGAGGGGATGGGTTATATGGAAATCCCTATACTTTCAATGGAACTTTACTGTAATCTAATACTTCCCTGAAAATAAAGCTTATTATTACAGAAAGGGAAAGGAGAAAGATATACATATGATAATACTCATGTCTTTTAGGAATTCATCAGTTTACATATCCAAAACTTCCAAGCATTCAATAATTATAGGTAAGCTAATACATTTTAAATTCTTACATCCAGTTTTCTTTTATATTTACTTAAAAAAAGTTTTGAATTTGAACAATTTTAGTTATAAATACTATAATATATGACTTTAATAAAAAAAAAAGTGATTAGTTTTGCTAGGGCAACATAAGAATATAAATTCAAGCTGTAAAATAAGCCTGTTGATTTCAGAGAACAGAGCCAGGTTGTTTGCTGACTCATACACAATCAGGGAGAGCTGCTGAATATTATATAGGACTCAGATCATAACATGCCTTTTATGTCTGCCATTCACATGATATTTTCAGTTACTTACCAAGAATTTAGAGGCATTAATAACATATAACTTATTTTATGTCTATTAAAATGAGAAATTTAAAAGTATGCACTTTAGAGCAAAATTTAAACCAAACAATTTTAAGCTATTTGAAAAGGCAAATTAATGGGTATAGACAAAAATGGATAGAATATAGATACTTTGCATTCAAATTCTACTTGAGGAATAAGAATTTAAAAACAATTATGATGGTGACAAAATTATTACAGTACGTGTAAATATCGGATGATATCTGCTTTCATAGTAATAGCAATCAGATTTAAGTAATATTCTTAACTAATAAAGTCATAATGGTCTTAATCATTTTCACCACCGCACACTATAATGTCATCCTAAATTGCTCAGTCTTACTTACCACTGTCATACAGAGCACAAGTTGTGCGATATCTATCTCGTTTAAATCCTGATCTGGTCTATCCTCTTGCTTTACAATTTTGTGGTGTCTGTTCATCTCAGATTTGGATGACTCTAATTGTTTTATAACTTTGGTTTCTATGGAAGATGAGAATTTGGCCCCTTTCACCACCTACCTCCAGCTAATACACACACACACATAGACACACACACACACTTTCTCTTGTTCCCCCTCTCTCAGTTCCTATCAATATGGTTATAATCATCACAAATCAGATCAATATTCCTATGTTGCTTTATTAAAGTCTATTTAAATGCTATTCTCAACTATTCCATTAAATGTCTGATTCAGTTTCAAAAATAGTTTTCTCCAGGATTAATTTTCATTCTTTAATTAGCTTATTTTTCCATAGATTTACCCTGCTTCTTCCCAATTTCTTCCCTATTTTTATAAATCTCCTCCCAATACATTTACTTACTGGTATTTAATCATTTCCTTTTTCTATACCAAGTTTTTCTTGGAGTTTTCTTACCCACTCCAGGCTTGAAATATTATCCTGTAGCTGTGATACAATCTGATAATGGGAGATCGCTCTTCACCATCTTTCTAGTGATTCCTTTATCTTTCTCTTTGCTGGATACTCTGTTGCCTGGATCACATTTCTTCCTATTTCTTTGTTTCTTATTCATTTTTGTCCAACATATGCTACCTTGGCTTCTTGAGAAAATGTGTATGGGATTCAAATTTTACTAATCATACATGTTTAAAATTTCCTTTATTGTACCTTCATATTTATTAGACAATTGCATGAGAATGGACAACTGATGTGGAATTCACTTTTCCTCAAAATATAGAATGCATTGAACCAATCTTTAGTAACTCAATATTTTTCTTAATCTGGAAACATTTATGAAAACCAGCTATCATCACTGTATTCTAGAAACTTTTAAAAGCTTATACTTCCCATTGTTGTGAATATTAATAATGATATAATTTAATGTCTATTTTCATATATTAGGAAGAGCATTAATTAGATCAGTTCTTGAAGCTCAAGACTTTTACTTATGAAAAATGTTTTTCTCCTCCTGTTTTTATAATCTGGACTCTATCTCTTTTAGGTTTATTTCCTTTTTTTATTTTCCAGTTACTAATATCTGATACAGAGGTTAATCTCGAGTTTTTCTTCCAGGATTTTTATTGATTTTTATTCTTTTTGCTAAGATTTTTAATATTCAAGAGTAAATTTTGTCCCTTTATGATACCTTTCCTTGAATTTTTCTTCTCTTTACATTGTCTGTTTTCTTCAAATTGTTTTTAAATATTCTGGCTTATTTTATATTAGAGGTTCTCTTTAAGTGGCTCAGAAGACTTGCCCATACCTTAACATTTACGAATGTGAGGACTGTAGATGAGAAAACAATTGTGGGAGTGTTTGTCAACTATGGCAGGAAAGGGCCACTGGTGTAGGGTGTCAGGGGTGGGGGGATTTTTGGGGAAGGGTGCACCTGGTGCATGCCTGTACAAAATATGAACATGATCATGTGGTCATAGGGTATTATCTCAGTGGGTGAAGATCCAAAAATAACCAATCAAATATTAAATTCCCACCCTGAGGACTCCTGCTACATTTTCTAATAGAGTAGCAAGAATCTCTAGAGTACATAGGCAGTGGCTAATAAAAGAAAACAGACCAATATCCAAAGTCCTTGGTATTAATGCTTGTACTTAGGACCCTTATTCTTGTAAAATTGAAACTTAGTCTAATAATATCTATTGCCTCAGAGTTACCTCCAGAAAACCTCCTTGTTGCTCAAGTGTGGCCTCTCTCTAAGCCAAACTCACTAAATAAAATGTTACCTCTCCCTTGCTCCCACTGTTACTCTCGGGGAAGGTTATCCCTGGTACAGAGGGAATTAATACCAATGACCAGCCAACAACATTTAGAAAAAGAACTTGACCCAAAAATGGAAATATTAAATACAAAAGAATTTTTATGGCTAAGAGAATTCAGAGTGGGGAGGTCATTCCAGAAGTTAACTTATGCACTTCTCAGGTGGATCTCACTAACTGCTACCGTAAACAAAGCCTCAAACAGAGGTGCACTACAGTTCACCGGACTTACCTAGGACAACTAAGAAAGTGATGATGATGGACAACCCCAGTCCAAAAAACAAAGAGAGCCTACAACTTCAGGGAAAGCAATTCCTTCCATCTGCCCTATAAGATCTAGGCCCCCTCTCAATCTAAAGCACAGCAGGCATCACCATCCTAAAATCCTCAAGACTGAGCAAGAAGCAAACAAGGGGGAATGCAACCATGGACCCAAGTAGATTTATTATTATTATTGTAGTAATGGAAGAACTTGTAACATTGATATAAAAAAAAAAGAATGGGTTTCAAAATCTGACTAGCATCTCAGGATAGGTGGTTAGTGCTTATGAACTGTGAGCCTCACTAAGATAGGGGTCACCTATGGCAATGATGATTTGATTACCCATGGAATGGTCTTTCCATCTGCCTGAAGGTTATAAGCCTGGCTTTGGTATATTCTGGGCCAAGATGAACAGTGGAAATATGCTGAGAGGGTTAACATTTATTTGGTAAAACGTCTACTGAATTGTACCATCTCAATGTGTTAAAACTCCCCCAAATATGCACATAATCATTTTTTTCTTTTTTATTAATATCATTTGTTAGAGAAGTAGAAGATTTACAGAAATATCATGCATAAAATATATAAAATATAGAGTTCCCATATACCACCCTATTAGTGAGGTACATTTGTTATAATTCATGAAAGACCATTTTTATAATTATACTTTTAATGATAGTGTATAATTAACAATAGGGTTCAATGTGTTGTATGGAACTAGGTGAATTCATTTAGTGTTTATTTTAGTAATAATGGATGAACTAAAATATCCCCTTTTAACCTTCTTCACATATATACATCTGTGCTGTTCATTATATTCACAATGTGGTGCTACAATCAACTCTATCCTCTTCCAAATCTTTACAGTCAACCCCAAAAAACATTCTTTACAATTTATTAAGTCCCCTTTCCCCATCCTGAACCCAGCTCCTAGTAACCTATATTCTAGATTCTGACTCTATGAGCATGCTTATTTTATTAGTGAGCCAAATGGGCGCTAAAGCAATATGCCAGAGTTTGGTTGGTATTTATAAAGCATATTTATTTGGGGTAGAGTCCACAGTTACCAGGCCATAAAGCATAAGTTTCTTCCCTCACCAAAGTCCATTGCCATGTGTTGGAGCAAGACAGCTGCCGAAGTTTGCCACGGTTCAGGCTTCTTGGGTTCCTCTCTTCCTGGGGCTGCATTTCTCTCTAGGCTTAGCTCCTCTGTTTCCTCCACAAGGTCAGCTGTATACTGTTAGGCTCTCTAGGCTTTGCTTCCCTCCTCAAGGCAAGCTGTGAACTCTCAGGTGAATGGCTTATCTCTATCCCAGGGCCTTCTCTCCAACATCAAAACTCCAACATCAAAAACTGCCCCCCTCTGTTCTTTACCTTGCCTTTTATATTTGATTCCCCCCAAACACCAAGGGGTGGGGCTCAATGCCCTATTGACGTGGCCCAATCAAATCCCCAATTATAACTTAATCATGCCCAGATGAACAGATCAATTTAAAAGCATAATCTAATATAGATTTTTGGAATTCATAATTACATCAAACTGCCAAACGGCTACACTTATTTCAATTATTTTATATCAGTGAGACAATACAATACATGTCCTTTTGTTTCTGGCTTATTTTACTCAACATGATGTCTTCAAGGTTCATCCATGTTGTTGCATGAATGAGAATATCATTCCTTTCTAATGATGAATAATATTCCATTGTATGTATATACCTCACTTTTTTATTGATTCATTAGTGGAAGCACACCTTGGTTGCTTCCATCTTTTGCAATTGTGAATAATGCCACTGTGAACACCAGTGTGAATATGTCTGTTGAAGTCTCTTTAATTCTTTAGAGTATATACCTAATAGTGGGATTCCAAGGTTAAATTTTAATTCTATACTTAGCTTTCTTAGGACTGCCAGGCTTACACAGCAGCTAAGCAATTTTACATTCCCACCAGCAGTGAATGAGTGTGCCTATTTCTCCACAAACTTTCCAACACATGAAATTTTCTGTTTGTTTTTTTTTCTAATACTAGCCATTTTAGTGGATGTGAAATGGTATCTTAATGTGGTAATGTGATATTTTTTTTTTGTTTTTGTTTTTTTTGTTGTTGCTGTTATATTTTAGGAAGTACCAGGGATTGAAACTGAGACCTCATACCTGGGAAGCATGAGCTCAACCAGTGAGCTACACCTGCTGCCCTTATGGTGAGGTTGATTTGCAATCCCCTAATAGTTAATGAATTTGAGCATCTTTTCATGTGCATTTTAGCTTGTGTATCCCCTCTGGAGAAATGTCTTTTGCCCATATTTTGATTGGGTGGTTTGACTTTTAATGTAGGTTTTCTTTATATATTCTGGATAATAAACCCTTATCAAATATTTTCCAATGAATAGGGTGTCATTTTACTTTCATGATAAAGTCCTTTGAGTCACACACATTTTAATTTTGATGATGTCCCATTTATTTATTTTTTTCATTTGCTGCTTTTGCTTTGGGTGAGAAGCCTAACACAAGGTCCTGAAGAAAACACAGAGAAGCCAACAAAAACAGGCATGATTTACTTGTTTCTGGGTGCTCCCGCCCTATTGATTTAACCTTTCCATAACACCAAATAACCAAAACCACCATCCCACCCAGATATCCCATGAGCTCTATGATATTTTTAGAATCTTCAAAAAGGGAGAGGGTTTTCATTTCCCTATCACTTTATTATCAAAATTCTAACTACAGTTTTATTACTGCTTTATCTCCTGAAGTTGCTGCCCTCTCTCTGATTACCTAAAAATGTGATCAGAAGTTTTCATCCTCCATTCCTCAAGACACTGCTAACAATGGAGTCATTGTAAACTATAACTACTCACAGCTTTATGTACACTGGCAGATAATGACAGCATGTTACTTCACCAAACACAAATTCAGGGTGAAATGTGGTTTCTAAACCCTCCTTGACTAGTGACCCCTTATTATTGATAAGAGAAATGTTTCTTTTATCATAGAAATGTTTTATCCTATTTTATGTCTCCTGGAACAAAAAATAATATTAAAATAGAAGCAAAGAATATTAGAAGGAGCACGAGGTTTGAATTCAGGACCTTAGACATACTCTAGGCTTTTTCATTAAAAGCTGTGTGACTTTAAACAAGGTATTTACTCCTCTGGGTTTCACTTTGCTATCCTAGCAATAAATATATATTGACCATCTACTATGTATTTTAGGTGTAAATAAAAGAAAGTTTATTTAGAAAAGAAACAAAGTGCTTAGTATTACATATGCAAATGGGCTGATTCTTGAAAATCTTTATGAAACCTTCTATCTCAGTAAATCACTGACATTTGAAGGAGACATAGTCCTGCTTAGGAGAGGATGGAAACACAGGAGTGGAAGGATATTGTTTGATTCATGCTTCAAATGGCACATTAAAACAGGCATACCAGAGTAGACCCCCTTCAATGACAAAATGTCACCCTAGTGTTATTGCATTTAATCCTTGCATAATGATTAATCAAAACCAAGGAGAAACAAAAAACAGTTCACATAGACAATGAATAAATAGATGTAATAAATTCCTTCCTTAATATTATTATCAAACAAGAGTAGGAGAAAAAATTGTGCAAATGGTGAGGAAAAGAAGAATAATTAAAGTACATGGAAAGGAATTATTGAGATAATTCACAACTTTTCTTCAATATAATAAAGAATAGCATATGAAAACTGCAACCAAATACATTGTAATAAACGAAGCAAATCTCTTGTCCTGAAACTACCTTAAAAGGTGGTGATATTTATGATCAAAACTTTCTCCTAATCAGGGTTTGGCTCATGGCAAGTGTAACATCTGTATTTCACAAGGTCTATATTAAGGTGTTCATCATGGGAACCACGTTAGTGTAAAACACAGATGAGATTTTTCCTTCATTCAGAGCCTTGGCAGAAAATGGCTGGAGATAAATAAATGAAAATGACCCAAAGAACAGTGTGACAGCAGCTATATGGGAACTGCAGGTGCAGAATGCTTTGGACCTGCTCTCAGTGGAATTCATGTGGAGAATGCTGTAGAGAATGAAACCATAAGAGAAAAGGATAGTGAGACTGGGCACAAAGATGTTAATTCTTCCTAAAATGAACACCATCAGCTCATTGACAAAAGTGCTCGTATAGGAGAACTGGAGCACAGGGAGGATGTCACAGAAATAATGGTTGATGGTGTTGGCATCACAGAAGGTCAGTCTCAGCATGTATCCAGTGCAGGCCGTAGCACCAGAAAATATCATCAAGTATGAACCAATAATAAAGTTGCAGCACATTTTAGGCGACATGACAATGTTATACAAAAGTGGATTTCAGATGGCCACATAGCAATCATAGGCCATTGATGTCAGCACATAGCACTCAGATGCCAAAAAGGAAGAAAAAGAAGAACTGGGTCATGCATCCTTTGTAGGAGATAATATTCTTCTTTGATAAGAAGTTCATCAGCATTTTGGGTATAAAAACAGAAGAATAACACAGGTCTATGCAGGACAAGTTAAAGAGGAAGAAGTACATGGGGGTGTGAAGGTGGGAATTCAGCCCAATTAGAATTATCAAGCCCAAGTTTCCCATCAGGGTGATCATATACATTGCTAGAAACAGGACAAACAGAGGGAGCTGGAGACCTGGCTGTTCTGTTAATCCCACCAGTATGAATTCAGTCACAAGAGAGCCATTTCCTGAAGCTATTCTGCTATGGGAGATCTGTGGGGACAAGAGAAAAGGCTTACATTACAGGATGACCCAGTTCTTCCCAGGATATCTCTTCCCACATGAGTGGGCTATGCATTGGGAATGTCTGAGACTAGCCCCACATGGACCGATGGAATCTGCTTTCACTCTTATTACAAAGTGACACTGAATTCCCCCGTTTGAGTACTTAAAGCTATTTATAGTAAAGAGCATCTACAACTTACCCTACATTGTGTAGTCAAGTGCTGCCATAGGAAAACAAGTCAGTTGGAAAAGCAAATAAAGAGAGAGAAGGAGGATAGGCCAGGACAGAATCCTCCCCCATATAATGATCCCTTTATTCACATGAGCCCTCCCCTCAATGGTAAAACAGCATGCAGAGGTATTGGCATACTGGAAGTGACCTCTCATGCAGATTAGACATTGTTGGTGTGTGAACCATGAACATATTTTCTAGTTCAAAACTAAGAGACTAAGGGACTTGAGTCTAAGCTACTGGAGTAGCTGCTCCATGTCACAGAACAAAAGCAATATATAGAGAAGTGAGAGTCTCCATGGAGAGGCAACTTATACACTGAGATAGGGGAACCCTGAAGACTCTCCATCCATGAGCACTTTCTGCTTCCCCCTCAAACAGATTCTTCCACTAGATTCATTTACATTCTCAAGAACTACCGTAACTGACTTTCGTTGTCTCTTCTGGTATATTTCCAAATATTTTAAAATTCTTTGTCTTCCTTCCAACGTCATTATTTCTGAACACCTACTGGATATTTCTACCTGAATGTCCCATGATTCCTTAAACATAACATTTCAGTAACTGTGGTCAACAATTTCATCTCAACATAATAGATAAGAATTTGGACTCTGGAGTTAGTGCACGTGTTTCTGATTCTTACCCCCATAATTAGTATCTCTAACATTTTAAGCAAGTTACTTAAATATCTGCCCCAGAGATTTGGTAAAATAGAGATAGGAATAATTGCATCTCTTTCATTATGTTGTGATGTTTAATTCAGCTGATATTATTTGAGTGCATATTAGGACGTATGGTAAACAGTTAATAAATTTGCCTGTCATGATTTAAGTTCTCATACCTCCTGCTGGATGCTACATCACAACACTCATCAGACATTATTCTTTTAATTTCTGTGCTCTTCTATGAATTATAAGCTATGTAAAGACAAAGATCTCTTCACTCTTGTTTACTATTTACTCCTGGTCCTAACTCCAGTAGAGGTACATAGTAGGGAAACTATAATATTTGTGTAAATTAAGTTTTTATTTGCTTAGGAATTTTCAGAATATTTTCCTGTATCTCACAGACTAAGCAATAGAGTCGAATACCACAATGCCCTCCATCCATTCCCACAGCTATCACACCAATTCAGGAACTTTCTGGTTTTATCTGACCTATATTATTGAACTGTAATGGCTTCTAACCAATATTCTAGTATTTCCCACATACTCACTCTACTTCAGTGATAAATGTACTGCTGCTAGAATAATCACTGAAAATGCAGCTCTGTCTCTTCCTAGTGCAAGACCTTGTAGTGTTTTTCCATCATGGATTTTGCAGTTGAAGCTTATAATAAAAGAGTAAGTCTCCAAAACTATCATTTTGCCTTGATTAAACTTTAAGAAGAAATTCAGAATTCTGGGAAGATGGAGGATTAGAGAGACACAGGATACACTTCTCTTCCAGGAAAGTAGCTAGAGGACAGGCAGAAACTGTCCAGAAAACTGTTCCAAGGCTTAGGATACCACAGGAGGGCTGGACACCACCCAGAAGAGATAAGAGCAAAGATGGGAAAGGTCAGTGAGTAAAAGCTGAAGCTGCAGCTGCTGGCACCCATCCCACCCCCTTGGAGCAGACAGAATGAGTCCTCTCGCCCTGGGCTGGTGGCTACATATAGAGGGGTGCCACAGAGGTCTACTTCCCTAGGAAAGGGGATAGAAAGGGATTCAGCCTTTGGCCAATTCAGCTATTGGCAAACAAATTTAGTTGCTCTCTTCCATGAGACAGAGCCTTTCAGGCCAGGTGGGGCTCAACCATTGTTTGTCCTGGAGCTGACAAGGGGCTAGTGATACTACCTTCTCAAACACCCTCTCTATGGATCTGGATTGATTGCTGACAACGCAGAAGGGAGTGGAATATTTCCTTCCCAGGAAAAGGGAGGGGGTGGCCAGTCAAGGGAGGGGAGCATTTCTGAGAAAATTTGGCTTGTGAGTCTTGGCTCTGAATTGCCCACAATGAGGGAGAATTCTCCATCACATTGTTTCCACACTGGAGCCATGTCAGAGTTACAATGTACACATTCTAACCAGGAATTGAACAGATTGGTCTGCTGAAGATTACCATCTATTGGCCGACCAAGAAAATGAATGCAAGACTTATAAAAGTAAATTTAAAATGAGGCTTTTTTGAGTCTTTACAGCCCCACCCCAAGGCCCTTGCAAACTGGTATGCAACCCAATACTGGGTCCATGGCTCTGATTTGAGCAACTAAACAGGGGCACTCTGAAAGACCTAGGACAAGTTGAACCAAGAATCAAAGAACAGTAGTAACACACACACACACCCACCACTAAATCCCTATGCAATAGAGAGAAACTGAGCATCAGAGTAAACTCACCATAATAGATGATTAGACATCAGGAAAAATAACAAGTCATACAAGAAAAAAGAAAATATGGCTCAGGCAAAGTAACAAACCAAAGCCCCAGATGAAACACAGGATTTGAGACAACCAATCAAGATGTTTATACAAATCCCCTAAATCAAATAAAGAAGTTGAAAGACAATATGGCCAAAGAGGTAAAGGACATCAAGAAGACACTGGGCAAACACAAAGAAGAAATTGAAAATTTGAATAGAAAAATTACGGAGTTTATGGGAATGAAAGATATAATAGGTGAGATTAAAAACATAATAGAGAGGCAAGATGGCAGCAGAGTAAGGAGCTCCAATAGTCACGTCATTTTACAGGGCAAGTAGTAATCACCCAGAGCTATCTAAAGCACCTGTTTGTGGGCTCCAGGAGACCAGAAGTGCATCCTACAACATCCTTGAAAGAATGGAAGGAGCAGGCTGCACATGTGCCGTAAAGATTTGTGAGTAGAGCACTCCATGCCCCGGAGACCGGTGCCCATCCTCCACTGGCAGTACAAGCTGCCTCGGAAGCTATTCTGTGGATGGAATTGCAAGCTCCCTTTGCAAAAAATGAGGGGAGGAAGAGACAATTGGACACCAAATTCAGCTACTAATCGGTAAATTCAGCTGGCTAAAGTATAATCCTAAGAACAGCTAAAGTTTGAACCTGTCCAAGTCAGAAAGAGACCGGTAGCTGCCATTTTAACTCCACTCCTGTCATGAGGGGAAGCAAGGCTGACGAAAATCACAGTGCTGGTTGAGACCAGCTTCTTTCCACCAAGATTGAATTGCAGTTCTACCCTAAGCCCCAATCCCACCTCCAGCAGGGATGAAGCTGGGGGGACCTGCACCAGACTCTCTGAGTAACTGCAGGCCAAGCTGCAGAGGCCGTTGCTCATCCTACTCTAATAATGTGCAAGCCACCTCAGGAGCTGTGGCTGGAGTTGGAAGCTCCATTTCCCAAATACGGGAGAAAGAGACCATTGGCAACTGACTTCAGGTACTTATTAGTAATTTCGGCTGGCTAAAGTGTAACCCTAAGAACAGCTAAAGTTTGAATCTGCCCAAGTCAGAAAGAGGCTGGTAGCCACCATTTTTGTCTCAGACCCCGGCATGAGGGGAAGCCAGGCTAATCGATAATCACAGTGACTGTAGGAACCAACTTCTTTCCACTGAGATCAGACTGCAGCCCTAGCCTAGGCTTCAGCCCCACTTATGGCAGGGAGAAAGCTGGAGGGACCTGCACCAGCCTGTCCAGGTGACTGCAGGTACATTTGGCCAGCATGGACTGAAAAGTTGGAAGTCTGCCTAGGCAACTGTGGTCATTTTGGACCTGCATGGCATAGATTGCTGCCCACACCTGCAGCTCCATCCCCACCTCAGGTAGAAGATGAAGGGGTGTGAAGCTATATCAGTCTCATCTGACAACCACAGGTGGTATTTGCTTGCATGACTGGGATTATTATACATTCCTGTGACTCTGTCCTTACCCCAGGCAAAGGAGAAAGGTGGGAGAAACTTCATCGGGCTCTGGGGCAGCTTGAGCCTCCATAGCTTACAGCAACACCTACATCTCAGCTCCTACTGCACAACCAGCAAAGCAAAAATGGCAAGAAAGCCCTAAACTAAAGAGAGAAACTGCACCCAGAATAAATGCATCTAGTAAGCCAAATGCCAAGACACCAACAAAAAACTACACCATACCAAGAAACAGGAAGATATTAATAGGAAGTTAAAGGAACAAGATAAGCCTCCAGATGATACAAAGAAGTTGAGATAACTAATTATAGATGGTCAAACAAATCTTAAGTAATTCATTGAGATAGCTAAAGAGATTAGACATTGGATGAGCACAAAGAAGAATTTGAAAGTTTACACATTACAGAAATGACAGGCACAATAAATGAAATAAAAAATACACTGGAGTCATAAAATAGCAGATTTGAGGAGGCATAAGAAATGGCTGGTCAGCTTGAAAACATGGCTTCTGAAAGCAAATATGCAAAAGAACAGATGAAAAAGAGAATGGAAAAAAATTGAACAAGGTCTCAGGGAACTAAACAACAGCAAGAGATATGCAATCATATATGTCATGGGTTTCCCAGAAGAAGATAAAGGAAAAGGGGCAGAATGAATGTTTGAAGAAATAATGGTAGAAAATTTCCATACCCTATTGAAGGTCTTAGATATCTGTGTCCAAGAAGCACAATGTACTCCCATCCAAACAAATCCAAATAGACCAACTCTGAGATACATACTCTCAGAATGTCAAATGCCAAAGACAAAGAGAATTCTGAAAGCAGCAAGAGAAAAGAAATGCATAACATATAAGGGATAGCCAATAAAATTAAGTTCCAATTTCTCATCAGAAGTCATGGAGGCAAGAAGGCAGTGGTATGATATATTTAAGCTACCAAAGAGAAAAACTTCATCAAGAATCTTATATCAGGCAAGATTGTCTTTCAAAAATGAGGGCGAGTTTAGAATATTCACAGATAAACAGAAACTGAGAGAGTTTATACAAAGAAACTGGCCTTTCAGGAAATACTAAAGGGTGTGTTGCAGTCTGGAAAGAAAAGATAGGACAGAGAGTCTTCGCAGAGAATCTAGAAATGAAGATTATATCAGTAAAAGTAACTAAATGTCTCAAAAGAGTGTTGAAAATAAAATATAACAGATAATACCTGTAGCAGTTTGATATTATTGATGAATTCCAAAAATAGATATTGGATTATGTTTGTAACCTGGTCTCAACCTGGGCATGATTAAATTATGATTAGGGCTTTGAATGGGCCATGTCAGTAGGATGCCTCCAAGGGGGTGGGGACTCACAGAGAAAACAACATGGCAGAAGAGTTAGTTGGAGTTTTTGGTTGGAGACTGGGAAGTAAGCACTCACAGGAGCAGAGCAGCTGAGGCAGAGAGAATCGAGCCCTGGGGAGAGAGACAAAGCTGTTTGTCTACAGCTGGCATTCTGGAGAGAGCACGGCAGCTGAGCCCAGATAGAAACAGTGCCCCTCGAAGAGAGGAACCTAAGAAGCCTGAATTCTTGGCAGCTGTCAGCAGCCATCTTGCCCCAGCATGTGGCAATAGACTTTGGTGAGGGAAGAAAATTAAGCTTTATGGCCTGGTAACTATAAGCTTCTACCCCAAATAAATACCCTTTATAAAAGCCAACAGATTTCTGGTATTTTGCATGACCACCCCATTAGCTGAAAAATACAACCACAAACTAATGAAAGAGACAAATTTGATGAAATGGATAATTTCCTAGAAACACACAAACAACCTTCACTAGCTCTAGAAGAAATGGAAGATCAAGACAAACCTATCACAAGTAAAGAGATTGAGTCAATCAAGAACTTCCAAATAAAGTAAAGCCCTGGACCAGATGATTTCACAGGTGAATTCTAACAATCATCCCAAGAAAAATTCATACCAATCCTGCTCAAACTTATCCAAAAATGATGTGGAGGGAATGCTACCTAACTCATTCTATGAAACCAACATCACCCTAATACCTAAGCCAATTAAAGTTTCTATAAGAAAAGAAAATTATAGACCAATCTCCCTAATGAATATAGATGTGAGGATCCTCAACAAAATATTTACAATTTGAATCCAACAGCACAAAGAATTATACACGATGATCAAGCGGGTTTCATCCCAGGTATGCAAAGATGGTTCAACACAAGAGAATCAATTACTGTAATACACCACATTAAGAAATTGAAGGAGAAAACCACATGATCATCTCAATTGAGGCAGGAAATGCATTTGACAAAATTCAGCATCCTTTCTTGGTAAAAAGACTTCAAAGAATTGGAATAGAAGGAAAATTCTAATCCTGGTTTATATTTTGTGAACACCAGAAAATTACATTCTTAAGCTGCTCCATTCCTGTTCCAGTAAATTCATTGGAGATGGGGTCTTTTGTCAGATTCAGTTAACAGACCTTAATTAGATCACCTGATTAGCTGACAGTTGATTGGATTACATTAGTAAGGCATGACCCAGGATGGGCCTCTTGCCTCACCACGTGGCGGGACTCCAGGATCTGCTAACAACTGACTTTGGTGAGAAAGCATTTTTGATAGTGCCTTGATGTGGACCTTATATGACCATTGAAATATAAGATTTCCTGCTAATAAAATTCCATTATAAAATCCAACCCATTTCAGGTATTTTCCATCACTTTAGCAAACTAAGAAACTTTCAAAACTTGATAATGAACATAAATGAAAAAACAAAAAGCAAAAAACAAACTATAGCTAACATCTTTCTAACTGGTGAAAGACAGAAAGCTTTCCCACTAAGATTAGGAACAAGGAAAGGATGCCAGCTGTCACCAGTGTTATTCAACATCCTGCTAGAATTTCACCTAGAGCAATTACAAGAAAAAGTAATAAAAGGGGAAGATGGAGTCAGACTAGGCAGGCAGGGCTCAACTCTCTCATAAAAACAATGGAGAAAGAGCCAAAAACTGTCTGATGGACCTGCTTTGGGAGTCAGTATACCAGGGCATTGCTACATGACTCCCAGGAGGTGAGGGACAGAAACAAAAAGAACAAAGAACACAAAGAACTTGAAAACAAAGAACTTGAAACAATAAATATGAGGTAGTAAATCTCCATGGAGCCTGGAAAGGCTTTGGGAGTCAGTATACCAGGGCATTGCTACATGACTCCCAGGAGGTGAGGAACAGAAACACAAAGAACTTGAAACAATAAATATGAGGTAGTAAATCTCCATGGAGCCTGGAAAGGGCTAACCTCGTCCATCCCCAAGATATTAAGCTGGGGACAAACCCCAGGCACATTGCAGTTGGCTGAAAGAGGAACAGACATCTTCCTCCCTGTCAGCTGTTACAAGGGAAAAGGGAGGGGGAGTCCAAGGGCTTTTCTTCCCTGAATTTGGCAGGCAGAGTCAGCTTTGGATCTGGACTCAGTCCAGACCAAAACACAGGAAAGCCAAGAATGAAACAACTCTGTGGAAAAGTGCGCTTATGCGACCATCTACTGGCTCATCCGGAAATTGCATGGACAAAAACTGCTTTTGGTATTCACTGTACCCTAACTCCTGGGAGAATATCTGTGTCCCATTATTAAGTCCCTGATCTGATTTTGACAACTTAAACTGGGCAATTTTAAAGACTTAGAATAAGTTGAACCAAATATCAAAGTAGAGCTATGAAAATAGATAAAAGCTATTATATATCTTGTCATAACTTACAAAATTGTGAGGGACAGAGTGTAAACTACAATGTTAAATTAACTATAATCCATGCTCAGTGTCAATGCTCCAAATGTGTTCATCAATTGTAACAAATGTACCACACTAATGAGGGATGCTGTTAATTTGGGAAAATGTGGGAGGTGTAGAGAGCAGGGTATATGGGAATCCTCTATAAACTTATGCCATATTTACATAATCTAATTATCTTTTAAAATATATAAAATGTATATATAATTAATAACAACAACAACAACAAAAAAAAAAAAAACAAAGGGCAAGAGGGAGAAATTGTTCATTGGAGTAAATTTACCAACATATTCAGATGCCTAGACCTGAGCAAAACACTACAAGCAAAAATTACAAGCCATACTAGGAAACAAGAAGAAATGGCACATCCAAAGGAACAAAACAAATATCCTGAAGAGATACAAGATTTAAGACAATTAATCAATGATGATCACACAACTTTCCTAAATCAATTCAAAGAATTTAAAGAAAGTATGACTAAAGTGATAAAGGATAGTAAGAAGACACAGGGTGAGCATAACGAACAATTTCTAAGCCTAAAAAGAAAAGTTAGAAGACTTTATTGGAATGAAAGATATGATGGAATGAAAGATTAAAAATACATTAGAGGCACATAACAGTAGATTTGAACTGCTTGAAGACAGAATTAGTGATTTTGAAGACAGCACATCTGAACTGGAAAAGACAGGAGAAGAGAAAGAGAAGAAAATGAAAAAATGGAACAGAGTTTCAGGGAAACTGAATAACAATGCAAACACACAAACATATATATTATCAGTCACCCAGAAGGAGAAAAGAATGGAAAAGCAGCAGAAAGAATATTTGAGGAAATAATGAATGAAAACTTCCCAAACCTTATGAAAGATATAAATATCAATATCTAAAAAGGGCAGTGTACCCCAAACAAAATAATTCTGAACAGACCTAACTTCAAGACATCTAATATTAAGAATGACAAATATTGGAGATGAAGAGAGGATTCTGAAAGCAGCAAGAGAAAAGCAAAGCATCACATACAAGGGAAACTCTAAAGATTAAGTGCCAACCTCTCATCAGAAACCATGGAGATGAGAAGAAAGAGTTATGATGTATTTGGGGTACTGGAGGTGAAAAACTGCCAGTCAGAAATTCTATATCCAGCAAAACTGCCCCTTTAAATTGAGGGTGAGTTCCAAGTATTCACAGACAAACAAAAATTGATAGAATATGTTACCGAAAGACCAGAATTAAAAGAGATACGGAAAGGAGTGCTGGAGCATGAAAGGAAATGACAAGGGCAAGAGATTTGGAAAAGAGACTAGATATAAAGATTATTAGGAAGGGTAAATAAAAAGGTAAAAAGGGAGACAATAGAATGAGATGACAACAGAAATCGGAGGTACAAAATTGATGAGAATTGCCTTTACAGTAATAACATTGAACGTTAATGGATTGAATGCCCCAATCAAAAGACATAAACTGATAGGATGGATAAAAAAATATGAGCCATCTATATGTTGTCTACAAGAGACCCACCTCAGACATAAGGACACAAACAGGTTAAAATGAAAGGTAGAGAAAGCGTATTCCATGAAAATAGTAGCCAATTAAGAGCTGGAATAGCAATACTAATATCAGGCCAAATATTTTAAATGTGAAACCGTTATAATAAATGAAGAAAATCATTATAGATTAATAAAAGGGGCAATTCAGATATAACTACACAAAATATTCATGCACCTAACCTCAGCACAGCAAGTTTCATGAGGAACACATTTGCACAGCTTAAGGGAGAAGTAAATGTCTCTCCAATAACAGTTGGAGACTTCAATACAACACTGTCTTAAATAACCAGTGGGACAAAGAAATTGCAAGAGAATTCAGCAAATGTCTTGAGACGAATGAAAATAAAAACATAATATATCAAAACCTATGGGAAACTGCAAAGACAGTGCTGAGAGGGTAATTTATAGTCCTCATGCTTACAATAAAACAGAAGAAAGAGCTAAAATTGAAGATCTAACTGTACACCTGGAGGAACTAGAAAAAGAATAGCAACTTATCTCAAACCAAGCCAAAGGAAAGAAATAGTAAACAAGACAAGGATACCCACTGTAACTATTGCTATTCAATACTGTACTACAGGTTCTAGCTAGAGCAGTTAAGCTAGATAAAGAAATAAAAGGCACCCAAACAGGAAAGGAAGAATAAAATTTTCACTATTTGCTGATGATATGATCCTATATATAGAAAATCCTGAGAAATCCATAACAAAGCTACCAAAACTAATAGACGAGTTCAGCAAAGTGGCAGGATACAAGATTAATACACAAAAGTCAATAGTGTTTCTGTACACTGTTGATGTGCAAGCTGAGGAAGAAATCAGAAAAAAATTCATTTATAATAGCAACTAAAACAATCAAATATTTAGGAATAAATTTAACCAAGGACATAAAGGACCTGTATTCAGGAAACTACCAAACATGGTTAAAAGAAACCAAAGAAGACTTAAATAAATGGAAGGACATTCCATGTTCATGGGTTGGAAGACTAAATATCCTTAAGATTTCAATTCTACCCAAATTTATTTACAGATTCAATGCAATTCCAATAAAAATCCCAACAATGTTTTGTGCAAAAATGGAAAAACCAATTATTAAATTTATTTGCAAGGGTAAGAGGCCCCGAATAGCCAAAAATATCTTTAAAAATAAGAAAGAAGTTGGAGAACTATCACTTCCAGACTTTAAAGTGTATTACTTAGCTACTGTGTTAAAAAAAACCAGGGTGGGGGACATGGTATTGGTATAAAGACAGACATATTGACCCATTGAATCAAACTGAGAACTCAGAAATAGACCCTCAAAGCTACAGTAAGGTGATTTTTGACAAAGCTACCAGCCTTCCCAGATGGGCCAGCACAATCTATTCAAGAAATGGTGCTGGGAGAACTGGATAGTCATATCCAAAAGAAAGAAAGAGGACCCCTATCTCACAGCTTATTCAAAAATAAACTCAAAATGGATCAAGAACCTAAATATAAAAATTAGAAAAATAAAACTCCTAGTAGAAAATGTAGGAAAACATCTTCAAGTTCATGTGGAAGACCGTAGTTTCTTAAACCTTACACCGAAAGCACAAGCAACAAAAGAGAAAATAGATAAATGGGACCTTCTCAAAATTCAACACTTTTGCACCTCAAAGGACTTTGTCAAAAGGGTGAAAAGGCAGCTGACTTTCTGGGAGAAAATATATGACAAGCACATATCTATAAAATTTTAATATTCATGGTATATAAAGAGGATTATACAACTAAAAAATAAAAAGACAAATTACGCTATTTAAAAATGGGCAAAAAACAATTGTCCAAAGAAGAAACACAAACGGCAAAGAAACATATGAAAACAAGAAAAAATGTTCCAACATGACTAGCAAATAGGGAACTGAAAATCAAAACTACAATGAGATATTATTTCACACGATTACACTGGCTGCTATTAACAAGTCGGAAAACTGTAAATGTTGGAGAAGATGTGGAGAGATAGGAATGCTTATTCACTGTTGGTGGGAATGTAGAATGGTACAGCCACTGTGGAGGACTGTTTGGCAGTTCTTAAGGAAATGGAATATAAACTTGCCATGTTACCTGGAAATAACATTACTAGGTAAATACCCAGAAGAACTGAGTGCAGAGACAATAACAGACATCTGTACACTTTGTTTGTAGCAGTGTTATTCATGATTGCCAAAAGTTGGAAACAACCCGGGTGTCCATCAAATGATGAATGAATAAACAAATTGTGGTGTATACACATGATGGAATATTATGCAGATATGGTAAAAAGAAATTAAATCATGAAGTATATGAGAGTATGAATGAACCTGGAGGACATTACATTGAGTGAAGGAAGCCAGGCACAAAAGGATAAATACTGTGCGATTGTGCTATTATGAGCTAAATATATACTGTAAACTCATGAAGTTAATGTTAGGATATAGGTCACCAGAAAATAGACTGAGGTTAGAAAAAAGAGAGCTGAGGTTTAATCTGTGCAGAATTGGTAAAAAAAAGTTGTTTGTAAATCTTTGGAAATGAATAGAAATGGTGAAAGCACATCCTGGTGTTTGTAACTAGCAGAGCTGTTACATGGGTATGAGAGTGGATGAAAGGGAAAGTATAAGGTCATGTATATTACTAGAAGGAAAGCCTAAAACTGTAATATGTGACTGTATAAGATAGTGAAGCCTCATGTAAAATGCAAATATGGGCGGTATTGCACATATAAGACTTTTTGCAAAATATAAATACAAATATATGAGAGAGAAGGAAAAAGTATAGTAGCTATGCATGGCAGGGGAAGCATAGAAAGATTGAGAGGTGATGAGTTTCATTTGCTTGTTTGCTTTTTATTATTATTACTGTAGTAATGAATGTGCATTTAGAATGCATGAAGTGATGAATTCACAAATATGTGATTATACCACAATCCATTGAATGTGCACTTTGGATGGATTTATGCTCTGTTAATATGTATCAATAAAATCAATTTGATAAAAAATTAAAAGGCATCCAAAACAGAAAGGAATAAACTTCCACTATTTGCAGATGGCATGATCCTGTACCTAGAAAGTTTTAAAAAATTCTATAAAAAAGCTATGAGAACTAATTAGCAATTTCAGCAAAGTGGCAAAACATAAAAGCAATATGCAAAAACCAGTATTGTTTCTATATACTAGTAATGAGCAATCTAAGGAGGAAATCAGGGAAAAAATTCCAATTACAATAGCAATCAAAAGAACCAAATATCTCAGAATAAACTTAATCAAGAATATATAAACTCTGTATTTAGAAAAAATACAAACATTGCTAAAAGAAATTGAAAAAAAAAAAAAACCCTACATAAAAGAAGGACATTCCTTGTTCATAAATTGGGAAGACTAAGTAGCATGAAAATGTCAATCCTATCCAAAATGACTTTGAGATTGAACACAATCCAAATCGAAATTCCAACAACCTATTTTGCAGAATTGGAAAAGTCAATTATCACATATATTTGGAAGGGTAAGCAGCTCTGAATAACCAAAAACATCTTCTAAAAGAAGAAGGAAGTTGTAGGACTCTTACTCCCAGACCTTAAAGCATATTACAAAGCTACAGTGGAAAAACAGCATGGTACTGACATAAAGACAGACATACTCACCAATGGAATCAAATTGACAGTTCAGAAATAAACATCTATGGCCAATCGATTTTTAAATACTTTTTAAAACTTTTAAAAATGTTTTAGATTATATAAATGTCACACAAAAAAATATAGGGGATTCCCATATGCCCCACTCACTATCCCTCCCACACTTTCCCACATTAATAACTTCCTATATTAGTGTGGTACAGTTGTTACAACTGATGAACACATATTGGAGCATAACTACTAACCATGGATTATAGTTTACATTGTAGTTTACAGTCTGTCCCACACAATTTTGTAAGTTATGACAAAATATATAATGGCCCAAATCCATCATTGCAACATCATTGGAAAATTCCAATGTCTTGAAAATGTCCCCTTATTACACATGTTTTTCCTTCTCCGTCCTCTCAGAACCTCCAGTGGCCACTGCCTCCCCATCAATGATAAAAATTCTTCCATTGCTAGAATCACAATAAGTCTAAAGTAGAATAACAGTAAGTCTTCTCTATTCAATTTTTGACAAGTCTGCCAAGACTAACCAACTGGGACAGAGGAGCCTTTTTAACAAATGGTGCTGAGAAGACTGACTAACTATACCCAAAAGAATGAAAAATTATCCCTATCTCCACCTTTTACAAAAATGAACTCAAAATGGCTCAAACACCTAAATATAGAAGTTAGATCCATAAAACTCATAGAAGAAAATGTAGGGAAGCATCTTAAAGATCTTGTGGTAGAAGGTCGTTTCTTAGATAATATACCCAAAGCATGAGCAACAAGAGAAAAAAATAGATAAATGGATCCTCTTCAAATTTGAATGTGCTTGAGTTTCAAAAGACTTTGTCAAGAATGTGAAAAGGCAGCCCACTCTATGGGAGAAAATATTTGAAAATTACATATTCAATAAGGATTTAATATCCAACATATTTAAAGAGATCCTACAACCCAATGATACACAGACCAGCATGTGGATGTGTGGGCCATTCGGGACAGGGTGTTCCTGGGACAGCATTCCAGTGTGTGAGTGTTCATCTTGTCATAGTGTGTTATATCAGTGGGTAGAGACCCACATAATGAATGAGAAGGTGATGGACTCCCATCCTGAGGAGACCCACTAAGGTCTCAAATAGAGGGGTGAGAGTCTCCCAAGAACAATGGTGGTGATTAATAGGGGAGGACAGACAAGTTTGTCAAGCCCTCAATGTTGTTGCAAGTAACTATAAATCCTGTCTTTCAAGAAGTGAAGTCTGGTGGTTGCTGTTGGTCCCAAGGGGAAGGAGAGGGAAGAATAGAATAGGTGGAACAGGGGACATTTAGGGGGTAATGGAAGTATTCTACATGATCATGCAATAGTAGATAGAGGCCATGTTAAATTTCATCAAAATTTATAAAACTATATGCTCCAAAATGTAAACCATAATGTAAACCATTGACCATGGTTAGTAGCTATGTTTCAATATTAGTACATCATTTGTAACAAATATACCACCCACATATAAAATGTTATTAATAGGGGATGTGGGAAAAGGGAGAGGATGTTGGGTATATGGATGTTCCCTGTATTCTGTATGTGATTTTCTGTAACCTAAAACTCCTTTGAAGACAAAATGAAAAAAGTAAGACACTGGGGGAATAAATGGAAAAAAAAAGTGATTGCACATAAAGGACAACAGATCTTACAATGATGAGGGCCAAAATGTCAAAAAAAATTAATATTTTTTTCATTTTTCATTCCCCCAAGTTTTTTCTATTTTCATTTTTTAAAATTTCTTTGTATTTTATTTCTTATTTTTAAAGCAATCATTATTATTTCATTGTCTTATTAACTGTATTTGGCTATTATTGGCTTCATTTTTGAAGAACATTTGGATCACAGAAGGATCACAACTGAGGCAGGGCAGGATCATTGATACAGGGTGTCAGTGATGGAGGATTCATGGGAGTAAGTTCGCCTGAGCACACATATAATGTATATAAATGTCTTCAAATGTTCACGGGGCATTGTCATGGTGGGTGGAGATTCATACAATAACTGAACGAATATCAAATTCCAATGCTGGGGAGCTCTGCAACATTCTCTAACAGAGCAGAAAGAATCCCCTAAGTACAGGGGCAATGAATAGTGAAGGAGGATGGTCCATTGACAGGACCTTGATACTGATGACTATTCTTATGAACCTTTACTCTTGAAACTGAAATTTAGCCAAGTATTATAGGGTGCCTAAGAGTTACCTCCTGAGAGCTTCCTTGTTGCTCAAATGTGGCCTCTCTCTAAGCCGAATTCAGCATATAATTGCAATAATTTCCACCAGCATGGGCCATGACTCCCAGGGATAAGACTCCTGGCCACCAAGGGATTACTACCAAGCACCAACTAGCAATGCAACTGGAAAAAGACCTTGACCAAAAGGGGGAAAGGGTAAAGACAAATAAGCTTATATGGCTAAGAGACTTCAAAGTGAGTTAGGAGGTCACTCCAGAGGTTACATTCATGCATGTTTCAGCAGGATCTCATTGACAGCCAAAGTAGATAGTATCTCAGATAGTGGGCTCCTGAGGGCTCTGGAGACATCCAGACACTATAGTCAGGGCAGATAGCTCAGGAGTTTGATGCCTTGCCATTGGGCCTTACTTTGGAATTTATGCACCCCAGTGTGACAGAGTTGGACTCAGTTGTGGTTTCCCTACACATGGCTCTACTGTCCCTTCTATTTGAACAGATAATTCGTTCTAGAGTTATTAAGTGTGCACACAAGAGACTTAAATCTTTGGGCAGTCCATGTGCCAGCTGGCCCTGAATATCAACTGAGTTGCAACACCTACTCTTCAGTTACATGGACTCATCAGGGCAACTAACAAGAAGGACATGATGGACAACCACCATACCAAGTAACTAAGGGAGTCTAAAACTGCAAGCAAGAGAGTCCCATCCATCAGCCATATGGGATCGAAGCCCCCTCTTAATTAGAGGTGGAGTGGACATCACCATCCCAGAATCCTCAGGACTGGGGAATGAAGTATGGACTAAAGTAGATATAGTATTCTACTATAAACTTATTGTGAGTCTACTATTGGAAGAAATTATATCTTTGATATGGAAGGTGTGGCCATTGGAAATTCTGAGGGCAGGGAGAGGGAAAAGCAGGTGTAATATGGGGGGCATTTTCAGGACATGGGAATTGTCCTGAATGACTTTGCAAAGACAGATAAAGGCCATTATATATCTTTTCATAACCTACAGAATTGTGTGGGAGAGAATGTAAAGTACAAGGTATACTATAATCCATGCTTAGTGGCAATGGTCTAAAATGTGTTCATCAGTTGCAATGAATGTACCACACTAATGAAGGATGTTGGAAATGTGGGAAATTGTGGGAGGTGTGGGAGAGTGGGGCATATGGGAATCCCCTATATTTTTTATGTAACATTTATGTTATCTAAGTATCTTTAAAAAATAAAAAATATATATAAAAAAATAAGAATAAATAAAGTACTTAGTGTTAAATAAGGCCACACATATACAAAAGACAAACAACTCATGTAAAAAATGGGCAAAAGATTTGAATAGATATTTTTCCGAAAGGGAAATAAAAATAGTTAAAAAGCACATGAAAGGATGTTCCACATCACTAGCTATTAGGGAAATGCAATCAAAATTACAATGAGATACAATTTCACACCTTCTAGAATGGTCAGTATTTAAAAAACAGGAAACTACAAGTGTTGGAGAGGAGGTGGATAAATAGCAATGCCACTCTTCAGGAAGCTAAGTATAGAACTGCCATATGATCCAGCAATCCTGCTACTAGGTATAGTCAGAAGAAATGAAAGTAGCGATGTGAACAGACTTTTGCACATTGATGTTCATAGAGACATTATTCACAATTGCCAAAAGATTTTTTTAACAGCTTTATTTCAAATTCACAGATATGAACAGAAAAAGGCAGCTTAACAAATTATGGAAACGTTACTCATAGAAAGTTCTTGGCCAGGTACTTTTATCTCATCTACTTCAAACTGATAAACTCAGTTTTTCCTCTAGTGTTCAGAAAGATGCAGAGATGAACACAGATTGAATGACATAGTCAAGGTCTCCTTATTAAGGGAAAAAAAGGTGGAAACAACTCAAGGGTCCATCCACCAATGAATGGATAAACAAGATGTACAAATGTGATAATATATATATATATATATATACACACACACACACATACCATTGAATATTATTTGGCTTTAAGAAGACATTTAATCTTAAGGCATGCAACAATATGAATGAACCTTGAGGAAATTATGTTGAGAGACATACTCAGGCATAAAGTGTGATCTCACTGATATGAACTAAATATAATGAAAAAAATCATGGAGTTAATAGCTAGAATGCAGGTCACCAGAAGATAGAATGAGGGTAGAGAATGGGAAGATGATGCTTACCTGTGCAGAATTTGTAATAAATTTGATTATAAATGTTTGGAAAAAGATAGGGGTGATGATAGCATATTATAGTGAGTGTAATTATTAGTGCTGATATGTGGGTGTGATTGTAGTTGAAAGGAAATTTTAGGGTCATATATGTCACTAGAAGGAAAGCAAGAGGATGAAACATGGGACTGTACAGCATAGTGAACTTTCTTGTAGATGATAAGTGTGGTCCAATAGTACAAATATAAGAATGTTCTTACATGAATTAGAACAAACATATGTTACTACCATGGGATGTTAATAATACAGTGCTATATGGGAAAAATGCACCTAAAGCAAACTATAGACTATAATGAATAGAAATATATAGATATTCTTTTTTTATGGTATGTGAAAGAAAACAGACATAAAGCACTACATATTGTTTGTCTCCATTCATTTACAATGTAAATATAAACAAATTTATAGAGGTGGAATTAGATTAGCAGTTATGTATGGCAGGGAAGGATAGAGAGACTGTGAGGTGACTGCTAAGGGGTAGGCAAAAATTTTTTTTGAGTAATAAAAATGCTCTAAATTTGAATGTGGTGATGAATACACAATACTGTGATTATACTGAAAGCCACTGATCATATACTTTGGATGGATTGCATGGTATGTGAATATATCTTAGTAAAATAGCTTTAAAAATTATGGAGTATACTAAAACAGGTATCAAAGGACAAATAACAGCCATGAGCACTTATGAATTAAAATGAAGTATTGGAAAACACAAATTAAATATCCAGGTTGAAAAATATTGAAAAATAAAAAAATAAACCAAAGAAAATACAAAGGAATAAATAAAGATAAAAGCAGACTGATTTTATTGTGTGAATAGGAAAATTGTAGAATCAGCATAAATGTACATTAATAAATAAGAGGTAAACAGTAAATAATTTTTAAAAGTATAAATTTATTAGAGAAAACTATGGAAATAAATTTGTAAACTGGTGCACCCACTTTGGAAATAGTTTGGCAGTTCTTCAAAAAGTTAGAAAGTTACCATGTGATCCAGTGACTTCACTCCTACATATACACAAAAGATTTGAAAAAGTCTTCACACAAAAACATGCACACAGATGTTAAAGACAGCATTATTCATAATAGCCAAAAAGTGGAAAAAACCCAAAGGTTCATAAACAAATGAATGGGTAAATAATATATGGCATATCTATTTTTAAAAACATAATATTTATCCATAGAAAAGACTTTGTCAAGAAACTAAAAAGGCAGGCTATTCAATAGTAGAAAATTTTTGGAAACCACATATCGAGTGTTTGATATCCCTGTTATATAAAGACATCATACAACTCAACAACAAAAAGACAAGCAACCCAATTTAAAAATGGGCAAAAGATTTGAATAGATATTTTTCCAAAGAAGAAATACAAATGGGAAAAAGCACATAAAAAATGTTCAACATCACTATCTATTAAGGAAATGCAGATCAAAACTATGATGAGATATCATTTCATACCTTATAGAATGACCATTATTTAAAAAAAAAAAACAGAACTACAAGGGCTGAAGAGGATGTTGAAAAATAGGAACACTCCTTCACTGTGGGTGGGAATGTCAAATGGTGCAGCCTCTGTGGAAGACAGTTTGGCCATACCTCATGAAGCTGAATACAGAACTGCTGTGTGACCCAACAATTCTGTTACTATGAATATATTCAGAAGAACTAAAGCAAGGATGAGGACTGACATCTGCACAACAATGTTCATAGCAGCATTATTCACAATTGCCAAAATATGGAATCAGCCCATGTGACCCACAACCCAGGAATAAACAAAATGTGGCATATACACACAATGGAATACTATGCAGCTATAGAAGAAATGAAATTAGGATGCATACGACAACATGGATGACTCTTGAGGACAGTAAGTTGAGTGAAAAAAGGAAGACAAAAAGGTAGAATATTGTATGGTCTCACTAATATGAACAAAATACAATGAGTAAACTCACGGATGTAAACTCCTGAGTATAGGTTACTAAGAGACAGAACGTTGGCTGCGAATGGGAGGTGATGTTTAATGTATGTAGAATTTTTTATAAGATTTATTGTAAAAGTGTGGAAGTGAATAGAATTGATGGTAACACAGTATAGTGAGTATAACTAACACTGATTTACAGATGTGATTTTAACTGAAAGGGGTAGTCGATGGATGTAAATTTCAATTGAATGGAAGCTAGAAAATAATCTAGGAACTGTATAATATAGTAAGTTCAGTGGTAGATGAAGATTGTGGTTAATATAAATATAAGCATGTTCTTTTACAAAGTGTTAAGAATAAGGTGATACATGGGAAAATTACAACTAATATAACTTATGGACAAGGTTAACAAAAATATTGTAATATTTTTGCAGCAATGGCAAAGAAGATATATCAATTCTAAGGGGCAACAAGGGTAGGGTATAAGGGGGTGTGGTAGTTAGGCTAACATGTCAACTCTGCCAGGTAATTGTGCACAGTTGTTTGGTCAAGTAAGCATGGGGCTAATTGTAATACAAGGACATTTATGGGCTTTAGCCATCGTGAGTTTACTGCATAGATGGCTGATTACATCTACATCAACCAGGAAGACTGCCATCAGCAATGAGTGATGCATTATCCAATCAGTTGAATACCTTAAAAGGCGAAGTGATTTCAACATTCAAAGAGAATTTTCCAGCCAACATCCTTGCACAGCAAACATCTCCCAGAAACTCATCAAGGACCTTCAATGGACTGTAATCGGAGGCCCTGGTTTGGACCCCACCTGTGGAACCTGGACTTGTGCATCCCCACATTCATGTGAGAGACTCATAAAATCTTATATTTTTACAGATATCTCTTGTTGACTTTTTCCCTAGAGAACCCTTACTAATACAGCTTGGTACTGAGAGTGGGCTCAATCAATGGATGGAAATGGAGTGTCACCACTCACTATTAAACCTAGTGATCCACTAGCCAAAAGGTCTTAGTCACAAAAGGAGGAGTGCTGCCACCAAAGAATACAACAATAATTCCATTGAACTGGAAGTTAAGACTGCCACCTGGCCACTTTGGGCTCCTCTTGCCTCTGAATCACCAGGCAAAGAAGGAAATTACTGTACTGGCTGGGGTGATTGATCCTGACTATCAAGGGAAAATCGGACTGCATCTACTTAATGAGGAAAAAGAAGAGTTTGTCTGGAATACAGGAGATCCTCTAGGGCATCACCTAGTAGTGCCATGCCCTGTGATTAAAGTCAATGGAAAATTGCAACAACCCAATCCAAGCAAGACTAACATGGCCCAGAATATTCAGGAATGAAAGTTTGGGTCACCCCACCAGGCAAAGAACCATGGTCAGCTGAAGTGCTTCCTGAGAGTAACAGGAACATAGAATGGGTAGAGGAAGAAGGTAGTGATAAATATTGTTCTCAGCTACAGATCATAATTTCTATTTTCAACTTTGAGTTCTCTAAAGTATCACAGAAATAAATATGCATTCTTTATTTTAACACATTTGCAATTTGATAAGCCCAGAAGATTTAATGAGAGTTTAATTATATAATCAATTGATAGTAAAGAATGAAAACCGTGTTCAATCACTTCCCCAGGGAACAGAATCTGTGTGTAATAGGGAAGTAGGGGATTATATCTACACCCTGGATCATTTAATGGCTTTATTTTCTTCAGAGACTCAATATTTTCCTCATAGTGTCAGTTCCCTCTAAGGATCGTACCTCCCCTACTGCAGAGCTAAAAGGAAATTCCAAATCTGTACCATCTTGTCTCTAGAGGGAAATCTGTCTATTGCATTGTTCCTTTCTGTCTTTTGTTATTGTAGGGAGAGATGCACAACTCTCTGAATATACTAAAACTCATTCTTTTATATACACTTTAAATGGGTACATATGTGATTATATCTCAATGAAGTTGTTACCTGAAAAAAAAATGAAATAAACTCTTTATAAAAAGATGAAACAAAAAGGAAAAAGAGAAATTATTTGGAAGTCAGTGAAAGTGTAACTCCAATGTATGAAAATATGTGTATTATCATTATTTCAGTTTTACAGGGAAATTTATGGCTCCTAAGTTCCTATATTGGTAAAAAAGAGAGGTCACAAGTCAAATACATTAAGTTTTAATCTTATGAAACCTGTATAAGCAAATTCTGGTTACACCCAAAATGAGCAGAAAATTAAAATAATAATACTGACAGCAGAAAACAATAATTTAGGAAAGAAAAATCATTACCTAAAATCAGTTAATCTAACAATGATGTTTTAAGGCTCATAGAAGGGATAATACTCTACACAAACTGACAAGGCCAAAAAGATAAAAGACTCAAATTATTAATATCAGAAATATGAGAGGACATTACTACAGATCCAATGGCATTAAAATGAAATTATGGATATATTATGAACAAATTTATGCTAATTATCCCATAAAATGAAATGGATACATTCTTTGAAACACACAAACTGCCAAAGCTCACTTAAGAAGAAATAGGCAACCAGAATGGCTGTACACATATTAAGGAAACTGAAATTGTAGTTTTAAAGTATCTCAAAAATAAAATTTCAGGCTTAGAAAACAATGCTGTGGAATTCTACCAAACATTTACAGAAGAAATACCATTCTACATAAATTACTTAAAAAATTAAAGAAGGTTATTATTGCAATTATTTCCTGAAGCAGTCATTATCCTGATATCAAAAGCAGGCAATGCCTTTACAAGAAAAGAGTACTGAGACAAATACTCTTTCATAGAGTAAACTAAAAAATAATTAACAAATTTTACCAAATTGAATCTACCAATAATACTGAAAAATAATACATTACAAAAATTAAAGTGTATCTTAGAAATGAAAAAGTGGTTTTATTTATGAATACAAAGCAGTGTTATTCACATAATAAAGCATATCTACAAAACATCTAGAGATAATTTGACACTTAAAAGAATCCTTATACCAAATTTAAAAATAATGTAAGGATTTCCACTCCCACTGATTATATTTGGCTTTTTGCTAGAAGTCATAGTGTTTCTTTCTTGTAAAATAAGAAATAAGATTATCTCTATTAACAAATGAAATTTTTATGAAGAAAATCCCAAGATTTTGTAAGTCTACTTTATAAATGTGTATATCAAAACTACAGAATATTATATGCATCCTATTTCTATACATATATTAGTCATGAAAAAATTGGAACTTAAATGTTTAAGAAGCAGTACCATTATAAAAGTACCAAAACCATGAAGAACTTAAGTAAAATCTAATAAGATACATGATCTGTATACTTCATGCTGCAAAATGCTTATATGAGAAATTAAAGAAAATTTATATAAATGGGAAAAAACCTATGTATATAGATTAGAAGATTCACTATTGTTAAGATGTCCATCCTTTTTAAAAGGATACATATATTCCATGCATTTAGATTACATTCCTAGAGGATGTTTTATGGAAAGCTGATTCTAAAAAATTCATGAAAGTCCATTCGAATAAGAATGGTCAAAACAATGCTGCAAAAGAAAAAAGTTGGAACACTCATACCAGCAGTTGTCAAGAATATTATTCTACAAAATTCAAGATAGTGTAATATTAGCAAAAAGATAAGACAGAATATAGAGTCCACACATGAACCCGCAAATGTAGAGCCAATTGACCCAAAGATAAAAGCAAAACTAAAAGACTATGAGTAGAAAAAGAAAAGAACAAAACTATAAAACTATGAGTAGAAACATAGGGAAGCATCATCATCAGGAGCTTTTGCTAGCAATGTATTGCTTAGATTTTACAACAAAAGCACAAGCAAAAAGACATCCTACAAAGTAAGAGAAAATGTTTGGAGACTGCATGCCCTATAAGCTTACATTATCTAGAATATATAAAGAAATTCTACATTGAATAACAAAAAGAATCAAATTTAAAATTAGACAAAAGACTTAGTGACATTTCTCAGAAGCATATGAACAAATGCCCATAAGTCTATATAAAAACAGGCTTAACAACATTTGCCATTATGGTAATGCAATTGAAAATTATTTCACACCCCCTAGAATGGCTACTATTAAAAAATGGATAATAAGTGTTGGGAAGGAGGAGGGGAAAAAGGAACACTAGTTCATTGTTGGTAGGAATATTAAATGCTGTAGACAAGGTGTAAAATAGTTAGGCAGCTCAACAGGAAGTTAGGTAACAGAATATTATGTCACCCAGCAATCCAACTTTGATTTATATACCCCAAAGAATTGCAGACTCATAGTGTACGTAGCAACATTATTCACACCAGTGTACATAGCAACATTATTCACAATAGCTAAAAGGTGAAAACAACCCAAGTGTCCATCAACATAAGAAAGGATAAACAAAATGTGGTATAAACATAAAATAGAATATTATTCAGGCATAAAAAGGAATAGAGTTCGGATACATGTGACAACATGGATGAACCTTGAAGTCATCGTGTTGAATGAATTCAGCCAGACACAAAAGGAAATTATTGTATGAGTTCATTGATATAAAATAATTTGCATATTCAAATTCACAGAGTCAGAAACTAGAATACAGTTACCAGGGATGTGGGTGGGGCTAGTGAATGGGGAATTGATGCTTAATTGGAACACTGTCTGTTGGGGTCACTGAGAAGTGTTATAATGAATGGTGGGGATGGTAGCACAGC